>SJXQ01008262.1:402338-562279 GCA_006408695.1 Aepyceros melampus | reverse complement strand
GTGGCTGATTCATGTTAATGTATAGCAAAACGAATACAGTATTGTAAAGCAAAACAAACTAAAAAGTAAAACTTAATTTAAAAAAAGAAAAAAAAAGAAAATATATGCAAAATGAGTACCAGTTTGTTACTTTCATATAAAAATACTGAATAAAAATACATACTAGAGTCTCCAAACAACTGTATTTTTCCCATGAAAGGAAAGATGACAATCAGAAGGGAGCTTTCTCTTTCTAATTAGAAACAAAATATGTAAAAAAGTTTATGGACAGATTTTTATATACTTTGAATATTTTCCTCAAATGACTGAATTTGGGAGACCAGCAAGCTATAATTCTGTCCCCACTTCTGAGTTTTGATTCAGTAAGAACTATTCACAGACATTATATACAAACATCATAAACAACACAATAAGAAGATAAAAAGATAGTTGACATAGCCATCAATTCCTATTTTCCTAATAAGACCACAAGGAAAAAGAATACTACTAGCACACATAAAATGAGGTAGGCATTAACTTAAACTTTTATCTTTGACTATTTTCCCATACCTATTCACTTCACAGCTCTGTGTCTCTGCATCTAGAGATTATCACTTTGTCATGTGACAGCCTGACTGACAGCCAGTGCCTCCTCCTGCAAAGAGCAGAATTATATTGTGTTCTTTTATAAGTCAGTATCAGCATAGATTCATCTTTTCTTCAGTAACTCAGAAAATCTTGCCTTTCCTATTGGTCCACTGCTAATGAAGCAGGAGTGTTGAAGAGTTTTCTCTTCAGGAAAGAAGTTGGGAATCAGTCCTGGAATGCAGCTAGGCTCATCCCTACTGGACTTGGAAAACTCNCCTCAGAGATTCAAGCGGGCACCGGTGGCCCCACGTAGATGGTGCAAGCTCCTTGTCTGGAACTTTATTGGCTTTCCTTGTAAACCAAGTTATTCAGCCTTCTTTTCTCCATCTAAATGTTCCAACTATACTATTATTTCCTAATCTAATCTTATATTTCTAAATAAATAAGTGTTTTTCTCACCACGCCGTCCTCTGCTTCGAATTCCCTGGATCCACTGGGGCTGGACCCTGGCACTTGAGAGTCCCTTGGACTGCAAGAAGATCCAACCAGTCCATTCTGAAGATCAGCCCTGGGATTTCTTTGGAAGGAATGATGCTAAAGCTGAAACTCCAGTACTTTGGCCATCTCATGTGAAGAGTTGACTCATTGGAAAAGACCTTGATGCTGGGAGGGATTGGGGACAGGAGGAGAAGGGGACGACAGAGGATGAGATGGCTGGATGGCATCACAGACTCAATGGACGTGAGTCTGAGTGAACTCCAGGAGTTGGTGATGGACAGGGAGGCCTGGCGTGCTGCGATTCATGGGGTCTCAAAGCATCAGACACGACTGAGCCACTGAACCGAACTGAACCAGTGGCTCAATTGGGAAAGAATCTGCCCGCAGTACTAGAGACTGCCTGTAATGTAGGTGACCCAGGTTCAATCCCCGGGTCAGGAAGATCCTCTGGAGAAGAAAATAGCAACCCACTCCTGTAATCTTGCCTGGGAAGTCCCATGGACAGAGGAGCCTGATGGGCTATAGTCCATGGGGTCATAAAGAGTCAGACATGACTTAGTTACTAAATCACACATCGTGGCTTCATTTCGGTGATGTTTAAAAATTGACAAAACCAAAGTATCGTGTTTAGGTAAGCAAACATAAGGGGTTAAATATAAAGAAGCAAGAAAATAATTATTGAAAATTAAAGATGACTTTTCCCTAAGAAGGAAGAAGATGGGTTCAGGAAATGATACATGTGAGATGGGTGATATATTCTGTGACTTATGGATGTTTTTGTTTAGTCAGTAAGTCATGTCGACCCTTTGAGACTTTATGGACTCTAGCCCTCCTGGTCCTCTGTCCATGGAATTTTCCAGGCAAGAATACTGGAGTGGCTTGCCATTTCCTTCTCCAGGGGATCTTCCCTACCTAGGGATCAAACCTGAGTCTCCTGCATTGGCAGGAAGATTCCTTACCACTGAGCTAGGAGGGAAGCCCTGTGGCTTATGATATTTCTGCACTACTAATTCATTCACCAGGTAATTGAAAATGTTTTAGAATTTCATTTATTCTCCAAAGAAATGATAGTTGAGAATTCTGACACTAGCCTATATATTTAAGACTATTGATCTCTTTATTTTTACCATGGTTAAAACTATATAGATATAGATAGATATTATTCTAAGTCAACTTCTTTCTTTCTTTCAAGTTTGATCTCCCGAGTTGTGTTTTCTAATAAAGATTCAAACTGCCAAAATTGAGAAGAGAGGGGGAAAAAAAAAGGTCAATTTTAGCTGGGATAATTGCTTCATAGAAAATATCACATTTGAATTAGGAAAGATACATGGCAATTTGGTATTAGGGAAAGAGAGTTATGTAGTTATGTAATTCTATTCTAACCTCTCCTTCCTTACCTCCTTCTTTCTCTTCCTCTTTCCTAGTGCCCCCACCAATTAAGACAGTTCTTACTCTTTAAATCTCTGCTTACTGTCACCTCCTTAGAAAGTCCTTTGCTCTCTGAATTAGGGTAAGCTCACCATTGCAACATACACACATAATAACTGTAACAGAATAAAATTGTATTTCTTGCTTTATTAACACCATAGGATGAGTGAAGAGTATGCAAGTCAGCCTTCCTCCACAGTTATTCAGGAAGTCAGAACTATCCAGCTCCTGCGATCTTTATCATGTGCCTTCCATGGTTATTTCTCAGTTCATCTCTGCCTCAACAATCAGAATAAAAAAAAAAGATGCTGAAGAGATGCTGCATGGTGGGAGAATTTTAGGACCCAGAAGCAGATTACCTCGACTGACATTCTAGCAACCAGAACTTACTCATTCACCTTCATTGGAATGAAATTAAATCACTCAAACAACATACCCCTTAGAGATCTTGGTAACAATTCTGTCTTCCTCACTGCTTACAGTGTCAGCTACCCATTGGCTAAAAAAAAAAAAAGTCTTAAACGAGTATTATGTAGTCCTGGTCCAAACCCAGAAGTGTGAGGAATTCACGTGTGTTTCTTTAAGTTCAAAAGGAAAAAAAAAAAAAATTTTAATAATTTATTGTAGGCCACGTTGTTATCTATTTTTTATATAAAATACATTCATATTTGAAGAGTCCTTCTTCCCAAAACAGTTCTATTCTAACCTCAAATATTACTACTAAATACTTTTGATTCTGTAAATAAGAATACATTTATAATATTTTCCTATGCATTTCTTTAGTGTCAACTATGAGATTATGGGAAATAAAGCAGATATAGGAAACATATATTTCCCCCAGTAAATATATTTCCTGTATTATGTTTTCCACTACATCTCCTCCCTGGGGCATGCCATAAAAAGTTTTACTTTGAAGCAACTTAGAGCAAAAAAAAAAAGAGAGAGAGAGAGAGAGAAACCGATACTTTTAGTGTAGTATCACACTGACAATTGACTTGGAGGTGATAATGTTTCCTTTGATGGATGGTATCATTCTGCCTTGCAATACTGAGCGATTATACAACTCCAATGTCTTTCTCTGTTCATAAGTTGGGCAAAAATTTTTTCTATATAAATTTCACAGTATCATTTGTTTAGTCTTAGCTATTGTTAAAAAGCAATCACATTTCTGAATATGATGTTTTCTTTTACAGAAAATCAGGCAGTTTACTTCAATTCCTTATTATATATTTTGAGTTTCAAGTAGACTGGTCTGTGTAAATAATATGTGTCTCTGCACACTACACTGACAAAATTGTTAGATGAGAATAATTGTCAGATTGTCAAAAGACTCAGGTTCATTCTAAATTCTCATTTAGTTGGCCAAGTAACCTTTAAATTCACTCCTTTCTCCTCAAAAGTGAGAAAACAGTAAAAATCACCTGCACTGTCTAGGACTTGATGTTAATGTGAGATCAAATGGGGTAGCATGTACCAAATGGATTTTAAAGTATTAACTTATACACTAATGGAAGGGATTAAAGGGTAATGTAGAGACTGCACTACATGGAATGTTTTAAACATAATTTTTCATCTAATGAATACTTAGAGTATCTACCACACACGTGGCTTGTGAACCCTGAAAAGGAGTGAGAGTGTATAAGGGAAAGGGGTGGATAAATTATTTGAGAAGCTCATGTTCCTTAACTCAAAGAAGTTGTAATAAAATGGGAATCAGGACACACAAAAATTAAAAACAAAATAATAATTTAAAGAAGCACAGGATTAGATGGTAAGAAACAGGGAGAGATAATTAGCGCTAAAAATATGTCTTTGGAGAGAGGTCTTAAGTAAGTGCTGGAAACCCCTCCAGGCCTTTAATCCTTTAATTAACATTCCCTGGTACATTAATACATTTTCAAATTTTAAAGTCTGTATTTTTTTACAGAAGAAATACTTGAATATATTTTCACAATCAATAATTCACAGAGTACAAGGTTAAAATCCCACACTGTCTCCCCACTTCCCCCAGTAAACGCCATTCCCGATCCTCTCTCTCCCCATTAAATACCGTTGTTAATAGTTTGGTGGCGTGTGTCCTAGAACTTTTTGTGCATTGATGCCACACGGATATGTAAGCACGTTTGTAACATCAATGGTATCATGATTTATATGCTATTCTGAAACTTGCTGTTTTTTTATTTAATAGTATATCTTAGCAATACTTTTACAGCAATACATGCAAGTGGATCTTGTTCTTTGAAAGTGATTGTTGTTGTTTAGTTGCTCAGTCATGCCCGACTCTTTGCAACCCATGGACTATATCGTTGATGGAATTCTCTAGGCCAGAATACCGAGTGGCAGACTTTCCCTTCTCCAGGGATCTTCCCAACCCAGGGATCAAACCCAGGTTTCCTGCATTGCAGGCAGATTCTTTACCAGCTAAGCCACAAGGGAGGCTCCATTTAAAGATCCTAATTGTCCTGTTTTATCAACCATGAAGTACCACTGTCTCAGACTCACAGGATGATTGATTTGTCAGCATGAGATATACTATAGCACCCAGAAGTAGCTGCCCTGAGAAAGCATCTGAGCAGTCTCTTTACACACAGTTGAAGGACTGTCTTGGAGACAGTCTTCTGTGAGGATAGAGTGTTTTCTCTGGAAGCAGTATGCATACTGAATCAAGGGCAACAAAGAACTATATCTTCAGTAGGAAGAATATATGGTCTGAGAGCCAAATGTTTACCATTTAGACATCACAACTCAAGGAAGACCTCAAATACTTTATCTTATATAAATGATCAAATCTTTCCCACACACCCCTAGCCTGATGTACAGCCGGAACTTATCTTCTGTGTTCTAATCCTGGGTCTCTGTCCATCTACAGGTATTTTCAGACTTCCATTCCCTGTTGCCAGGACACTGCTGCTGCAGCCGCTAAGTCACTTCAGTTGTGTCTGACTGTGCGATCCCATAGACAGCAGCCCACCAGGTTCCCCCGTCCCTGGGATTCTCCAGGCAAGAACACTGGAGTGGGTTGCCATTTCCTTCTCCAATGCATGAAAGTGAAAAGTAAAAGTGAAGTCGCTCAGTCATGTCCGACTCTCAGCGACCCCATGGACTGCAGCCTACCAGGCTCCTCCGTCCATGGGATTTTCCAGGCAAGAGTACTGGAGTGGGTTGCCATTGCCTTCTCTGTGCCAGGACACTAGGAATTTTTAACTCCTTTGCACTATGTACAGAGTGTGAAGAGCATAGACATTTCCCTAGGGACTATCTGCATTGCTGTCTCCTAATGCCATACTTTTTAGCTACTCCGGTATGATGTTGGAAGTGACCTCATGCCAAATACCAGGTATGACTTCATAGTAGGACATGATCCTGATGTTCTCAAGAGATTCGATACCAATTTGCATGTTTTATGGCCCTCCAACCTTGTAGATCAACTCTGGATTTAGAGTGGATTAGGTCTGAAGTCAATCTTTTCTTCCTGTTTCTCCTGGGAGGGAGTAGGAGTAGGCTTTTTATTCTCTTTCACTTCTTTCCTAGCTGACACACATTTTGCCCACTTACCCCTCAGACATAAAGAAGTAGATAGAAGGTCTTCATTATAATAGATCTAAATATATTACCCTATGACACTTAAATTTATAGAGTTTTCAATTGCATTTCTAGTCATGTCCTCTTCTCACCACCTCTAGGCAGAATTAACTGTTATCACATCTGTCACAGCACCTTATTCATATTTTTATTTTATCACTTAGCACACTGTCATTATAACTAGCTGCGTGTTTGCCTTCCCCTGTGACACCCTCTAGGGCAGAGACTGAATCTTTCTCATCTCTTTACTTTCCCAAAACCTATCCCGGGGCCTGACGTAGAGCAGGTATTCAGTGAGTGTCTGTTCAACCTGTGAGCTGACTTAGTTGGAGTTGAGGCTTCATGTGAAGGACAAATGAAAGGGAGATAAACTTAGAAAGTAAAGTTGTAATCAAAAAAAGAAGAAAAAAAGTGGTAATTTGTTTATGGAGTGCCTGATTTTAGACCTTAATCCTCTAACACATAAATTTCATTTCAGAGAATGAATGTTTCTGAAGATTTTCAGGGAGTAATAAATGCATTCTGAAAAATAAAAGTATCACTAGAGATCTGCTGTAAAACAGTGTATCTGTAGATAACAATGTTGTATTGTTCACTTACAAATTTAAGAGGACAGTTCGCATGTGAAGTATTCTTACCACAGTTTAAAGAGAGAAACAGCTCAGAAAGAGAACACATTTGCAATAAAACCAGATCTGTTACCAAAATAATTAATAAAATAAACTTTTAGCCCTGAAAAAAAAACCCACAAGATATCACCAAGTTATTAAAGTATTTTGATAGTTTAATAGCATATATTTGGATAATTATTTAAAACATTCTGATAAATTTTTATTTTCATTTATTTATTGTGCCTTTTAAATTTATTTAAATTTATTTTTTCACATGTCAGGGAGCATCGTCTCAGAATATGAGGGAAAAACGTGCAAAGTCATCTGACCTCTGCCTCACTTGAATATCCATTATCATCAGTAGATGCTTTAGATCATTTTCTTTAAATAGATTTTTGAACATATTTATTATAAATTGTTTTGATATTTTCTAGAATTTTTTTATAAGAAGGCATACAAATTTATCAAAATAACCAGATAGGACATAGTTCAACAACACCACTACATATAAATAACATCAAAAATGTATTTATCATGCAACTATGGCATTCCTTTATAGTAATAGTAACACCATGAAAATCTATAAAGAATATAACAATCTACATTGGTATTACAGTCATCATTGCTTACATGAAAATACACTGTCAACATTTGTCATAGATTTCCTTACAATGAAAAAAAGCATCTTTTGTTTTTATGGCTACAGTCACTGTCCGCAGTGATTTTGGGGCCCAAGAAAATAAAATTTATCACTATTTCCACCTTTTACCCTTCTATTTTCTGTGAAGTGATGGGATCAGATGCCACAATCTTAGCTTTTTGAATGTTTAGTTTCAAGTCAGTTGTTTTTCACTCTCCTTTCACCTTTGCCTTTAGACAATTTCCACTGAGGAGATAAATAGAGTAAAATATATGCTTGTTTGAAGCAATCATGGATCTTGAAATATTTTAGTTTCCCAAGTTGCATATCATTTTGCATCTTTTCATCTGCAGGTTTAAATCTGGAAATCTCTGCACACACTGGGATATCACTGTGTAATATCAAAACTTATCAAGGCCTCTTTTATAGCAGAAGTTTAACTCGCTATGGCATCAATTTTGTCAAGAATATTCTGCCTTTTCCCACTGTGCTATCTTGCTTCAGAGAACTGATTCTGGAGGCAAGTTATCCAAACCAGATAAACTGCCTACATTTGTTTTTTTTCCCAAACGAACAACACCCACAAGGACAACAACAGAAAAATATCAGTAAGTATTCCAAGGCCAATTTCTCTTTTCACTGTACATATAAAAATGTACAACATGTCCATTAAAATAAATAGAATGTGTAACACACAGGATAGGTTGGTATTGTTTTAAAAGTTTACATAGGGCTACCATTCATGAATTATCTATTTGCAACTGGCTGTTTCCATTCATCATTAGGTTTTGAGATTGAGCCACATAAGTACTCATCTATTTCATTAATTTTAATAACTATATATTATCAATTATAGAAATAGACAATGCTTTTAATCCATTTCTTAATGAAGGATTAATTCTATTTTTAAGCATTATAAATAGTGATTCAACAAATATATTTTTTAATTTATACACCTCAAAAGAAATTAAAGGAATTTAAGATGCTTTTACTTCAATCTATCCTATGTCGCTTCTTAAACTATTTCAGTTTGATTTTTGATTCCCCTATAACTTCTCTCAAGTTAGCTTTTTCAGAATGCTAGTGTGTATTTAATCTTAATAATACAGTACACTTGTCAATTTATTTTCCAGTATTGTTTTTTTGCATCCTACTCATCTTTCTGGGCTTCCCAGGTGGCTCAGTGGTAAAGAATCCACCTGCCAATGCAGGAGACACGTGTTTAATCCCGGGGTCAGAAAGACCCCCTGAAGAAATAAGTGGCAGCCCATTCCATTCTTGTTCCCTAGGAGACCCTGTGGACAGAGGGGCCTTCCCCTCCCCCTCCTCTTCTTCCATCTCCTTCTTCTGTTTCAAGCCCAGGTTTGTATTCAACTTTTTTTGCCTATGTTTATATTTTACCCAAAATGTATTTGCTGAGGGAAGGTTTCCCACAGCAATTTAGTCTAATATACTCACTGGAGAAATTCCCTGTTTCCCTTTGAATTCATGAGTATTTAAGGCTAGTAATTTTCTTAGTTGGCTGCCTTGGTTAAAAAACAGCAACAACATTTTTTTAACTTAAAAGCATATTCTAATCTTTTAGCAATTTTAAGTATTTAAGGCTCCCGTTACTAAGGACCAATCTTTTTGACTCTGAGAAGAGCTGTAACTCCTTAAAGAAACTTGAGATAATTTTATTTTACAATATCATTTCAACATCAAAAGTTTTTTTGAATGAATAAATTGATAGATAAATCAACATTTCATTTGTCTCCAAACATCAAGGTCAGAGACTGATTTCTTAAAATTTCAGTTCCTCCTTTATCAAAGGGTAAAGTTTGGACTCTGTTTTATTTTCCAATTTCCTATTTCCTCTCTTCTATCCATTTAAATGCCTTTCTATTTTTGCTTGGTTTTAATATTTTTCAATTCTTATAAACTTATTTTGGAACCTAGACTGTATACTCTAATGTCTTATATTTAAATTATTTTTCAGTGAATTCTTAGCTTTATACTTTTGGTTCTATCTAAAATTATAACCTTTGTTTCCTTATTTCACAGTATTTAGAGAGAGAAGGAGGAAAGTAAGAGAAAATGTGGACCCAGAATCTTCTAATTTTGAAAGAATTGTTCCATCAGTGCAGGCAAGAAATGCAAAAAGCATGGTATTTTAAAACTTTTTGTTTGTTTTAGTTTTAAACCAGTAGTACATGAAGACTGATGTTTCCCAGGTGGCTCAGTGGTAAGGAATCCACCCACAATGCAGGAGATGTGGGTTCAATCCCTGGGTCAGAAAGATCCCCTGGAGGACATGGCAACCCATTCCAGTATTTTTGCCTGAGAAACTCCACAGACAGGGGAGCCTGGTGGGTGACAGTCCTTGGGGTCACAAAAGAGTTGGACACGACTTAGCAACTAAACAACAACAACATGAAGACTAAGTTGCTCAGAACTGTATATTTCATTTCTAGGAAAACTTTTTAATCTGTATTTCATATAATCAATTCCATTTATTTATTCAAATCATAAAAAAGAATGATAATTCCCAGTATTTTCTGTTTCATGGTGGTGGTTTAGTTGCTACGTCATGTACAACCCTTGCAAACCTATGGACTGAGGCCCACCAAGCTCCTCTATCCATGGATTTCTCCAGGCAAGAATACTGGAGTGGGTTGCCATTTCCTTCTCCAGAGGATCTTCTTGACCCAGGAATTGAACCCAGGTCTCCTGCATGCAGATAGGTTCTGAACCAACTGAGCTACAAAAGAAGCCTTCTCTTTCATAGGCTATTCATACTGGATTCTATTCTCTCTTTTTACCAAAAACTTTTACAGTTTACAACTAGGGCACATAAACTTTTATCAGGCATTTTATAACAGCATATCTCAGAGCCAGATGCTCTGGAGCTTAGAAGAGAACAGAATGTGCAAGAATGCTCACTGATTATTAGCTGATGAGAAGTGTCATAATTTTAAAAGGGCCAATTAGCAAACCCCAATAAAGTTTTCAGAGGACATGCATGAAAGTTAACCATGCTTGAATTCCTGCATAGAGTCACCTCACTTCAGTCAATGTATGTGCCTAAAAATCACATGTCAATTGAATATTTATAAATACAGAATAAGTTTTCACAGACCTGAATTATCAGTACAGATATACTTTATCATCATTCCTCATTGGTTTGCTATTGACAGTGGTGTAGCTGACTGAAGTTTGGACTCTTCTGCTTTCTGTTTATTTGTTGAACAACAAACTATGCAATGCCCCAAGGGAGATTATAACTTAAATGTACACTTCAAATTGTTTTGTGAAGCTAATAATTATTGATTAGGAAACAAAGGTACATTTACAACATGGAAACAACAATTGTTAAATGTTATAAGAAATTCCTCTGGAAAATGCGAGGTGAAGATGGTGGAAAGAATCCTTTGAGGTCAAGTTCTTTCATAATTATCTCACTGAACCTCACAGTGCTTCCAGAGGGAACGTTTCTTGTTCCCATTTAACAAATTAGGATTAAAAGTATCAGAGAAGTTAAGTGGCAGAGACAACATTTGAATCCTTCTCTCAGACTCCCAAGTCCAACTACTTCCTATTCTACAGTAGGTCTTAGTTTGAACAATATCTGTAAGCTCATTTTTAGCATTTCTAGAAGAGATTTTGAAAATATACAAACATGTTACCTCATGGAATAGTACAAAGTCATGTGGATTGAGGCAGGCACCAAACTCCTCAAATGTATAAAAATTGTTATGGTATTTTCGATTTATTATCATCTTTACTCAGACTTTGACTATATTTTACTTTAAACTGAGTCGTTGCTGTCATTTTAAATAGTGAAGGAAGAAACGCCTCCTTGCTAGTGCTGAATCATGAAAACTCCGCTGTGTTACTTGTTCTCTGCTCAGTACATGTAGCTACCTCATGAGCCCTGCAATTCACAGTCTTGCGGCTTTTTATTGCTAATTAACCTCAGAAAACAAAATACCAAGTGATATGGTCTCCAGTCACTCTGCATCTTGTCCTTGCCCCAATCTTAAACCCCAAAGTTAGAAAGAATCTCTGGACTCTACAAAGGTCTCCTGAATAGGCATCCTACTGATTTTTGTTGTTGTTATTGGTTTTCAATTTCCTCAATATAGGAAGGCATAACTGGTCCTTGAGTTTGCCCACAGTTTTGGTCAACTGAATTAAACAGCAACAATTTCTTGAAATTTTCTGGTCTAATGGCACCCTTGGCAAGTTTTTTGGATCAAATCCAGGCTTTCCTTTATTTTATAAACAGTGTTCTAGTGATGGTGTGTGGGGGTAAGGACTGGGGATGTGGGGAAGGAAGGGACAAAGAGTTAAATCTCCAGATAACCTTCAAACATCAATTAAGGTTTTTATGAGTGACATGCATAAAGTTGGGTTTGTTTTGTTTTGCAATGTGTAAAATAAAGAAAATGGAATGGTTCAGAATGGGGAACACGTGTATGTATACCTGTGGCGGATTCATGATGATGTATGGCAAAGCCAATACAATATTGTAAAGTAATTAACTTCCAATTAAAATAAATAAATTTATATTTTAAAAAAAGAAAGAAGATGGAATGGAATCTTTGAGATAATTTAAGCAATACTTAAATTTCAGACTAAAGTAGAAATAAAGACAATAGAGGAAATAATTTGATTAGGAAGACATAATATAGGAATGACGAACTAAATTGGGGTATTGAATGTGTGCACTGAGGATAAAGAAAATGCAAGGAATATCTGGAATTTCATCCCTGGGAGCAAAAAAAGGAAAAATAACACTGACAGAGAAAGGAAACTAGAAAGAAAATTTCACTGGGGTACTAGGGAAGAATGAGCAGATAATTGTGTTGGATTCTAGCATCTCTTTCAGAGGTCACACTTGAGTTTGGGAGGTGACTACAGCTGAGAATGAAATGGTGGCCACTAAATCCATGGCCTGAGGAGAACTATGACCTGAGCATGCTGAGTAAGAAAGAGAGGACTAAGAGATAAGTCTTGGGGTTGCAGAATGAAGTACAAAAAGGGAAAAAGAAATAGCCAAAGGAGTAGAAGAAGCAGCGAAGTGACGACTCATAAAAGTCAGAAGTGGGAAGAATTTCCCAAAGGAATACATCATGTAAGGAACTGAATATTGCAGAAGCTCTAGAAATGTTTTCCAGGAGATTGCTTTTGAATTTAAAATTCAAATACTTTTTTTCAGAGTTATAAGTGTTGTGATTATCTAAACAATCATACCAGTAAGTGAGCGATAGGAAGACTTCTCAAATTTCATTACTTCAACATTTTTGAATATGGGAGAGCTGGGCAAACTATATACATTGTATTAAGTCAAACTTGGAGAAACACAAGAACTTCAACTAATGAAAAATATGCAAATTCACCTCATTACATTTTAGTGTTAAGTGAATACACTGAGTAATGTCCCATAAATATACTATGCAAATTTGGAAAAGGTTTACAATTTGTTCCTAATGGTAATATGGAAAAATTAATTCTTAATTGCAATACCTAAGGCTCTAAGGACAAGAACTGGCTTCCCCATAGTTTTTAATGGAGGCATAAATAATCTTAATTTTGTGCACTTCTAACCTGTGAAATGGAATTCATTTATGTAAATAATCTATGTAATTTTTAAATAATATTTCCAGTAATATTGGGAGAATACATGGATGTTAACTCAGGTAGAATGATCTATTGTCCCATCTTGACCCAATATTATACTGTGCTTCTCAACACAAACTACTCAGTACACATAAAATAAAATTAAAATTACCAATAACACTAAGTGAAGACAAGGCTCAGGGATCCCTTATAGATACTTTTCCCTAAGCCCCAAACTCCCACCAAGTAAGAAAGTCAGCTTTTTCTTCTTTTCTTTTTCCCCCTGCATTCAGCCACTATCCCAAAGAGTGGGGAAAGATCTGTCCACATGGCAACAGAAATTATAATTTTATATTGCTATGAAAAATATGTATGCATGGAGCTTGTAATCACAGATCATTTACATTAAAAAACTTGAATATTGTTGAGCTTTTATAAAAGCTCTCTAATAAAATAAAAAGAACTCGGAAGGACTTGGGAGAATCAGTCAACTTGATTTACTACAGATTGTTTACCTAGTCCAGGAGCAAAGGTGATACCTGCTCATGATATTTATAAGGTAATTTTAAAGAAGTGTGTTCAATCTGATACAAAAATCTCATGACTACATCATGTTTGGCTACTATTGATTCAATCAAAATATTTAAGATAGTAGAGCTACTTTCATATTTGAAAATATTTTCATATTTGATTGGATACACTTAAAACTTCTTTGTTAAATTTTACATTTCAACCAGGAATTTTAAGTTTTCATTTATATGCTACACACGAAAGTAGTTGTAACATCTAAGTCATCTTAAAAAACAAAGCTAAGTCATTTCTAGAATGAAAAATCAGGATGTCCTCAAAAGGCATCTAGAAATAATTAATGTGCTTTCTAAAACATGATTCTCTTTTATTTCACTTACATCAAATCTGTGGCAGAGAATATTTGAGAAAAAGATTTGTTATTTAAATTTTTTTTTTCAAATCTATAACATATACCTTGCATTTACTTTAAAATTTTTAGGAAGCTGGAGTCTGTAACATAAAGATTATGTATTATTTAATTACACACGAAAAACAATTCATAAAATATCTGGCTCTTAGAAAATACTTCAGGTATTTTACAAGGAACAATATAGTTAGAGTACCAAAAATATATACAACTGCAGAAGCAATTAAAATCAGTAATAAAAATCAAACATAAAGTCAGTGTACCAGCCAAAGGCCTTTTGAAATAAAAGAGCTTTAAACCTACAGAACATAAAAGGAGGCTAATTCAGTGGTTGTCCTCAATTGAAAAGAGAGGACGTTCCATAGCCCTAGGCTAGCAGACAGAAATTCTTGAGCATGTGCTGGTAAGTTTCAGAATGAAAACTATCTTGCCCTGAAAGTTCACAAGTTCTTTAATATTTCTCTTTTCAAGACACTCTAGTTAGAGAATAGTGTCACCAAAGAGATCTTAACAATAAGGGCCAATTACAAACATACAAGTATACTGTTTTTCTACTACCATATTAATCTCTTAACATTCTGGAGAACAAAGAAATTTTTTTAAAAATTAGTCATAGTGTATACTTTTAACATCAATCAAGGTCCTTGAGAAAGTTTAAAAAAAAAAAGCACTTGCAGATAAAATGGACAAATAGAAGACAGTTTTGAGAAAAACCAAAACTACATCTTTCTAGGAAAAACAAAAGTAAATGAAAAGCCTTTTAATATGCATGACTTTCTGACTGGGTAGAAAAATGCATTTGTCAGGAATGAACCAAAAGAAGATCTTCATGTATTTGCTGCCAAAATTTTAAAATACTGCTTTAAAAGAGAGAGGACAGAGTCTACTTAATCTTTATAAAAACCAAACTGCCTGCCTCTTTATACAAATGGCCAAATGTCTCTTTAGGACTCTGATCTCAGTACGAATACATTGGATCAAGTATAAAATTCTTATTCCCCTACAATAAAAAAAAAAAGCACTTGCAGATAAAATGGACAAATAGAAGACAGTTTTGAGAAAAACCAAAACTACATCTTTCTAGGAAAAACAAAAGTAAATGAAAAGCCTTTTAATATGCATGACTTTCTGACTGGGTAGAAAAATGCATTTGTCAGGAATGAACCAAAAGAAGATCTTCATGTATTTGCTGCCAAAATTTTAAAATACTGCTTTAAAAGAGAGAGGACAGAGTCTACTTAATCTTTATAAAAACCAAACTGCCTGCCTCTTTATACAAATGGCCAAATGTCTCTTTAGGACTCTGATCTCAGTACGAATACATTGGATCAAGTATAAAATTCTTATTCCCCTACAATTAGGAACTCCAAGCCATAATGATTTTAAATGGTTTGGCATATGGTTAAGATATGAAAAATGGAAAACAGGCACTTTTTCTACCAAGAGAATATATTCAAGTATATTTCGAACAGATATATTCTGCTGAGTATATTTTTAGTTTTTCTAGCATAGGTGCATTTGAAGAAAAAACTTCACACTTCTTTTCCACCTAATCAGAGGAGGCTTTGTGAAATTCACAAGGATGAAAGAGAGAAAATGAACACTCACAGATAGGAGAAAAGTTTTGTTTCCTTTCCTCTTACATTAGCAGAGAATTTGAAATGGTAAAAAGTGAGAAGCTATAAAGGATAGATGAAGCAAAGCAGTTTACCTAAAAAAAAATTACTTAAAAAAAATTAAGGTCAGAGAACAACTCCTACCAGCTGCTAACAACTCTTGATCTAGTTCTATGTCCACACTATACTTTTGACAATAGCCTGATGCTGACAGCTTCTGTCAACCACTGTCAATATCACATACTGGCCCTAAACATGGTACAGAACATATTCTGTGCCAGCACCATAGGACCAAAGAAAAACATTATGCAATATGTTTGATCTGATGTATATTTTATATATGTTTTATCCAAACTATTCTCTATGTTTGTCTTAATTCTAAAAGTAGAGTAAATGTTTGATGTCAATATCACCTTAAAAATCCAAAATTGTCAACTTAGCCTGTATTTGAGGGGCTGCTGTCATGTTGGTCTGACAGATTTTCCTCATATCTAGTCTCTTTCATGTTTTAATGAGGAAACAGTTACTACAACAAAGTGCTTACATAATATTTTTATTGTCATCCTAGCCTTAACTCTATTTACATTCAAATTTTATCACAAATAATAAGTTGGCTTTATATTCCAATAAGCCCCTCAGTTCATTCTGAAACTTTTCGGTATATCAACATTTTGAGAGAGCTAGCTTATAATCTTTTATCCTTTATACATTTAAAATGTCATAAGGTTTTTATAATTACCAAAGTTAGGCTCTGAAAGCTCAAAAGATCACAAATCCACATTCAAGTATGTGTATATATATTTAATTGTGTATCAGTGTCACAATGGAATGAAAAGAGCATTGAGCTAAGGATGGAGACACCTGGCTTCTGCCATTGACTCAACTGCTGAGAAGATCCAAACAACACTGAACAAGTTCATGGGTGGTATTTTTGTAGCCTACAGAAGTGAGAGTCACCTAGAATTTGCTGTGCATATCTGCAAAACTACATTCAGTAGTCCCATCTAATGAATCTTGTAACTTTAAGACATTGCAAACTTTGCTATGATTCAATTCCTTCAGAAAAGGGACTAGAGAATACTGAAAGTTTCTGCTAGCTTCTGAACTGTAGATTTTTATGATACTCAATGGTCTCCTCTAATGGCTTAGAAGCCATTAGAAATGCCTCATGTTTCCTTTTGGTTCTCTGATCAGTCAGGAGTACACAGTGCTAAGCTTACACATGACTTTGCCTGCGTGGTCAGTCGTGTCTGACTTGTCGGGACCACATGGACTGTAGCCCGCCAGGCTCCGCTGTCCATGGGATTTTCCAGGCAAGAATGATAGAGTGGGTTGTCATTTCCTTCTCCAAGATGTGGCTTTAGCAGTTGGATTTCAAAGGCAGGAGTTGGCCAGTTGAGTAACTGAAGTTAACAAAGAGTCAGAGTCAAGAAATAGTTTTAGCTAGGGAAGTTCTCAAAGAGTGAAACAAAATGACAAGAAAACACTGCTGTGAAAGAATATTACTGTAAAAGACAAAGAATAGGACATTTTAAGGATAAAACACATTAATTGGCTTTTTTGATGCTCACTTACTAATTTAGGCATGTACACTTTTGTTTAATTTTATTCTTATAGGGCGTTTCTTGTCACTCTTAGAATTGGCTTCAGAATTAACTAACATTAACAAATTCAAACATCTCATGATAAAGTATCAAGTCCAAAGAAGGAAACGCTTTAAACTATTTGAATTGCTTCGGGTGTATAATTGTATTTCTTAAAAACATTGAGAATTTTTCACATTATGGGACACATGACTGAGAGATCTCAGGAAACACTTTTGGAAACTGCCTGATTATAACTTAAACTCCTTTCTGAAAAACAGAAAAGGTTAATTATTGTTTGGACTTGTCTTTACGAGAAAATGTAAATCTGATTCTAAAGTTCTACAGATGTGTTTCCTCTCAACAGTATGTCAAATACTAGATGATACAATTTAAAGAAACTCTAAAGTAAAAGCTAGCACTGCGGAATTCCGTCATTAATTGGCAAAGCTCACTGCACACAAGATGACAATTGAGACAATTAAGAAAAGCTTTCAACATTTTGAGCCAAAATTATTTAAACCTAGATTTTCATACATAGCTGAAACAAATTTAAAGGCAAATTAAGACTTTATAGATAAGCAAAAGACAACACATTATTTCCCAGGCTCATTTCCAAAAAAGAAATAGGAGAATGCCAACAAAATGAAAAGGAGATCCAAGAAAAAGGAAGTATTGGGAATCAAAATAACTATCCAGAATACATTAAAAAGAAGTCTTAGTGTGACAGCAGAGCAAGTGTTTTAGAAAGCAGTTTTTCTTTGTTAGAACAGAAAGTCAGAGAGATCAAAGATTCTCTTCAAGAAGAAAGTAGATATGATTGGGATTACATAAACTATGTAGGATGTTAATGGTAAAATGAAGGTATATTTGACAAAGGAAAAGAAAAGACAGTTAGGAAAGCAAAAAGCTGTGTATTAAACTCATGGTTCAACAATGAACAAATATAAAATTGGCATAATTTTGGCAGTTGCTATGGTGTGAAAAAAAGTGAACTTTTTATTGTAACACTTGGAATAATCTCTTCCAGCAGCACTGGTTTAGTAGCCTAAGAAAATATTTTGTTGCCAATGTCTAAGTAATGCCATAACAATAGAATTGGAGTTTATAGCAGAATTTGACATATGAGTAGAAACTCCAAATTCCTCACTTTGTAATGATGAGATTCAAGAGACACTCCAATATATATTGATCTAAAGAATCAAGGGTTAGTGTTATTTTAATTGAAGTATAGTTGCTGTCTGAATTTGGCAATAAGGAGTTCATGATCTGAGCCACAGTCAGCTCCCAGTCTTGTCTTTGTTGACTGTATAGAGCTTCTCCATCTTTCGCTGCAAAGAATATAATCAATCTGATTTTGGAGAAATCTGTATGCAGGTCAGAAAGCAACAGTTAGAACTGGACATGGAACAACAGACTGGTTCCAAATAGGAAAAGGAGTATGTCAAGGCTGTATATTGTCACCCTGCTTATTAAACTTCTATGCAGAGTACATCATGAGAAATCCTGGACTGGAAGAAACACAAGCTGGAATCAAGATTGCCGGGAGAAATATCAGTAACCTCAGGTATGCAGATGACACCACCCGTATGGCAGAAAGTGAAGAGGAGCTAAAAAGCCTCTTGTTGAAAGTGAAAGAGGAGAGTGAAAATGTTGGCTTAAAGCTCAACATTCAGAAAACGAAGATCATGGCATCTGGCCCCGTCACTTCATGGGAAATAGATGGGAAAACAGTAGAAACAGTGTCAGACTTTATTTTTTTGGGGCTCCAAAATCACTGCAGATAGTGACTGCAGCCATGAAATTAAAAGACGCTTACCCCTTGGAAGAAAAGTTATGACCAACCTAGATAGCATATTCAAAAGCAGAGGCACTACTTTGCCAACTAAGGTCCGTCTAGTCAAGGCTATGGTTTTTCCAATGGTCATGTATGGATGTGAGAGTTGGACTGTGAAGAAGGCTGAGCGCCGAAGAATTGATGCTTTTGAACTGTGGTGTTGGAGAAGACTCTTGAGAGTCCCTTGGACTGCAAGGAGATCCAACCAGTCCATTCTGAAGATCAGCCCTGGGATTTCTTTGGAAGGAATGATGCTAAAGCTGAAGCTCCAGTACTTTGGCCACCTCATGCGAAGAGTTGACTCATTGGAAAAGACCCTGATGCTGGGAGGGATTGGGGGCAGGAGGAGAAGGGGACGACCAAGGATGAGATGGCTGGATGGCATCACTGACTCGATGGATGTGAGTCTGAGTGAACTCCAGGAGTTGGTGATGGACAGGGAGGCCTGGCGTGCTGTGATTCATGGGGTCGCAAACAGTCGGACACGACTGAGCGACTGAACGGAACGGATAGTTGCTGTACAATATTATATGTTATAGGAGTCCAGTATTAGTGATCCACAAATCTTAGAGTGTTATTTTTTCTAATTATGTAGCAGAAATAAAAATTAGTAATTAACAAATAAAATTGGGAGAAGAGGAAGAGAGGGGATAGTAAATCTCTTCTGTCATAGTGAGAAGATATTAGATTTTATACAAATTATTGAATGAATAAATAGCTGTATGAGAACAGTATTTAGTGTTTTGAGGCTAACTGCCAGAAGTGTAAACCTATAGGGTTAAAAAGATTACTTACATGATATACAACTGAGGGTTGAAAAGAAAAGAAAAGGGAAATTTTACTTGTTTTAATTTATTTCAAATATGTGTAATATTTTATGATATAATTTTAACTGAAAAATGTCTGTATAATATGATCTCAACTCTTGGTATAAATCTTTCTTTAGTGTAAACAGTGCCCATAGTCCCTTAAATGGATGGTCATTTTTGTGGACTTTCTTTCTTGCTGTTTATAAGACTGTGGTTGATTTTATTAGCCAGTATGATATTCACTCTACTGAGAACTTTGAGTGCCTCAGTTTTAGTGCCCTGTCATAAAAATATCTTTGTCTCATAGATAAATTGAGTCTTTTCCTTCACAAGAAAATAAAAATTGTGAGGCCTTTAGCTCTCAAGAAACTTAAAGCCGTTGCTCATCAATTACCTAAGAGTACTAGGTAGCTGTAAGCTCACCTAGGTGCCTTAACTTTTATATCATCTTTTTCTGGTTTTATTCCTTTTACTCCCATTGACAAATAAGGCATTTTGAAAGCTTCCTTAAGTGCTTGAATTTGTGGAAATTTTACTGATGTTAAATACACAAAAAATTACTAGTTCTATTGGTGGCTCTGGTAGGAGACCATTTCAATCCCTGGGTCAGCAAGATACCCTGGAGAAGGAAATTGCAGCCCTCTCCAGTATTTTTGCCAGGGAAGTCTTATGGACAGAGGAGCCTGGTGGGCTACAGTCCATGGGGTTGCAAAAGAGTCATACATAACTTAGCAACTAAACAGCAAATCATAACAAAGGTTTATTCCAATCATAATTGTATCCACATTTTCCCCTAATACATTTTAACTTAATCATACCAATTAGGTATAATGTATTATATATCCATATCTTTATCAGAGTGCTATGTATGTCACAGGTGCCCAAAAAACATTTCCATGTTAAACTGATTTAATCATGGTTACCACTATTTTTCAATTTATGGTCAGCAGTAAAAATGTTTCCCAAG
The DNA here is from genome assembly GCA_006408695.1 of Aepyceros melampus. NCBI lineage: Eukaryota > Metazoa > Chordata > Mammalia > Artiodactyla > Bovidae > Aepyceros > Aepyceros melampus. The sequence continues at coordinate 541,603 of SJXQ01008262.1, read as the reverse complement.
TTACATATAAACAAAAGAAGAGTGTTTTACCTCTTAGCTACTTTTATATGTGCTAATAAAATTATCCTGAAAGAAACAAGAAATATAAAAGACTAGCTTGTGATTCATAAACATATAATATTGCAGTTATCTTTTGCTGGATTAGTTTAAATGCAGTTTTGACTTCTAGAAGTGAGGATGTAATATGGACAATAAAAATCCTTCTGATATAATCTATCATGAATGATATACAATAGTGAGATGCCTTTTTATACAAACTGCATTTAAGAAATATCTGAAGCTAAACAGAGATGAGAGGGAAAGAATCCACAAAATTCTAAAATCCTTTGAGAAAAATCCATTTCTACATCTTTAATTTAGAGCCCAATCTGCCAAAACACTCACTAGCCTCACAAATGGAAGTTGGTATTCAAGGGTTATTGAGCAGAGATGTTTTCCTGTTGCACCATAGTCATAGAAGTACTTTGAAAAAATGACATTGTATCATTAATTCATAGTGAAGTATCAGTGCTTCAGTATCACTCAGATCTTTCTTTTTCTCAGAAACAGGCACACCAATGTTCCTTAACATCCTGAGAAGGTGATGATATCAACAGAGTAGGATTGTTTGTTTGTTTGTTTGCAGAGGTACAGGTAAGTCTGGTCCATGGTATGATATGGAAGCCACAGGCTGGCATCAGTTCAGTGCAGTTGCTCAGTCATATCCAACTCTTTGTGACCCCATGAATCACAGCATGCCAGGCCTCCCTGTCCATCACCAACTCTCAGAGTTCACTCAGACTCACATCCATCGAGTCAGTGATGCCATCGAGCCATCTCATCCTTGGTCATCCCCTTCTCCTCCTGCCCCCAATCCCTGCCAGCATCAGAGTCTTTTCCAGTGAGTCAACTCTTCGCATGAGGTAGCCAAAGTACTGGAGTTTCAGTTTTAGCATCATTCCTTCCAAAGAAATCCCAGGGCTGATCTTCAGAATGGACTGGTTGGATCTCCTGGCATTCCAAGGGACTTTCAAGAGTCTTCTCCAACACCACAGTTCAAAAGCATCAATTCTTCAGCGCTCAGCCTTCTTCACAGTCCAACTCTCACATCCATACATGACCATTGGAAAAACCATAGCCTTGACTAGACGGACCTTAGTTGGCAAAGTAGTGTCTCTGCTTTTGAATATGCTATCTAGGTTGGTCATAACTTTCCTTCCAAGGAGTAAGCGTCTTTTAATTTCCTGGCTGCAATCACCATCTGCAGTGATTTTGAAGCCCCAAAAAATAAAGTCTGACACTGTTTCCACTGTTTCCTCATCTATTTCCCATGAAGTGATGGGACCAGATGCCATGATCTTCATTTTCTGAATGTTGAGCTTTAAGTCAACTTTTTCACTCTCCTCTCTTTCCTCAGATTTTACGCCCATCAGACTGAACCACAACACAGGAAGTTCCCACTATACAGTTAGGTCTGGAAAACAAATTTATGGTTCCCAAAGTGGAAAGTAGGGGTAGGGGAGGAAGGGATAAATCAGGAGTTTGGGATTAGCAGATATTTGTTGTTCAGCCACTAAGTCATGTCTGATTCTTTGCGATCCCATGGACTGCAGCATGCCAGGCATCCTTATCCTTCACCATCTCCCAGAACCTGCTCAAACTCATGTCCATCAAGTCAGTGATGTCATCCAACCATGTCATTTTCTGCCATTCCCTTCTCCTCCTGCCCTCAATCTTTCCCAACATCAGAGACTTTTCTAATGATTTGGCTCTTTGCATCAGGTGGCCAAAGTATTGGAATTTTGGCTTTAGCAGACACAAACTACTATATATATAATAGATAAACAAAAGGTCCTACTGTATACACAGGGTACTATATTCAGTATTTTGTAGTAAACTATAATGGAAAAGAATCTGAAAAAGATATATATATATATATGATATATATATGTGATATAAAAGATATATATATGATATGTATAACTGAATCACTTTGCTATACACAAGAAACTAATACAACATTATCAATCAACTAGACTTCAATAAAAAATAAATAAAATGTATGATGAAAAAATTAAGTTAGTTCTTTAGGTCCTGGCATCATCAGTGAAAGGCTGAAATTAATATAATAGTAGCTTTCTTGAGATACCATATTTAGATATTGGCAGCATTGACATAAATATATATATTTGAAAAGATATCTAGCAACCGGTAGACATTAAAAAGAGGAAAAAAGGTAGGAATTTTTTTCCTGGCATGAAGGAAGCAGGATAAGTATGACAGCAGAGGAAAGACCCAGGGATGGGACAGAACGAAGAGCCATGAGCCTCTTTAAGAAGTAGGAGACTGAAAAGAGGGAGAAGAGCCAAGAGGGAAGGGGGAAGTAGCTTGATTCCTAAACATTTCAGATTTTTCTGTGGTTCCTCATGCATATTGAAATAGAAAATGGTAAATGAAAGGTAAAATTGATCATAGAACACAGTAGAATTTGATTAGAATGTGTAGCTTATTATAATGCAGAAGAAGGCAGAGCACCAAAGGATTGATGTCTTTGATCTATGGTGCTGGAGAAGACTCCTGAGAGTCCCTTGGACAGCAAGGAGATCAAACCAGTCTATCTTAAGGGAAATTAACCCTGAATACTTGTTGGAAGGACTGATGCTGAAGGGTCAGAGGATGAGATGACTGGATGGCATCACCGATGCAATGGACATGAACTTGGGCAAACTTTGGGAGACGGTGAGTGACAGAGAGGCCTGCTGCAGTCCATGGGGTCGCAAAGAGTCAGACATGACTTGGCAACTGAATAACAAAGACATAAAGCAGGAAGATAAATCACTATCATTTGTAAGCGACAACCACTTCCTTTTTCTTGAGGAAACACTTTTTCTGTAAGCCTGTTTTCTTTCTTTGCAAATTATAACCTTCATTGGAACCAAAGCTGCAAAGGAGCTCAGATGGAAGCCGTGCAGTCTTGAGAAGGGCTTGTGGAATAATGGACTAGGCTTGGGGTCATGGTGGGGCCATTAATGGCCCGTGGCACCCGAACTCCATAAGGAAATAGGACCGTATCTTGTAGATCTTCATCCTTGCCAAACATCTGAACATCTGGGCTGGTCACATAATATAGATGCCTGGGCTGCGTCTATAGACGTTCTGTATTTGGAGGTCTGGGCTGGGCTCCAGACATCCCATTTCAACATGCATTTGGTGACTCTGCTGTCCTGCCAGGTTGAGGAATCTCTGACCTACACATCGCTTCAAAGAACTGTCACTTTCATTTTCAAAACTGTTCATTTCCCTTGAACCGAGTACTTATTTTTAAATCCTTCCATTTCTTTTTCACTCAGTAAAAGTGAGTCATCACCTACTTAGCACCTATTTACCATCAAGATATTTTTATGCCCTAAATTAATAACTTTTTCAGGTCAAAGAAGATGGATAATTTTTGATGTGTTAAAATTGTGCATACTTCCAGAAAGGGCCAAAATGAACTCCTTTTTTTTTTTTTTTTTTTAAATTTTAGTTGTCCTTCAAGTCGATAGGATTACTCTGAGGCCTTAAAGGTTTGCCTCTATGATAATGATTTAAATGACAAACATTCATTATGTAGATTCACAATTAAACATTATCTATATGCAGTGGCAGTGATTTTCCTTGCAGGAAAAATGTTAACGGATTTTAACTAATTTAGAGGAAAGACAAGCCAAATTAGAAGAAAGTCGGCACTATAAATATTTCAAAAAGAACATCCATTTATTATTTTTTATAATATACAGCAAAGACTAAATGACACTGAAGACGGAAGCTTTGCCTTATGCAGAACAATTAGGGAAATAGCTAAGAATGGGATGAAATGAGCCTCAGAATTGGTTGAAATATGTTCTTCTCAAGTACTTAGGTGATTTTGTTATACTTTGTAATATTATCTCTGCCATCTTGTATGACTTATGGTGTATAATATATGTTTAAGGCTACCTGTCCAATAAAAGAAACACACCCAAGCTGCTGTAGTTTGATGAGTTATTGTTGGTTTTTTTCCCCAGAATCTCTGAAACGGTGTGGTGGCTAACAGGGATATTTTGTTGTCTCTTCTATCTCTTTTAGAATGATAGAGCTGTTTTTGTTTGATTTGGGTTTTTGATACACATGTGGAGCTTTGGTTATACTATGGGATGAAGATATGACCCCTGACTGCTTAGAGCTATAGACTCAAAGCCTGTGCCTATGAGACTCTCCCAGCTAACATGTTAGCCACTGTTGTATATACACTTTTGTGCTTCTGTCGAATCCTGTGTATTTTCTTTAATAAAATGCAGAAGGAAAGCCAGTTAAAGACTCCTACATTTTATAATACGTGGCTCAAAGTTAAAGAAAATGTATGGAATTTTGGTATTTGTTTCTACACGTATCATAGTATATATTCCCTTTCACCATCAAAATTATTAATACCTACTTTATTTAGAATATTCGGCAAGTTGAAAATATAACCTTTTGAGAGAATTAAAGTTCTTATAGTTGAATGAATAAAGTAGTTAAGTCATTAATCATGTTAAATTATTTCTCAGGATATTAATAACATTGCTTTACCTGTGAACTTCTTTTCTAATCACAGAATCTTAATTGGTGAAGTTTTATTTGGAGGCATATCCCACTGTTAATAGGCCTGAAATACCTATAACCTATGGAAAGAGTCAACAAAATATTGAGTGACTGGATTTTAAATGACTTAGCTTGTCAGCTTGTTTGATTTGTATCATATATACTGATTTATATGCATCCGTTGCTCTGGTTAGAGAGGTGCTTCTGTGACTCTTTCATATTATTAGTGTCCAGTCTTCCAGTCATTCATTCATTCACTCATCACATTTATTGAGCATGAGTTTCGTGGCAAATACTTGGCGTATGTTGGGACGGTAGCTGTACCCTTGCACCGTGCATGCTTGGAGTTATTCCATATAGTGGAAAACCCAGGAATTAAACAGGCCAAGAGAAATACAGAGTCCTATAGGAGCTCCTAGCAGAGGGGGCAGAGCCTAGAGGAAGCAGACATCCAAGTTCACCTGTTCAGGTCAGGAGGAGACATTGGGCAGAGGAAATGATGTGGGAACAAGAGGGAGGCTTGTTGGCGGCCTCCGGAGTGACACCTGCAGAAGGTCGGAAGGGAGACAATTGGGCATCTCTCCCTCGACCATGGGAGAGGGAGGGTATGAGGTAAAGTTTCTCTGTGTCCAGCTTCTGAAGGGCCTTCCAAACCATGTTCAGCATGCGTCATTCGTTCAGCAAATAGGTGCCAGGCACTTGCGATACAGCTGGAAACAAAGTAGAAACTACCCTCTACCCTCGTGGAGCTTTTATTCAAGTTGAGAGAGACAAAGGCTAGATTCATAGCTGGTGGTTTTGAAAATGGGCCAGAAGCATGTGTGGCCCAAATGGCCACAGTCTCAGCATTTGCCAGTGTCATCGAGCCAAATCCAAGGCTATTTGATAAAAATAACTTTGCAGTCATCTCCAGGTCTGGTCTGATGACTGCAAAGAGATATATTGTTAACTCTGAAGATTTACAGGGAAAGTTGAAGGTGATTTATAATTTATATTTATATCACTCTCCCCTTGCCAGGTATTGGGCTAAGCAGAGAGCATACCATTCTTGAGGGCAAGTCCTGAAGTTCATTGTGATTACTGTTTCTAGTACATCAGCTCGATGTTCCTGAAGACTACAGGACTTTCCTGGAATATCAGATGAGAATATTTGAGGACTGATCAGAACGCATTACCAGAGCCAGGATTCTTGGAGCATTTCACAGTATCACTAAATAAAAATTGCTTGATTTTTTTTTTTTTTACTACGGAAACCAAAAAAATTTCTGTATAATATAATGATTGAAACTAGACATTTGCTAGTCACTCAAGATTAAGTATTAAATGTAAGTAAGTTTTATTATGATGAACACTATTTTGGTGAAATTTAACAGAAAGATACTGGAAGTCAGTGGGTAGCCAGAGAGATAGAGTTAAGCAGAATGAATGAAGAAAGACTGATTTGAATTTGCTGTACAGTTGCAAGCACAGTGAGTGAAACTGTTCAATGTGTGAGAGGTATTTGAAAAAAATTAGTGTAGTCTGGCAATCTTAGCCTAATTTATTTCCTTTAGAATAAAAGTTGTAAGTGGGTAGGAAAAATGTTTTGAAATGTTGGCTTATAAAGACCTGGAAAACTACTCAAGGGTAACATTTCCTGAAGAGGAAATGACTCTGTCAGCATCGTGCACTTAGATGACCGGGCACATAAGGGACACAAGCTCAGCAAAAGCTGAAGAGGAAAGAGGTTATAAAACGAGGAGTCTTGCTTGAACTAAAATATAAGAGCAAAAAAACCTTGGGAACCAACAAGGTGATACATTTTTCCTCTTAGCATAACCCAAATATGCGCAGTTGAAAATGTGTGGTTCCTCTCGCATAGATGTTGCCATCAGCAGCACACACCGTGGGATGTACTTGGAGAAACATTGAATCTCATGCTTCTTCATTCTTTGCCCATGCCACCAAAGGCGTGCGTTTTCAAAACAGTCCAGATTCAGATCCTGCCTTTGTACCTGTGGTACAGCATGCAGCTTCCTTGAACGTAAGAGCAAGTTAAATCCATGCTCCACCAGCACTAAATTCTAAATAATGACCGTCACCTTTTTCCAACAACATCCACAACGCTTATTTGCTAATGTCCATCAATATTCATCAGTATCCTAATGTGGCCACAGTAGCCGCTCGTTATTGTGCCCTGACTGTGCAACAGACTCCGTGCAGTTGTTTGCAGATGTTATCTTCCAGGGTCCCTTTGTGAAAAGTACTTACGTCCTCACTTTACAAAGGAGGAAAGTGAAGGATAGCGAGTTTGAAATGATCCGGACAAAGGCCCCATCCTAGTTGGTTAGTGGTATGACCGTGATTTGCACACCATCCTGCCAGCCTCTGAAGCACGCATTCTAACCAGTAGACCCAACTGCTTCCCTGGACAGTGCAGGTGGATGTGACCAGGTCAAAAGTATTCCAAGTAGGAACTTCCCTGGTGGCCCAGTGGTTGAGAATCCATCTTCTAGTGTGGGGGGACATGGGTTCAATCCCTGGTAGGGGAACAAGGATCCCACATGCCTTGGTGCCTCTAAATGTGTGTGCCGCAACAAGAGAAAAAAACCTGTGCACCATAAAGAAGACTCAGCACAGTCAAAACAAAAAGTATTCCAAGTAAATTTGAGATACCCAAAGCCAGGGACCATGAAAATGAGTGCTGTACCTTTTTAAAAACATTTCAGCACAATGTTAAACCATAATAAGAAAGAAAAGAACCTTACGAGAACAATTAAGGGTTGCAAAAGTCAAGGGAAAACATCATCATTTTTTAATAAGGGATGAGTGAGACTGATGAGTGTAGGACCTGTTGCTGTATGAGTATCAGCGCCTGCATCTGGTAAGGACTTGGGTTTGCCAAGTGCACGGCGGGCCTGGAATTAGACTCCCCTGTGGAATTCAGGTCAGTGTTTATACCCAAGTAGTTTACGATCTTTGACAAATTTAAGCAAAAATAGTATGAAAGCACTTAGGAACCATGTAGAGAAACAGAACCCAAGCAGAATCAGAGTAACGAAAGTCTCAAGGGGGAGGCAGGAGGGGAATAGTGGTGGAGTCCTTGAATTTTTGGAAGATAGTGGTCTAAGAAACGAGTTGTTTGATTTGAGGCAGTTGATCATAGAATACCTGCCACTCCACTTGTACTGACTGCTGCTTCTCCTCACATCTAAGAAGAAAACGTGGCCCTTCTTCATCCTCTTGATGACCCTCAACGTTTGCATCTTTCAGCTTATTTTAACTTGCTTATCCTGGAATCTTGTTCCAGGAATATTTCTTGTTCTGTCTTCTTTCATCTTCTCTTTCCTTCCTGACTCCTTTTCCTTCTTCGTATAAAAGTGCAAGTGGATCTTTCATTCTCTGGCAGCAGTTGTCAAAGGGGCATTCATAGACCACATACCCCAAGTCTCAGATTGGGACCCACTTCCGTCTGTGAATCAGCACCTCAGTAGCATGAAGTTGAAGAGCTTTTTTGAAACTGTCTAATCTCAAAGGTAGTTTGACATCTAAGATAGCACAGCTTCAAATTCCGTATTTTTCCCCTAGCATCATCTTTTTTATCTTTTGAAACCCACTTCCCTGGACATCTACAATGTCAAAATTCATGAACTCTCTCTCTCTTTTTCTCATTATTTTTTTCCTTTATGAGCTGTTTCCCTCTTTTATCTGTATAAGCATGGGAAGAGCTTGAAATTTGGGCTTAGAATGGGGCTTGATTTCCAGCTTCATGGCTTAGTGACTACGTGAGATTGTACCCCTCAATTTCTCTCTGGTGGAACAGCTGTCTTGGAGGTTGGTATGGCCAGCAGTTGGAGATTTTTATTTGTTTTTGCTTTAAGAGTCTGCTTCTCCCAGTGCCCTGGTGGAGAACTTGGGAATTAACACCCATGGCTGGGCTTGTGGCCACTGCGCGGGAGCTACGCGGTAAACTGCCTTCCCCACACACCCATGATCCTGTCCAGCAACAAATCATGGGCAAGTTTGGCATGGCAAGTCCTAGAAGAGAGAAATCCCCTCTGGTGAGCCAGAAAATGCAACAGGATCGTCTGAGATTGCTAGAGATAGGGGTGCGATCCACTTTACCCTTTGCCAGAAAAAGATTTTTCCTTGACAGCTGGAAAGATCAAAGGGCTGAAACCTTGGCTATGGGGAGATGAATGGTGTAGTATTAACATTATGTGAATTATATAGCTTGTGACAGTCAAGGTCAATGTGTCTAATCTCCTCTGTCTGGGAACCCCCAGCCAGCCATGCATAGAGAGGAATTCTAGTTACAGGAGTCTTTAACTCCAAGGGGATGGGTCGCCATTACCTGCCTGTGCACAGCTGAGACATTCAAGCATTAATACTCTGTAATGGAGCATGTCAAAAAAACAGGGGAATCTGCAGGCTTTGGGACTGGGAGCTCAATCACCTGGATTGAGGAGGACTAACTTATGAACCAGGCAGGTAGATAGGTTTTTTCAAGAATCATCCTGGAAGAAACGGATGTCTCCTCTTGAGTGGGAGCAATGTGAGGGTCTGGTATGTCGGCCTCACCGAGAAAGAGTCCCGTCTTTAGTCCTAAACAAGGGTGTGGCGTACAGTCATCCATGTTGTACAGAAATATCACAGTCGTTACAGCTTTGGGACTTTCAAAGGAAGGGTGGAGAAGACTCCTATGAGATGTGTCTGACTGGCATTGTGTGTGGTTCAGGACTTGGGTTAAAGAGCTTCAGCTCCCATTCAAGGTTGTTTCACGTGAGACACCTTGGCAAGTGTTCATTTCATTATATGCTTTCTGTGGGCCTTTAAAGTTCTTGTTTTCTTATTTTGACTATGAATATATTTACTGATTTTTAAAGTTAAAAAAATTATTTATTTGGCTGCACGGGATCTTACTTGTGGCACATGGGATCTTCACTGTCATGCATGAACTCCCTATTTGTGGCACACAGACTTTGTTGCTCTGCAGCATGTGGGATCTTAGTTCCCCGACCAAGGGTCAAACCCGAGTCCCCTATATTGCAAGGTGAATTCCTAATCACTGAACCACTAGGGAAGTCCCTATTTACTGATTTTTAAAACTCCACCTTTGTAGCTTTTTATTGATTAAATATGTTTAATATCCTTATTTTTTTTACAGTTCCTTTAAAATTATCTTTTAACTTTGTCCATGAACATTCCTTTTCCATGTGTTTTCTACTTTTTATTGTCTTTTTTTGATTAAGGTGTTGCTCCCTGCATTCCCTTCTTCCTCTGGGTAGACCTCTCATTGATTTACCAAAATAGCTCTGCAGTATGAATCAGGAGGCTCACAGGGTATAATCTTGAAGGTTATAAGGCTCAAACTAAGGGAACAAGATTGTTTCTTGACACCAAACATTATTCATCCTCTTAATTTGGAGCCTTGTAGCTTGAAATCCATGGTCTGTGATGAAATGAAGGCAATTTCTCTGAGCCTTACTACTCTCATCACAAAAATGAAGATGATATCTACCTCAGAGCCTTGTAATGAAGATTAAATGAGATGTATGCATCTAGCACAGGAGTGAGAAATAGGAGATTCTTAATAAATGTAATTTCATTTCTTCTGCAATTTTTGTAAAACTCCAGGGAACATTAGTAAATGTCTAGGTGTTAAAAAAAAAGATCCTGAGTTTGGTTAAATTTGAGCTACTTTTAAGCCATTTCAGTGAAGGTATTGAGTAGGCAGTTGGAGTTATGGATGTAAAACTCAGAAAAGTCTGAGCAGGAAGTCTTCAGCCCAAGGGGGTCTTCAACATGTAGGTGCAAGTTAAAGAGAGAAGGTTGTGTAGAGTCTCAAGTAACTAGGAAACCTAGGGCGTCACTATGGAAGGATTGGGAACATTTAAAGAGAGAATGAAATAAGACCCCCAGGAGCAGGAGAAAAGGGAAAGGTGTTGTTTTGGAAGCCATGACATGCATGTTTTTAGGAAGATGGGGATAAGAGTCTCTTTTACCTTGAAGGAAGATGAAAACTGGACGTCATCGATTGGATTTAACTGCTTTGTGGTCATGGTTTACAGCTGCCAAGAGTGTTCTTGGAAGAATCACAGGGTCGAGAGACTCCACTCACTATTCCCACGAACTAAGTTATCTTTCCTCTGACCTGGCCAAGTATTCATCTTTTATACTTCTAATGTGATTTTTTTCTTTATGGTTTATAATGATAGTCATTTGTACTTAGCCTCATTCCCATAATGAATTATCAGTTTCCTGAAAATGGAGGTCATGCACAGCACCATATAAATTACATGTGGTAACATGTAATGTTACAGAAATACATGTAAGTGTTTAATAGTTCAGCCTCAGAATCACGGGTTCTGCCAGAACAAGTCATGTGTCTTTTTCTGTTCATCCATCCATCCATTCATTCACTGAAGAGTGCTTCATTTACCAGCTCCGTACCACTCGCCAAGCACTGTTTTAGGCTATATGAATATGACGGTGAACACAAAGCATTCCTTATGTGCACGACACTTACATCGTGGCGACACCATAAAGAATAAACACACGTTCCGAGTGCCTTGAGTGTCTTATTTGTCCCTCACAACAAGCACATGACATCGATATTATACTCGTTTTATTTTTTTTTAATGAGGAAATGGAGGCACCCAGATACTCAGTAACTTGCCAGGGTCATTTGTTCATTAGAGGTGGATCTGGGATTTAAGCAGGCATCTTGACTCCCAAATTCATACTGTTAATCACTCTACTGCACTGCAAAATGTTTGGCACAGAGCAAACTATTATTATTGTTATTCACACTAATGTTATTAATAGTAATTATTCCTCAGCCTAGGGATCTTTTATCCTAGTTCAGATAAGGAAAACAGATCCCACCTAGTTATTGGACAAACTAAACGGAGAAGCCACGTCTCCATGGTCTCAATCTGATGTTTTCCCCTCATACAATACCTCTTCTTTAAGGGAGGGAGTCTGGAGGGTGAAGAGGTGGAAGGATGGCAGGATGAAGGAGTGGGCAAAGAGAAAGGAGGATGTGTGGGAGAGATGGAGGAAGGAATTAACTCTGTTTGATTTGGGATTTTTGATGCTAACAAACTGTGTCTAATTGTTCAACATTTCCCCCTATATTCTCAAGAGGGTTATCCTTAAACTAAGCATATTTCCATGCAAAATAATCATATTCCATTTCATAGACTGAAAAAACAAAATATTGGAGCTAAGAGACCCTGCCTACTTAAAAGACTATATTTTGGAAAAGATATTGTTAGTGCCATTTATAATGTGAAGGCGTTGATTGGAAGGTACACTGGAAACTCCAGCCAAGTGTTTGAGGAGTGTGTGTAAGTGTGTGTGTGTGTGTGTGTGCACGTGTGCATGATGTATATAGGAGTACATACTTATTTTATAACATCTTGGTAGTGTTGAATTTACTTTGTGTACATGTTTTGGGGGAGAGGATTCGGAAGCATTTTGGGGGGGTGGGAAAGTTTTTGTACTTACATGCAAGGCTGCTCCACTATCAAGCACCGTATTTAAGCATCACAAATACACACTAAGCAAGGACAGATGCAGCAGGAATTTGAGCAGAGTTTTTCTAAATGGCAAATAATTAGAGGGGAACAGATGCCTCTGGGCAGCAAAGGATGAGGTGAGGTACCAGGAATTTTAAAAGGGAGATGGAAATACATACGTAGAATGCAGTTGCTCTTAAGGATGTTTAAGCCTAGAGGCTGTTCTTTCCTAAAGTTCTCTGTTTTTGTGGGTTTTGACATGAAATTTTGTTCTCTCTTTACCTATATTCCCCAAAGAAATAGATCATGCTAATCATTCCAAAGGGGAACAGATTTTCTTTCGAGCCTCAGTTTTGGATGACTTTGCGGGTTGCATCTCTTTCTTCTCTCTCCCCAGGGCCGTGTCCTTTCACAGGACTGCCAGGATATGACATTTCTCACAGTGTCACTCCTCATTATTTATTATTTATACCCCATCTACTTCCAAAAGGGTTTTTTAGCTAGCCTACCAATAAAAGATGCCTATGAGAGTGATATTTTTTTTCCTTGATGAGCCTATAAGAATGGGCATGCCCTCTTTTGGAACAGCCGGGCTATGCAGTGGGTTGTGTCCATCTGAGAACTCTTCTGCATAGTCTGGAGGTTGAAAAGAAAGAGATCTTCAAGAATAAAGTAGAGAAGAACATGAGACTTTTCCCACCTTCCTGCAGAGTGGTGGTTTAAAACAGCAGGGATGCCGAGCAGAGCCATTCAGCAACCAAGCAAAGCTGAGCCTTAGCACCTGATCATTATCCTTCAGGTTGGAGATTTACCTGTTGTGCTCATTGTAACAAAAGAAATGAAATCTCTGTAATTATATTGGAAGGGGGAGGAGATCATGTTTTAGTTCCTTTGATCTCCAGCTAGAATAGGCTCGGCTTTTGGAAATTTAATTTGAAAGAATCCAATGTACACATCTGCTTTTTGTACTGCAATTTCTGTTGAGCTTGAAAATAGAAATTTATTAATGCAAATGTGTAGAGTCTGTTCCTTGAGAAAAAAAATACACATTCAAAATACAAGGTGATCCTTTCTACAGAGCTGTGGAAGATTTTAATAGAGATATCCTCTGTGTTTCTTCTAGAGTTCAGGGGTTAAGTTCTTTGTTAACAAGGACTAAACATTGGAATTACAGGATGAATTGGGGAACAGAAAGATTCATGATTACTTCAATATTTAAAAGTTTCCAAAGGACAAGTAAGATGGTTAAGAGATGAGAAGTAGACTGAATCCTAAAAAACAAACCAACAAAAAACCAAAGCAAGTGCATCACCAAGCCATTTTGAGAGCATGTTTGAATTGATGGCAGGGCCCATGCTAAGAGACAAAGCTTTCATTTCAACGAATCCAATCTGCCTAGTGTTCTGGAAAATTGCCTTTGCCTGTAAACAGAATAGCATGCAGATTTTAGGTAGGACACTTTCTCACCCAACGTAGCCCTTACTCTCTCTTTTATTTTTGTACCATTACATGAAGCTGCACATAAATGACACTTGGCTTAATCCTTAGAGTGGCTGGATTGCATCGTCTGTTTTGATTAACTTTTTCTTGTTCTCAGTGTAAATTTTCCATAAAGCCTAAAATGTCATAGGCATTTTGGGACATAAATCCCTTAAGCTGTTTTGCAGTCATATGTTGTCCTTTGTAGGGTTTGAGTGCTTCCCTAAACTCCTTCTCATCTCCAAATGGGAAAAATAAATTATAAACTGTTGAGAACATTCAATCACTGGATGAGCAGTCATCTCAGAAAATTGAGCAAAGTGTCCTTTTTTAGTTCTTTGAGTAAATGGAGCTGATTCCTTATAATATTTGTGCTATATCAACATATCTCAAAAACTTGGTTGTAAATTATCTAGACTTAAGAAGGAGTTCATGATTAAAGACTGTCTTGAATTAATAAAACCAGTCTTTCTTTTTCTGGGGAGATGTAGTGAGGTTTTTTTTCAAAGGTGGGCCTCAGTCCATTCTCTTGGTTATTTGTTACCTTCTTCCCCATGGAGTGTGTGTGTGTGTGTTAAGGAATGGAAAGCTGAAAGCCACATAAAGTTAGGCAAGGAATTAAGAATTCTGAGTTTAAAACAGGGAGCATATCCTCAGCTTGTCATATCTGAGTTGGTTTTCCAGTTGCGTTGCCAGGATAGCCCATGACCCTTGCAAATGTACAATTTAATTTGGGTTCAGTGATTCCTGGGTGAGTCTGTGACATAGGACTCCAAAGGCCACGACAATGATTTAAGATACAACATGTTAGGACACAGTTGGCTCCCTGGAAGCTTCTCAGTGACAAGGATTTTACCTGAACCCATTTTGGGGGAGGGTACCATGGAAAGTATGGCTCACCACTTCCAATGAATTAATTTCTAACATTTCCATCGAGGGGTGACTTTGAGCAGCTATCCACATCTTCCTTGCTCAGAGGCAAGAAACTCCCAAACAGAATTTCTGTGTCTAATGGCAGACAGTTGGGGTGCTGCAACCAAGCGGTCACCCTTAAAAATTAATGAGCTTAATGATGGTTTGAAGAAGTGATGGTGCTGGTGGTCGGGGAGGGAGGGGCCGCGGGGATGGCAGAAGGAGGCAGGCTGGACTCGTCACAAGTGACAGTATCAGGAGCCCCTGCCTCTCTCCCTCCTCCCCATCCCCCCCCACCCCCCCATTTCTTTTTTTACTTATAAACACCGTTCCCAGCGGCTGAGAGAGGATGAGCTATGTTTTGTCATCTTCACTTACACTTTAGCTCAAAAAAGTGGTCAAGTAGGTAAGCTCTAAAGTCTGTCCAAGTATCGTAGCAGCAAGTCCGGATTTCCCCCTTTGCCTGGGGAGGGGTGTGTGTGTGTATGTGTGTGTGTGTGTGTGTGTGTGTGTGTGTTGCATGCATGCGCATGTGTGTGTGCCCTCCTGCGCACGCGTGTGTGCCTGGAGTTTGCATACTGCCTGTTAATATCTGAATAGTTCATGAACCACGGAAGACCAAAAAATCGCAGAAATGATTTGCACAAGTCTGTGACTCTTACTGCAACGAGTTTCCCCCCCCCCCCGTTTCCTTTTTTTTTTTTCTGTAACGGAGCCAATACTTAATTAAAACCGCTGACATCATGGTGTTATAATTAAGCGTGGCATTAATTAAGCTGGAATAACGATTTTTTTTTATTAAGAGCTGCTTCTATTGTATAAGACTGTTACCGCTAAAACCAAAAAAATTTAAGGCAAAAATGAATTCTCTCTAAATGAGCCCTTTTCAACTTCCCCAAAGTCCGGCCTTAGGACTGTCGTCATCAGAGCTGTGTGTGCATGTGTGTGCCTCTGCGTGTGTCTGTGTGTTGGGTGGTGCTGGGATTGGGGGAGAGTGGAAGTGAAATTTGTTTTTTTTCACCCAAAAATGCTGATCGGCTCCTGGCATTCTGATGGCTAATTATGCATCGGAGAGCTTCGACAGCTGCATTCATCATCATAAAATGTAATAATTAATGACATTCCAACAAAGAAAAATATGCAAATGAGGACTCATTAGCATTTTCATATTCAGCTTGATAATGCTTTTGCTGACAAGGTTGTAATTAATGAAAATTCATGTCGCAGTCAGGAGATTGGATCGGTTTCATTCCGCTCACAATTCCCAAATGCTTGCATTATGGAAAATCGGCAGCTCTGCCAACTTTTCAGGGAAGAAAAAAACACACACACACACACTAAAAGCACCAGATGCAAATTAATGGTAGGGAGTCTTTAACTCTTTAAGCCACCCCCCTAAATTTCCATCATAGGAAACGTAGGATGAGTTTTAGCCTAAGAACTGGATTTTTTTTTTTTTATAACAGCCACAAAAGTACTTTTATTTGGGACCCAAGTATGAGAATTTCTGGCAAACTTTTTTTTTATATTAAAGATAAAAACCCCTCTGCCTTTCCCTTCTTTTCTCTTTCAAGACTATTTAAATTTACATAGTAAAACATGTTAGGACAGCCAAGCCCCAGCATGCTGTGTTCTGTCCTCTGGCTGGCAAATTCACACCATGACAGTTTATTCATCCTCTTGCTTTTTGGAGACACCTCGTCATGTGTCTGTGCTTCGATCTTCTGGTGCCTCCTTCCGTGTAAGCTACCCATAAGGTCGAAAGAAAAGCAAGTATTCTGTTTCTCTATTCAGGGTAAGTTGTTTCTTGTGTTGTTTTTTTCCCTTTTTTGGATGATGTGTCTCCCCTCCCCCCCCCCTCATGCTTTTTCTTTTTAATCTGTTCCATTTGTGGTTTAATGTAAGAGTTGGGGAATGCGCCCATAATTCTCTCACTCAACACTTCTGGTTTAGTGTTGGGCCTCAGACGTAATTTTAAGAGACACTGTACAATCCAAATGGATACCCAGAAACCCCAGGACAGAGATATCGACAGGCATTCAGTACAGAGAGCTATTAATTTATAAACCCTCTGCGTGCTGCTTTGAAAATGTGTGACTGGAGGTTGGCAAATAACCATTTGGTGCCAGCCTAGTACCATGAAAACATGGTCAGACCAGCCTAAACTTAAACCAAAAGTTCTCTCTCACCCTTAACATAGAAAGAAAAAACCTAGAACTCTTGACAGGATGTCAAGATTTGATCTTCCGGTTAAAAAAATGATCATTACCAAGTTGAATCTTTCTGCTGAGGCAGATGTTTATAAAAACAACAACAACAACAAAGGTTTGTATAAGGATTAAGAGTAGAGGGGAATGAAAACGTATGCCTTTAAAAATTGTCAAATATATAAGCGCTTTGACTCTCAAATGATATAACTCCAGGCAGTTTCTAAGATGCAGTTTCCTGTTTATTTAAAGTTAAGTTGTAATTCCCCAACTTGCTAGCCCAGCGTAAAGAAAGAATATAAATATGCCTTGTTAGGAGAAGATAGAAACTTTGATATGCTAGGTTTTATTTTTTGGAGTATTTCAGTGAAATGGAAAGTATCATGAGTTATTTAATGAGAATTTTAATGTAATTTCTTTCCTATGATTTAATTAAGAGAGGCTAGATTTTTAGTCCTTATTTGTCTTTTAGAGATCCAAGAAACAGAATTTTATTGCACTCTTGCTTTTTCCAACTTTTGTTTTGTCACAGCTTGTACATGAATGTGTGTGTGTACACCCATGTTGTGTAAATGTGTGTGTCAGTAGCTAGAGATTATGGTGAGTGTCCTTTTCCTTTTGAAATCTATTGTGTTAAAATAGCAGGCAGAAGAAGGGTTTTTTCCTTTTAGTTTACTTCTTTTTTATGCGGGCAAACTGCCCATCCAGATGGTAGAATTTCACCTGTAAGCAATCTGAAACGATAGGTTAATTCTGACATTTTATAGAGCTTTTTTATTTTCTTTTCATACAGTACAACTGAGTGCAGAGTAACTACTCAAAATGATGCCTCCTTTCCCCCCACTTTTTCTTTTAAAGGGCTTCATGCTGTGATTGGTTCTTTTTCTCCCCCAGATCTGTATTTGGGGCTCAATTAAAATCTGTGGCTTAATTAAAATCTTTGGCTTTTGGCACTTTGTTGCTATTGTCAAACCCACATCAGATGAAATCTTTGACCACTTCTAGTATCTGTATGGAGAAGGAAATGTCAACCCACTCCAGTGTTCTTGCCTGGAGAATCCTAGGGACGGCGGAGCCTGGTGGGCTGCCGTCTATGGGGTCACACAGAGTCGGACACGACTGAAGCGACTTAGCGGCAGTAGCAGTAGCAGTATCTGTAAATGAGAAAGTAATGGGAGAAGTGAAGGAACAAGTGTGGACCAGCAGGTTAGTGGTGGAGAAGAAGATCCCTTTAATTGCAGAAGCTCAGCGTTCCACTGGCTTTGATAAATTCACTGTTAGGTTTCTCCTCCCACCAAATTTACAACTTCTGCCTTCCTCAGTAATGCCCAACCTGGTGTTAGCAACTGGAATCCTGAGATTTGGTTCTGTTTCCAGTGTGGCTAGCTTCTGGTGGTTCTGTGTCTGAGCAGACTGGAGATGCTTTGAAATGATTTGTTGACCTGTTATCAAGTAATCCCATTATTTCTCAAAGCTGGTTTGGGGGGCTATTTACGCAGTGGAGCATGAAAGGGAAAGGGGGTATTGGAGATTGTTTTCACTGATAGTAATTGTAATCATACTGTATTTACAAGATAGTTTTGAATGCTGTTCTTTTGTTTTTATTTCTAGAAAAATCTTTCATTTGCATAAGTAGTTTCTCGAGTTATTTATATAATAAAGATGGCTCTAGGGACATCTTCTTCCCTGGCTTATTCCCTTGAGAGAACCCTTCTGAAAGTAGTAATACTCCCCTAGAATAATACCTGTTCAGATGTAGGACCCTGGTCTTAGCACTCTTGCTTTGCTCTTTCTGTTTCCTGTTTTGCAGATGTTAATTCCTTTGGGTATTTTTTTTTTCAAGTGATGAGATTTTCACTGTCCATGTGCAAAGCCACATTTCCTGGAGTTATTGAACTCTGAAATAGGAAACCTGTGGGAGATCGGTTTTACCCTCCCCAGAAGCTATTGCTTCCATCAAGGAGAATGACTGCCCCATGACTGAGAATTTTCAAGGAGTTGTTTCAGTAAAACAGCCACAGGTATTGCAACAAAACCACATTTGTTTGTGGCCAGTGAAACCAGGGTTCCTGGCAGGATTCTCATCCAGTTGCCTCTCGTATTTCCCTTGCAAACTTTCCCATTGGTTGGGGTCTGTGGAGAAATTTCAGTGGCTGGCTGGAGGAAATGTTTGGGAGAACATTTGCGTATCAAAGCAGCCTAGATATTTGCAACAAAAAAAAAAAAAAAAGAGAGAGAGAGAGAAAGAAAATGTTTGAGGGAACAAGGAATCCACTTAGGATTAGGAAGTAAGTGCTTTAAATATTTTAGAAGCAGTTGTGATTTCCAGGAGTATGTTATTCATGAGCCAAGGCCTAACCTTACTTTTAGGGGTCATGCCCGAATTCATATTTTTAAAAAGCTTGTAATATTATGACATTTTGCTTTGGGATATAGATCTGTACCCCCATGTGGTATGAAAATTCCCCCCAAATTAAAGGGCACAAAAAAATCCAAAATTTGTTTATGATTTAGTGAACCTATAAGACAAAGGATGAAGGGAAAGAGCCTCATTCTTTTCCTCCTTTATATATTTCCCCCCGTAAAAGACAACTGAATTGGCGTGGTGTGATGTGCAGTTCTGCTGGAGTCCATAGCTTTCTCTTAATGGTGATGATCTGAATATCAGGTCTTTCTCTTTTCTTCTTGGTAAAGGATTTAATGTGGACATATTGGCTTTCAGATTATTAAAGTTTTAACTCCATTACACTGATAGGTTGGAAATAGCACATATAAAACTCAGTGTAGCCAGTTTTCCCATTTGTTAACAATGTAGGAGTTAAGCGTTGACAATTACTGTACTTAAAAGCCCCCTGGATCAGGTGTTATTTTACCATCTGGACATTTTAATTAGTAATAAAAATGTGGTTCTGGAGACACAGGAATAGGCCCAGGGCACTTCGTTGGTGTTGAGGTGTGTGTGGCTGCATTTTGTGAATGTGTGTGCTCATATGTAAGTGCAGTTGTGTTTGAGTAGGTGTTCATTCCTCCTAGGAAACCCAAGCATGGAGATTCTAGGTCTTTTTCATACTGGTACTATCACAATACCAAAAAAAATTGGCCACTTTTCTTGAATAAGAAGTAAAAATGTATAGTAAATGTACTTAAATTCCTAAGTAACACTTGCCTGTATCTTTTTAACAATGGTCATATTTCCTCACGTATGGGGAAGTACACGCCAGTACACTGTGACATTAGAGGTAGGCTTAGGCAAAAGATGTGTTTCCTCCATCATGTAGCTGTGTGCCCCAAGACAAATAAAGTAACCTCTCTCAGTCTGCCTTTTTTCCCACATATAGAATGAAAATATTATGATAATAGTTAGGATACTTAATTATGACGAAGCTTATAAGAGCATGTTTGTGAAAGCACTTGGTAAAATAAAAAGAGCTGTAACAGTTGATGTTTAATACAGATTGCCAGTCATAATCCGCATAACCATCTTCATGATTTAATAAATTGTTTCATATTGAAATATCAATGAGATACAAATAGAAGTGTACCGTAACAAATAATAAATTTAGGACCACCAGATAATGTGTTTATAATTTTAAACATGAAGCAAAGTGACCCATTTTTATAAAGTTTCTGGATATGCTCTTTGAAATAATGTTATTCTTAATTAAGGCCGAAGTGGGTACATTTGAGAGAAATAGTGACCCTCTGGAGAAATGACGAGTGAAAATAGTTTAGGGAAATGAGTCTTGGTGTCTTCTTCAGAAAGCTGCATCCATGTTTCATTTAATCATTATGAATTTCATGTTTGCAAACCAGTGTGAATACGTAAACGATAGTCATTATTGTTTGGAAAAAACCCACCCATTACAGTTTATACACACACACAGAAACACATACAAACACACACCATATTATATGTAAATTTGCTCGAGAAGTTGTTAGTCCCAGGAAGTGAGGGTGTTGATAAAATTGCTGTTTGACACTGAACCAGATGAGTTTGGACATTTATGTAGAAAGCTTTTCCTGTTCTTATTACTGGTTCAGTTCTCTTCTTGAGAATTCATCAGAAAGGGTTTGTTTTCTTACTGAAATGAATATTATAATGAAATCCTGTGGTCTAATGATGCTATTTTGGTCATTTCATTAATTTCATCTTCTTCTCCCTTAATGCATACCTTGATTATAATACAAATTATATTTACATTACATTGTTTCTAACAACAAATGTTTATTTTTATAGACAACCTGATTTTAATCAACATCTTAGAAAGCATCTAAGACTTGCCTCTGGAACATGGAATTAGCAGCAGCAGGCTGATTTCCTTTTTGGGGAAGTGTCAGGAGGAGCTCAGCTAACTGAGGCAGGCTTAGTCCATTAGTCTGGTGAATATTAAGTAAACCACGGAAGAAACCGAAGCGTGCCTGTAGAGTTATGACTGTACAGCTTTTCAGAGGGTTTGGACTTAAAAATGGAAACCGGTTTCAGTTAACATTCTCTCAGGTTCATGTAAATGTCCCATTTCAATGACCAGTTTTGTTGACATCTAATCAAAGGAACAGAGAGGCTCTACGTATTATTTGTCTGGAAAGTTTTGAAACAAATCTACAGGTCTTCCTCTGTGAAACTTCCTGTGATGAAAATGGCCCCGTGTGCCTTTTAGAGTTCAGCACTGACAGTCAGGAGAGGAGAACAGAATCATAGGCCTCCTTTAAAAATGATCCCAGGAGCGGGATTCAGCGACACACTGAGGGGACAGCATTTAAAATTTATTAAAAAAATAAAGTAATTCGAAGTAAGGTCTGTAGCCAAACTCCTTAATTGTGATGCATTTGCTGAGTTCCCCTCTTCCATCGCCGGGCCTGCTCTGATGCCATATGGCCTACCATGGAACATTTAACTTGTCAGATATAATGGATTGTCCTGGAAGCAGATTTTTGCTTTGAGCATTCGGCTCCTTTCTTGCATTTCACTCTCAGCTCCAGGCTGCAGGATGAAGGATTGTGGTGGAAATGCAAAGAAGAGACACACAGTTGATTCCCCTTAAGAGAGTGACCTATATGCCACGAAATTTTACCCACGTAAAGAGGCATTATCCCCGTCACTGCCTTAGCAGGCTGCATGTCAGAATCATTTAAATTTGCCTGGACTTAACAGATTGTGTAAACATTTCAGAATTGAGTGCTTAGGAATAATAAACCATCATCATTTTAACTTATGCAAAAACGGTGCAGCCATATCAGCCAAAGGATAAGTATTATTTACCATGACCTACATGTAACCTAAACCACCTGGTTGGTAGAGGGTGTGAATTAAGTTCAACTCTCAATTCTACCAAAAATGCTTGAGAAAAAAAAATCAGCCTGATGACGATGTTATGTGGATTCATGGTTTTTGTTTGCTGAGTGAGGTGAGGTTGAAATGATCTTTTAGGTGGATGGGCAAGTAGCAGTTAATTATCCTACTAAGCTTTCCATCTTGAAACTTAAGTGCAAACCTTCTGTTTATTCTAATGTGTTTGAAATGAGAGATTGGACATCCTGATTATTTAACTTTTATTTGTAAATGTAAAAAATACAGTATCTGATGTTGGTTTTAATCTGTTGGTTTCATGAGGTAATTCATATTATTTTTCAGTTTGTGGTACTGCTGCTGAAATCAAAGATTTAGGAAGAGTTTGTGACTTTAAGGAATAAACCGAGTGCCCTTTCTACACGTATGTGTTCATACATAGCTGCGAGGTGCTCTTCTGGTGTAATCTCCTGTAACTCCAAGGCTAACATTATAATACAGAGAACCAGAACGATAACTTAAAAATAATCAAGCACAAATCAGTGGGAAAATAAGTAACTTATGTGTCTCAATTTAGCTATAAAATGGTACATATTTGATTGCATGTGACACACGGAATTACTCTAAAAGAAACTGTTGGCAAAGGGTAATTTAATATACTTACCAAAACCTATGTGTTCATGTATTAGAAATTCAATATTTAATTTACTCCTACAAATTCATGTTTTCTAGATAATTCTTCATATCCATCTATGAACACTACAGTGGCCTTGAAAACTGACAAAACTTAACTTGCATACAAAGAAGGATTATTTCTTTTTAACAAACACCTTTCCTTAAGCTGTTAACAAATGTTGAATAATAAAGTATACTTGTGTGTATTTCTTACTGATCCTAAACTGAGCACGTTAGTTTTAGCGATTTCATGATAGGATGATGTCCCTCCTTCCTGTATTCAACTTTTGGTCAGATTTAGTCTGAGATGAGTTTGGGTGGTACCTGGCCAGAGCCAGCTCTTGTTGGGGCTTGTGCGCCCTCTGCTGGCTACTTAGATTGGCACTGACTGGTATGATGGGTTCTTAATTTCTTTTACTTTTCAAGGTTGGTTTTTTGTTGTTTTTTGTTTTGTTTTGGTATTTTTTTATACAATCAGATATTTGTAGTGATTATAAAGTTGTAGGTTAATACTGATTATAGCAGTTAATTATTAAGAAATGAAGGCATTTTTTGTTTGTTTGTTTGTTTGCTTGGAGTTTTGGGGGGAGTTTCCTTTTGCTAAATATGAGACTCTTGGCAGCTCAAATAACATGTGAAGTATACACCACTCTTGAGTTATTAAGTGGTTGTTTTCAGATATCCATTAATCATTTTCCTGTTGCTTTCCTACCTCCTCGCCTGATTCCACTCAAGAAGAATTCTTGTTTACTAAGTTGGGCATGGACTTTAAAAGGATAGATCATTGAAATTTTGAAACACGACTCTTTGTATATAGCTAATGCCTGGTAGTGGAGAAGGCAATGGCACCCCACTTCAGTACTCTTGCCTGGGAAATCCCCCTTGATAGGCTTAACTGTTTCTACTTGCTTTGTGAAGGAAAATGAGTCTGTATTAACATCCTAATGTTTTATGATGGCATTTTTGGTGTCCTTGCAGACTAAATTAAGCTGTTCTCCCTGGCAGACATTGAGAAGAATCAGAGTTTGAGTGGAACCTTTTTTGCTTTGTTTGGCTGCTTTTGGTTGTTGTTTCTAGAGTGTAGGATGCGAAAGGAGCAGATTGCTGATGCTATCAGGTTGCAGGAGTGACGCACACGAGGGCAGGTACAGAGGGGACCTCTCACCTCTGCGTCGGGACTTGGTGGAGACTTGGTAGTAAAGGCCAAAGCTGTGTATAATGAATAAGTCTTTAAAATAGCAGCAGTTATTGTTGATAAGTTTCCATCAACTTCTTTATAAAAATTAACTATGTGTAAGTGATTTCTACATTATCTCTGAAATGCCTTGAGTCCATTATGTGATGATTCTGTGGCGAGAATTTTTTAGCTCTCTCCAGTTCCTTTGTCTTTGCAAATTTCTCTAATTCATAATAAGCAAATTCCATCAAAACTCCCCAACCAGCTCCCTAGCATATGGAATGATCGGAGAACTAGAGCTAGAGAAGTAGGGAAATGTCTTCTAAGTTATTTCCAGTTTTCCAGCTTTCCAATTTTAGGCATCAGTTACCTTAAAACTTATTATGGGTAAATTATAAAGGTGTAAGTTATTATTTGTTTTGATTTACTTAACATTGTCAAATAGCTGCAGACGGCATTCTCACCAATATCCATTTCCCACTAAATTTGTTCTAATGACGTATCCTCTTGTTGCCTGTTCCCACGCTGAGGTTGCGTTTGGTGCTCTCTGTGCTTCTCAGTATTCCCATTGTACCCCTAACAATGTACATTACTGGGGTTCCTCCCTGGCATTTCACCTATCTACTCTCTTTTGTAAATAAACATTTATTTTTTAAAAATAATTTTTATTGAAGTATAGTTGATTTATACTGTTGTATTAGTTTCAGCTGTGCAGCAAGGTAAATCAGTTATACAGATACCTATACCCACCCTTTTAGATTCTGTTCCCATATAGGCCATGGCACAATTTGAGTCGAGTTCCTGAGAACAGTGTCCATAGTTAACATACCATCAGCCAACACGTGCTAGTTATACACAGGCACCCAACAATATTTGTTCCCGACTCGTCTTTTGGGCCTCTTTCAGGTTCAGAGGACCATTTTTGCAAGCTTCAGAACTGAAAATTGCTGTCTGTAAACATCTGTTCCACGTGGTGGATTTTATTTTCTTGCATGTTCTGCTAGGATGCGGTCACTGTTCTGACTACGCCCTTCTCTCTGCTTCCTCCATTCCTCCTTCTCCCTCATCATCCCTTCCTCTGCCTCTCCCCTTCCTTCCTGTGGCCCCCGCCTTCCTCTCTTGATTTAGTCATGCTCATATGTTCAGTAATTGGGAGGTTTTCCTTAAACGCTATAGTGTGGGGCTCAGTGGTTTGTGTAATTTTGTTTGTGAACCATCACCTTCCTTTAACAAGGGAGTTGGGCTCTTGAGTAGTTTGGTCCTACTTCCTTCCCAGCTTGTTTGTAATGGGGCCATTCTTTTAAAGTTGATCTTGAAGGGCAGGCTCAATGGTTAGCAGTCTTCCTCGTCTTTGTCTGCTCTGTGAATGCCTTGAATTGTATTTTGAATTATGGGCTATTTCACCACAACTTTTCGGCAGTGTATATTTAGGGAATATGAACTCTGTAAGTCTTAAGACTAGAGAAATGTCATCTAATATATTATAGGTGCATCTATGAATGACACTCAGATTCTCTATTTGAGGTTAAAATGCTACTTATATACATATATATGTATAATATACATATATACATATGTATATTATACTTACATGTATACATGTAAGTATAATACTTATTTTATTGCACATATGTAAAGCTGTGTTTAAAATTTTCATGAACCCCCCATCTCCTTTATTTTTGTGCATTCTTGAATTTCATATCAATGTGTCTTGCTTCTTTTAAGGGATGTTAGTGGTTGTATTCTAATTGTTAGTTGTGAGCTCAGGTTGAAAAATGAGGCCATCCCCTACACGAGATGGTGCTCAAATGTGTGATTTCCCTGGATACACGCTTTATAATGAACATAAGTCTACATCTTTCTTCTGTTTTCTGTGCTGACGTGCCTAATTCAGAGTTTGGTCCTTATTATTTTGAATAGTTGTTATTAGTGAAACTTCCCTCATGACTCAGATGGTAAAGAGGGGTCTTCCTGTGATGCAGGAGGCCCAGGTTCAATCCCTGGGTCAGGAAGATCCCCTGGAGAAGGAAATGGCAACCCACTCCAGTATCTTGCCTGAAAAAATCCCATGGACAGAGGAGCCTGGTGGGCTGCAGTCCTTGGGGTCACAAAGAGTTGGACACGACTGAGCAACTAGCACACACACAAACGTGTGAGACTCTTAGAACATCAGTGTACTGGGCGGTGCATAATGTATCGCTAAAAGCAGATTGCAAGGTAAAACGTAACTACTGATTTTCTTAAAATTTGCTGATAAATTCCAAATAATTGAGAGGAGCAACAAAGTCTTACTTATAGGATGTTGTCTTAGCTGCATTTGGTCAGAAAAGTCATCAGTCTCCTCCAGAGGAATCAGAAGAGCAGATTCTCTCCTGCAGCAAGGACTCCATGCTTGCGTAGAGCGTCCTTTTAGGTTAAGAAACCAAGTTGGGTTCCCTGAGTTGATCCTCGCAGTCTAAAGTTGACTTCTTCCTTAGGGCAGGAAGGGGGACAAGGTACTTTCAGAGCAGTGGCCACTGGGGCTGGCTGAAGAGGAATGTCCTTTTACCTCCAGGACACTTGTGTCTTGGGATCCTGTTGTGTTTGAGAGCTATCTGTGTGGTAATATGAGATATATTTCTTTAACACAAATAATCTTCATGAGTGGAGATGAACAAACTTAGAGGCCTACATACACTGTCAGAAAAGAAGTTTCTCCAGCTTGCAGAATGTAGCTGAAAGAGTCTTGGCGATTAACTCTTGTTTCAAAACCCAGTTAAACGGGTTAGATTAGATAGTCATTGATTTTTTTTGTTGTTGTTATCTCCCAGCAATGGCAACCCACTCCAGTATTCTTGCCTGGAGAATCCCAGGGACAGAGGAGCCTAGTGGGCTGCCGTCTATGGGGTCACACAGAGTTGGACATGACTGAAGCAACTTAGCAGCAGCAGCATCTGATGTAATCTTAAAGATCGAATCAGTTCACTTAAATTGATTATTCTTGCCCCTGGCCTGTTAGACTAACCAGTGAAATTTTATTGGTTGTTTTTTTTTTTTTAAAGATATTCTGGACTCTGTTCCACTGATTGCAAGCCCCTGGGGTGGAGAACCCAGGTATCTGTTTTAAGAAAAGACCTCCGACAGTTCTCATGACTGGCAGGGGTATCTGAGCCATAGAATTGATTTGAGGGGCTTGATTTCCTCCACCTGGATCCTGTGTCTTCCTTTCCTTCTAAGATGACAACAGAAACATTTCGTTTCTGCGTGCTTCTGATGCCTTCAGTGTGTATTGCAAGCTTGACCTTGTGTTTCATTTTTCTATGCAAAATGATTACATTTTGTCAAATAAAAGCAAAACTTCAGATATATATGATGTTTCTTCAGAAGCCCCACAGAGCCCTTCATTGACTTGGTTATGCCCAGACATCGTAGACACTTAACTGCAATAAAAATATAAAATAGGGTGGGCAGAACCATTGAGATCTTATTCATGTCAAGCCAGTGGTAAGTTACTCGTTAGAAGTAAGTTGAGTGATTTCAGGGTTAGCGTTAGTCCTTCAGGCCCCTGGGGGACCCTTGTACAAATTGCTGATTCAGAAAATCATTACTCTGGTGACTCAAGTGGCACTTTAGTGGCCTTAAAGAGTTATTCGACACACCTCCCCAAACAGCTAAGTTATCCCCATGATTATGTTGATTAATTGCACACTCTGTGGAATTAGTGTTATTTTCAATAAAAGATTTTCCTGCATTGGGAAAAGAAAGGATAAAGCTCACGTGCTTTCAGTTAATAATGTGTGCACTTCTCCTAAGCGTGAAGAGGGGGATGATCCCAACTGTTGTCCGGGGTGGGCCAAATAATCTAAGACACTACTTTTCATTTTGCATCGAAAAGGGGATTTTTGGTGTTCCAGAGGATGGTCACTTAAAATGTGACCCGTTCTAACATTTTCATCCATCAAAGGATTGGAGAATGCTTCTTCTACCTACTACGATTGAGGAGAGGGCCATGCTACATGGTGAGAAAAAGGCGAGTTAAAGATTTTCCTGCATTGGGAAAAGAAAGGATAAAGCTCACGTGCTTTCAGTTAATAATGTGTGCACTTCTCCTAAGCGTGAAGAGGGGGATGATCCCAACTGTTGTCCGGGGTGGGCCAAATAATCTAAGACACTACTTTTCATTTTGCATCGAAAAGGGGATTTTTGGTGTTCCAGAGGATGGTCACTTAAAATGTGACCCGTTCTAACATTTTCATCCATCAAAGGATTGGAGAATGCTTCTTCTACCTACTACGATTGAGGAGAGGGCCATGCTACATGGTGAGAAAAAGGCGAGTGGGATCATCTTTGTTACCACAATAGCTATGGGTAATAAAGGGGGCAGATCGTGAAAACAGATTTGGGTTCAGGAATTGGTTATTTAGGTTCTAGCTTTGTCTCTTAATATCTGTACAACCTCTTTTATTTGTTAGAAGTTGGTTGCTCTCTTTTTTTTTTGGCCACGCGGCTTGTGAGATCTTAGTTCCCCGACCAGTGCCCTTGGCAGTGAAAGCACAGGGTTCTACCCACTGGATTGCCAGGAAATTCCCCACCTTTTCTGAACTTTAGTGACTTCTGCTATAAACACAGGGCTTCCCAGTTGAGTCAGTGGTAAAGAATCTACCTGCCAGTGCAGGAGACGGAGAGATGTGGGTTTGATCCCTGGCTCAGGAAGATCCCCTGGAGGAGGAAATGGCATCCCACGGACAGAGGAGCCTGGCGGACTGCAGTCCATGGGGTCGCAAATAGTTGAACTCGACTGAGTGCACGTGTGCACTGTAAACATGGGGGTAAGATGGCCATCTTAGGAACTCTTGGGGTCTTGTTGTCTTTCCTTTACATGCTATATAATGCTTTACATACTATATAATGCTTTACAAACGTGAGGGCTTCAAGGAGAATTGAATGTAGATTCTCAACCATGTTTAGAATCCCCCCAAAGGAAGAGTTTTGGTGATGCCTCAAGATACTCTTAAGTATATCTGGAATTTTGGTACACCCACTCTTTTGAAGGCACTGTCTAGACGAGATGAGGTGAATCAGAGACAGAAAGCAGATAAAAACTCATAATTTTCCAAGGTCAGAGCTCTAGTTACTACCGAGTGTTCTGTTTTGATGATTTAAGAACATCAGTTAAAGGAAGGACTGAAATTAGTCTTTTCCTGGGAAAATGATTTGGTCCCCGTTTCTTATCATTTTTTGCTGCAAACTATGTGCCTCGTCACTTTTCCTCTGAATTTTCTTTCTGTTCTCAATTTAGGATGAAGTGGAGGAAGAGAATTTTCTAGACTGTGGAATAATTATCTGCTGAAATTGAGTTGTAACTCTTTAGCATGAAATTTATTAAATTTGGATTTAAAAAAAAAAAGGCCTCCTGGTATAGTAGGATTCTACAGGAAAGAACCAGTGGTCTTCTCTGTATTTTAGAAATAAGGAAAATAACATCAATTCCTGGTTTCTTGTAAACCCAGACTGTCACCTCCAAGCTTGGATCAGGGAAAATTAAGATTGACTGGCTAGTCAGAACCACAAAGGTGTATATTCGTGGAAACACCACAACAAAACACAAGTATTTTTAGGTCAATTAAAATAAAATTCAAATTTTAACCTTATTTATTTGATAGAAAATTGCAAATTTAGTAACCCAAGGCATTCTTTTAAATGTTAGTTTTTAAAGAGTGGTTTCTCAGGTTCCTCAGGATTTGTGTCAGTAGGCAAAAAGACAAGGGCAGGTATGTGTATTCAAATGGATTTAGGAAAGATTGCATGTCAAAATGGTAATAATTCGGATGTATTGGATTAAATAAAATATATGATTAAAATTTAAAAGTGAAGCTAAGAAAGATATTAACTGAAATTAAATGTCTTCATTACAGGATTTTTTCAGAGGATTTCACATGCTAAGATCCAGTGTAAATTTCTGGGGGTCAAGAGAGATATATAGGCAGCTTGTAACACTTTCTGGGCTTTTAAATTTGCCTCCTTTTTGTTTTTCGGAGCCTGTTGTGGGGCTGTTACTCCACAGAAGACACTAGTGCGCTATCTTGGCTTGTCCTAAGCTGTGACTGTATTTTTACTTTCGCTCTGCTTTTCCTCTTTGGTTTGAACTCATGTTCTCCACAAGTGACGTGTGTAGAGATACAGTTTGCGGCCTTGTTTTTGTCAGTTAGTTGCTTCCAGTTGTGGAGATGGTTGCAGATTTTCTCATGAAGTCACAGGTTCTGGTGTGCATTATTTGCACAGCTATTAAGCACCTAGAGACCTTTTAGGAATAAAACACCATGTAAGTGTAAATTATCACCACCTCTAAGACACTTTCATTAATTTCATATCAAATTCATGAGTGTTTTGAGCTCTGGGATTTGAGTCTTCAGAATTGGGCTTCTCATGTATTTGTAGTGTTTTTTTTTTTTTTCTGCCCGAGTTTAAATTCTGGCAGCGCAGAATAGTCCAGCCTTGGGAATCCAGCTGCCAGGGTTTGAACCCTGGATCTAACAGTTGCTGCCTTTGTGAGCTTGGGCAGTTTTCCGTTTCTCAACTTTCTCATCTGTAAAGTGGTGTTTATCTCTGTGCCTCACGGGGTTGGTTCTTGTGTAGATTGAATGAATGTCTACATAACCTCTTTGCGTAGTGGGGATACGTGACAAGAACTCGGGTATCGTGTGGACAAGAGAGAAAAAGGTAGGCATGGAAAGATGAAAGAACTGTTAATTATAAATAACCCCATGTATATTTTTGGAACCACTCTTCCGGTTATTGTTTGATGAAATACTCTTTTCAGTATGCCTCCCACCCCCAGATGATAGGGTAACCAAGGATGGGCTGAGGGCAGGGGCAGAGATTTAATCCAACTCAAACACAGTTGTGATGAGCTCCTTAGTCTGGTGACAGAGAACAAAGGGCTGGTTCTTCAGTTCCCAGAATGAGGATTAGCAATGGAATAACCTTGCTGGGTGTTGTCCTACAACATCAGGGCACCTTTTTTGTTTTTGTTTTTTTAAATCAAGGCTTTTCACAGGATGATGTGTTACAGTGCATAGTGCATCTTGTTTGGTTGTTGGTGAAATACTTACCATTTTTATGTAATATTAAAAGTGGCCTTGCAGGAATGAAAAGCTAGAAACCCAAACACAACCTATTGTTATCCTATGGGTCAACCACCCGTGGGCTCATCTGTGCCTCGGCTTATCTCCAGAAATCATATTATGGATAAGTTGTTCTTGCCTGTCTCTCACTCCCTCCAAATGGATTAGAACTGTTTAGATGTAGTAATCTGCCAAAGAGGATACTTCTTAGATGTGTCCTTGTGAATTAATGAACTTATGATACCAGGTTTTTCCTTCATGAAACACTTTCATTCTCAGTCATTTCCTATGGCATTCCCTTACAATGGGATACCATGAATAGATTGTAAGGAAAATTAGGAGTCAAATGGAAAATTATGTAAGAATATAAAAGTATTAGATTTTGAATTATAGATATTTGTTCATCATACTCCCCCCCCGCATTAAATTCTTTTTTCTTTATTCTTCATGAGGCAGCAAGATAAAGAACAATTGAATAAATCAGCAAAAGGATTGGTCTTTAAAAATAAATGGGAACAGCTTATATTTTCTGCTTAGCTTTGAGTTTTTCAAGGGCAACAGAAAAAGCAAGTGACTCCTTTATTGATTGCCCATTGGTGTCATTTTTAATAATCAAATTTAAATATGGTTTTTAACAGCTGATGGGTTCAATTTGGACAAAACACGTGTTGACTTTCTGGATTGTTTGCTCACTGTAGATGCCGACTTGTTCTAGAGAAGGGGCTGCGAGTTGAGCTCCTTTGTCTTTAGAAGGATTGATTGACGGATGTTGTGTCTGCTCATTTACAGCGTTTTTCTTGCTTAATTTAAAAAATTGTGACATAGCATTACATGTTCCTTGTATACATCATTTTTGCAGAAGAAAGTTGTTTAGCCAATATGTCGACTTCGTTTATGAAATCCTCTCTTGTAGCTTTCATTCAGCCTTCAGTGTAGCCTATTAGGTCATATTATTCGTTTCATGCACGGCAAATCGTCACCAGCAGCAAAATTTAACATTTGGTCCTTTTAGGTATAAAAATGAATCAAATGCTTGACAAGATTTGTTTCTGGTGTATATTTCAGAGTCCCCCCCTCACCCCCTTGGTGGGCAGACGACAAATGTTACTAACGGGTACTTTTAGTTTTTAAAATATGGACAACAGTACTCCATGCAGTAAAAGACTTGAGCGATTAATGCTGCCCTTATGCCTCTTTTGAGTACTTTTAGCCATGGGGCTTGGCACTGCCACCCTTGTCTTGGTGCCAAAAAATATCCGCAGCGGCTGTCGCATTCTAGTACTGGAGGGTTGTCTCGAAAATTCCGCAGTGAACGCGCCGGGTTTGTTCATCACTGCTATCTCTTTTAAATATTGGAAAAATAGAATCTTGAGCTCTTTCAAAGCTCCGTTGTGATCGTGGGGATGAGGGGGGAGGTCGGTGGCGAAGAATGGAGGAAAGAAGCTGTCCGCGCCAGCCACTGGGTATAAGTGACAAAAATCCATGCCTGGCATAGAGTAAGCACACATATTTAGGAGCTTTTGTGTTCACGAGCACAGATAGTTACTTAAGGATCCTACTCAAACATGTTATCAGTGCTCTTGAGAATTTTATTATCTGAAACAAATGTTCCTGAGCATTTTAAGCAGAAGACTGACATCAAGATCATGCTAATATTTAGTGGACAGTTTACACAAAAGAGGTGTATATTTTTTCCTCCCTGGAAGTGAGGTGCCATTGTAAAATGGCTGCTTTTTGTCATTAGGAAATTAGTGGAGTAGATAAGATAGGCTTGAGAAGGTGCTTGGGTTTACCCACAGTCCATGTCCCTGATTGTTTTGCTCCCAAACAGGGACTTGAGCTCTAAGGACAGATTTATAGTTGATTTTGGGAACAAAAAGATGTAATAAAGTTAAAGGTTTACACTATCAGAATGACATGCGTTTGCTCAGGATCTCTGGAGCGATCTATTTGATGGTAAAAGTGGATGCCACAGATGAAATCTTTACAAGGAATATAATCCTAAAAAAGAAGGGAGGGGGGAGAAGTGCACCTCCCAGCCTCCTGCTGGCTGCGCTGCCTCTTCGGTACCTCACAGACTTCGACAGAGTCCTGGACGGGTGCCCACTGATGTCATGGAAACACTCAAATTACTGAGAATGATTCATGTCTATGCTGGTCTCTTGTCCTCCCCCACACAAACAGGAGTAGATTTTTAACCCTGACAACTTGTAATTTGCAGTGGGTTTATTTTTGTATCTGGATAAATATTTTTTAACAAGCAAAATTAAGATTAAGCAGTCTGTATCTGATACGATAGTAAAGAATGTTGGGTCCGTGTAGCCAAGAGCACTTTGGGGACTCTGCGCCGCCTGCGTCCCTGCTCAGCTCTTCCCCTCCTCTGCTCTCTGCCCACCCCTGTGCTTTCCAGTCCGCTCTCCTCCCTTCATTTTCCTCTTTTCCTCTCTCTTCTCTCCCCTGTTTATTTATTCCCATTCTCTTTCTCTCTCATATCCTTGCTATTTGCATGTACCCACTCTCTACCTTTAAAAGAATGAAAGGAATGGACCTAACTTTATATATATGTGTGTGTGTGTGTGTGTGTGTGTGTGTGTGTGTGTGTGTATACATATATATTCATATATATATATACACATATATATTCATATATATATATATGAATTGAGACAATTCTGGTAGGCAAATTCATCTCTCCAGGTCTATATGCAGGAGTAGAGTTGGGAAATAATGCCAGGTGGTGAAATTCTGTAGGAGATAGCTTCAGTAACTCCTTCTAGAGAAAGAAATAGATCGCCTTTCTTCCTTCCAATTTCTGGAAGTCACCAGAACAGGACGCTAGACACTCAGTTTCCTCGGAAGTCAGAGTAAATTTTACCTTGTCTGTGTCTCTTTCTGTCTCTCTGCTTGTCTACATGTCTACCTAGCTCTCTACTTGTCTTTCTAGTTGCTAAACCAACTGGATATTGTGTCAAAGTGAGTCATGTCCTGATTGTATTAAAGCTTTGTAGATGTGAGAGCTTAAGGAAGGACAGACATCATTTGATAACTCATAAAGATCTGAGTTGGTTTTTTTTTCCTGTTAGTAATATGTATAAAGAGAAGTTAAAGACTATAAGTAGCTTCCATCTGACACAGAAGAATAAATAGGTCTTTATGACCATTTATACTTCTAAAACAGGCAAATGAATCTCTTCTTCAATGTAAAATCCTCATACAACGAAAGTTACTCTCTTAGACCTCCCAGGACTGAATCTGTGAGTTGGTGTCCTGTTTCATTGGACTGAGACTGATGTGGTCATTGATTTTCTGCTTTGCACTGAATACTGTGCCAGAAGTTGGGTGGCGGGAGTGTGTCCCCAAGTTTGAGATACTGATGGGGAAGATAGTTGATGTTAAGACTCAGGTTTGACTTCCTTCAAAAATCATCTTCTGTTTTATGTCTATAGTAACTCACATACAAGGTGAGATTTTGACTATTTTTAAAGATTTATCAAAGGCAAATTCCTTGTGTGGTGTCAGAAAGGCATGCCCTCATAGCATTGTCATTGAACTCAAAGATTACAGTTGAACACTGCTGCTTGTAACGTTTATGTTAACTTGAGTCAAGGGGGAAAAACTTGGGTGTTGTGAACTCCGAAGGATCCATCCAGCCTCTCAAAATACTAGTTTTGAATTTTCCCATTGGAAGAAAGATAGTATAGTCCTGGGTAAAGAGGACAATGTACCTTAAGCTCTAGTCTCAAGGGAAGAACATATCCTTCTGTCTTGGACGGGGTGGGGTTTGTATTGTGGGTGGGACAAGCCCTTTTTATTGCCCTAGTGTGGACTGTTCTCTGTAACAATTCTTTATGTGTCTTTATGCTAGGTATGTTCTACTGGTTGGATCTCTTGTAAGGTGTTTTCATTGTTTTCCTCCTGACAATTAAGGCTCAACATACTTTTTAAAAGAAACAAATGAGCTGCCTTGGTTTTTACCCTTAGATATGGCTCCGTACATCTCTGTAGAGGAGTCTACAGATAAAAAATCAGAGTGTTAGAATCAGAGCAAGACACGGACGTTCCGTGATCCCGTAGTCTCCTGCATCTACTGGTAGAACCTGAAGTTGGCCTCAGAGTGGGCAATTTTTCAAGTCCTCTTTCCCAAATGTAAATTCCATCATCATCTTGATCATGATGGGAAAGGGAGTTTAAATAAGAGAGAGAGAGAGAAAGAGAGAGAGGGGAAGAGAGACCCAGAATTGCGCATAGTTTCTTTGCTTTATTCACCATCTGGAGAGTCCTGATTGATCAGCTTTGGCCTCACCATTAAGTGTCAGTGTAATCAATGGGAATGACTAGGCTAGGGACATTACATAGCTCGTGTGCCTGCTGTGTAAATAAAAATGAAATTGTTTAAATTTTGTAAGCGAGAAAGAAAGTGAAAATAAAGAATGACAATTTGTTTGTTAGAGAAAGTGGAGGCCATTGGAATGACAGTTTTTGGAAGTGTGGAGCAGTTTGGCTAAGAATAGGAATGAAGGGTATTTTTTTTTTCCAGTTTAGCATAGCCAGCGTGGGGAAGTGTTATTCTCTGCCTTGCTTGCATACATTGCCAGTAGTGCCTACTTTTCGTATGTAAACATCGGGGAAGAGAAGCGGATGTCTGTTACCTGAAGGAGATTTTTTTTTTTAAGGAAAATCACAATTTACACTTTTTTGTTGTTGTTGTTTCTCTGGCAGGTAAAACAGAAAGGGGCTCCTACTCATCTTATGGGAGAGAATCGAATTTACAGGGTTGCCACCAGGTAAGTGAGGGTCTCTCTTTGGGGAAGGGTTGAGAGAATGAGCCTGGTGAATCAGTGTGTTTTGTAAATTAGGTGATGCATTTGAGGCTGGGGCACTGAGGCACCGAAAATCTTCCGATGCCTGACTCTCTTACAAAGTAATTAAATAACACCGAGCGCGGAAGTCATAAACACCTCATCGTATCAGCACTGTATTCACTGGCTTGTTGTTATTTTTTTTTCATCCATCAGCCAGTACCAGTGGCACTGTTTGCAAACCAGCGATGTCGGGGAAAGTGGTTCTATCAAAAGAGTTTATTTGCAATTAAGAACTTGAGAATTTCTTACACTGGAAATGCTTCGTACAGCCATGTGTCAGATCCTGGGTTTTGGGTGGCTACTGCCCTAAATTATAGTTTTCACAGGGGCTGTAGGATGTTGTGTGAAAACAGGGTTGTATTGAGGGATAAAAATGTCTGTGAAAATATGATTTGTTGTCCCTTTTTGTTTCTGAATTGTTTTTGGCTGAAAGTCAAGGCCAGCAGGCTAACAGCAAAGCCGTCTCAAGGGAGGCATGCGTGAGCTAGAAAAATAAGAGTACTTTAATTAAATAATAAAATGCCAGTGTCATACAAAGGTATAGCGTGTGTGTGTGTGTGTGTGTGTGTGTGTGTGTGTGTCTGGGCTCTGTGCATTTGCATACTTTAAACTCTCCAGAGAAAGCCCAGTTCTAAAAATACTATCCATAGACAAAAGTGTAAGCTTTGTTTCAAGACAATTGAGTTTTTATAGACGCTTTCTTTTTAATTTCAGTATCGGTACTAATCACGTTTCATATCTTTTTCTTTTTTTCCTTGAAAGATTTAGACTTTCTTTTTCTAAGGGCATTGCTTTCTTACTTTGGAAAACTCTTGATAGAATTTAATGGTTCTCTTTCAGATTCAAAGCTTTCTAGCGTTACATTATTCATCCAACAGAAATGTAGTTCTTTTTGTGCTGGGAGGGGAATGCTTGTTCTCCTGCACCCTCTCACCCTCCCGTTTTCTTTAATGATGGGGGAAGAAAAAAATTCCATTTTGCCTTTTTTTTTTTAAACAACCTGTTTCATGGATCCTGGAAAATGTAAGCAGACAGTTTTAGTCATTAAATAGAGCCTGCTTGAGGAGGTGGCCTTTAGGTATCCGTCATAGGTTCCGAAAGGTGGAATTCTGGTGGAGTCCTGTGTGTGTGTGTGTGTGTGTGTGTGTGTGTGTGTGTGTGTGTGTTTTTCCCCCTTCTGGAGAGATTTGCATTTTTAAAGTTTACTTCTCTGGCCCAGCCACCCGTTCAGTCATACTCGGCATCTGAGAGGTTTGCTGTGATGAGGTGAACGGTGCTGGTTTAAGATCTCCCTGCTGCACACGCTGCAGAGTACAGTTGACAGCAGTTTGTTTGGAAAGAATTCTGCAGGAAAGAAATTTACAACCATTCCAGCGCGACGGAAACATCTTTGGAATGTGAGTGCAAATGTGCCGGGGTAGATAGCTCGGGCAGAGAGCCTCGGAGCGCCGAGTCTCTGGTGTCAAGCTCTCAATTCCCGCAGAAGAGCCTGTTCCTGTGTATCTGGTTTCTGAGGGTCAAAGCAGAGGTCGTTTGAGTTTTGGGGAGAAGAAAGTTGACAACATCCTTCCTTTTCGCAGATGGTCATGGCAGAGGTCTCTGTTTTCGCCCGGCCTCTTTTTCTGGTCAACGAGAGAATAGACTTCCTCGCCCCTGTATCCTTTCTTCCTAATAGGAATTGGCGTGATTCCTCCCAGACACAAAGATTTCCTCTGCTGAGTAAGCGCGAGGCCCCTTAACTTGTGAAAGCGTCACTCAGCCCGCGTGAGTCTGTCAGTGTGTGTGTGCCGGGACACAGACCCTCCCTCGGTTTGTGGGCAATACTGCCCTCGGGTGCGACTGAAGTTCGTTTTTTTGGGCAAACGCAAGGTGAGAAGTGGCAAGGGGCAGAGGGTGATCAGAGGTGGACAGACTGGCATGTGATGGCTGACTGTCTGGCCTGGGGAATGTCTCCTTCTGAGACGTTCGTGTCCAGGAGAATTCTGTGGTATATAGGAGCTCGGCTGCATCCGCTTCTCTTAAAAGAAGTCTTCATAATCTAGCCATGGAGTGTGGAGATTTCTTGCATTCTGATTTCTGCTTCCTGGTTGTGAGTCTCGCAAGGACCGACTCTCTTTGCTCAGCTTGGGCTCAGCAGTGGCCATAAACGGTGTTGATCACTTAAGGAGAAAGCAAAGAGCACAATTTTGGAAATTCCCCAGCTGAGGAAGTCGGGGTTGGAGAGGCAGAGGGGGGCATATTTATGAATTTCTGCTTTCGGTGAAATTTGAGAATAGAACAGACCCTAGTGTGTCTTCCGGTGAAAATGAGTTTCTCTTGAGCCGAATTGCTTTTTGAATTCCTGTTCTCCAACACCAGCTATGCAAACCCCAAAGAAAGGCAGACTCTCCGTGTGCTGGGCTTCAAATCTAAATAGCAGATCACAGCTGAAACGATTCCCCACTGTGTGGCAAGGTGAGTGGCTCGTGGAGAGGGAGCTTGTTGTTTTCTCCTGCTTACTTGCCTTAGAGAGGTGCTGGATGGAAATCCTTTAACTGATGTGCCCCGAGGAGCTCCCCACACTGCTTTGTCATATTGAACCCAGCATCCTGTGGACTTACTGGAATAAGCACTGTTATAGATGAACATCCTTCTTCGGTTCTGGTAGCCTTTTGTTTTGTGCAGAGAAATAGCAGTGGTAAGCAACAGGTAGCCAACTACTGTCTTGGAGAAATAAATCATTATTATTTTGAGGTGTGTGTTGTTTCAGAATGCATCAGGTTAATATATACATATGTTTATATGTGTATATGTATATATCCGTTATGTGTCTCCTGAGGGTGTACCACTGACAGCGATAGACATAGAACTTTTAAAAAGTGGGTGTTTTAGCCGAGACACAAAAGCTGGCAGGTTCTTTATTAGCGATTAAATTGTTTCATTAAAAATAGTACTGGGGATAATATGAATTCATGAATGCATTTTCACCGAAAATGATCAGAAATGAAGTCGGTACCTTCTCAGCCTTTTGAAATTGTACAGAACATAAACCCATAGAAACCAAAGCAGCCAAACGGACTGTTTTTAGTTCTCACTAAATATGGCAAAACTAATTTCAATCAAATTGGGGTATGGAAATTACACCCAGGCTTAAAATGTTTTTGCCAAATTGCAACCTCATACTTTTTTTTTGAACTGAAAGAGAAAATGTAATTTATAATGGAAAGTCTGACAGAAACGAAATGAGAGGAAGTAAAGTTGTTTGCAGGATAGTCTGATCTTCATGCGATAGCCTATAGCTAGTACGTAATGGACATCACCGTGTATGACCAAAGGAAAAAAGTGTCATTTGCTTTCAGCCTCTCTTGCTGCTTTGAATAGGATGTTTGGTGATTGCAAACCTTTAAAAAAAAATCTTCCTGAGATTTTTTTTTTTTAATGAGGTGGTGATGTCAACACAAATACTTGTTATTAAGGCAGAGGTTATCCCCTTAAATGGAAGTGGAGCATTGATTATCAGGAAGTGTTTGTTTTGTCCTTCTAGGAGATAGCCCAAGTCTAAAGCGATGGCTTTATTATTAATATCTTCTGGGCAATGTTGTGTGTGTGTGCGCGCGCGCGTGCGTGTGTGTGTGTGTGTGTGTGTGTGTGTGTTTAATATAAAGAAAGCTGGGCCCTATCTGAGACCAATTAAACTTGCATCTTCTGAGCTGGGCCTTTGCGTTTCTGACAACTCCCAGGTGATTCTAACGTGCAACTAACTTTGATGATTTCCTAGAATGTTCTGTAGGAATCTACTGTGTTTAAAAGATCTGTGTTCAAAATCTAGTGTAGCTGCTGACCCTAACAAAGCTTTTAGATTTCTTGCCTTAATTTGATTATTCAAGACATGGGACTATATTGCATATGTACTTTATTTAAAAGGCAGTGAAAATGAAGAGTATTCTGAACATGAGTCAGAGCCTTGAAATCTTCATACAATATCCCACAACTGAATATGCGAGCCCCTATCTTGTTTTCTCTAGTGAAGTCCAAGGCTCTAACCTTATCCACATTCTTTTTCTTTCTCAGCAGGTAATCAAATAGCACTATGCTGATAAAGTTATTTGATGTTTAGTTCTTAAAACGGATGGGATTTAAGAATTAGGCCTAATCTCAGATCCTTTTGTTGAGTTCCAGAAACTTTGCAGCTATAGAAGACATGGGTCTGCTCTGTATGTGATTTAGCTTGCTTGTAAAGAGTCGTTTAAGATTCACTGAAATTAAATGTATATATTACACATTTAAGAATGGATTTTCTCATTTCAGTTCTTTTTATTTTTGATACAGAAAGGATCACAGTAAAAATAGAAAGGATATACATAGAAAAGACATGAGATCCTTTGTCTCTTCTTATGAAAATGGCTTTTAGGTCTTGTGCAAGCAGAAATACATCTTGGTTTTTAACTTCACATTATGGTTAAATGTTTGATATAGCATGCCCTCATCCGTACCTGGCTCTCTGCACCCTTCCGAGGAATCTCTTCCATCCACGAACTGTCTTGGCGCTCAGCTTTGCCTTCATGGTGCTTTTCGAGTGTGCCGTTATTGATGTTTGTGGAATGGTGGTTTCCACCAGATTCTGTAAACTCCTAAAGTCAGGGGCCAGGTTGGCTCCATCCGGCCCCGTGTGAACTCTGTATCTGGCACGGTAGGGATTGTGATGGCCTGAGGCTTATTTCCCCGGCATCACTTTTGGGATCATTTTGAGAGGGTGAAGTCTGAATAGTCCTGTGTGAGAACCATATAGTGAGCAGCGTTTTTCTGCTTCGGAAAACCAGAAAATCATACCCTCTCAAAGAAGATATGGGGCTCTTTTGGGAGCCCTTCCTTCGACCAGGCTGTGCAGACTCTGGAATGACATAGAGGGTCAGATCCTGCAGAGTCACTTGTCACTTGTTTTCCTGGCCTGAGTCCTAGCCGGGTGGCCTCGTCATTCCAGGTTGAAGGTTCCCCAGGGAGGGAATTGGAGATGTTCTCGGTTTCCGGTGGCGGTGTTGTTGGAACCAAAGGTCGAACTCCAGGCCCATCCTTTTTGAATGTGCCGGTGTGGGTGGTGGGATAGAATATTGAAACTCACCACGGTGTCAGGCGTCTCGGGCGCCAGGTCTGCAGGGTGGTGCCATCTCCACTCCGTGCCTAGCACTGTTTTGGGGCTGAGTTTCCTTTGTCTGGGGGGCACTGCTGTGGGCATACCCCTCTCCCGACCACTGTCCAGCATGCACCAGAAGGGAGAATGGAGCTATTTCTTCATTGTGTTGGTTAACAAATATTTATTGGCCTTCAAGTGAAGTGGTAGGTACAAGGAGAAAAGCAAAGGGAAGCTCTTGTATACCCTACCTTCAATCCTCACCAGCAGCTTTCTGGATATTAAGGGGAAGAATCAAACACCATTGAATTTACAAATTTTTCTTTAATTCTACATAGTGTAAATTTTCAAATTCTCAGAAGAGTTGGAAAAATCAAACAATGAAAAGTATCTGTTTTGTTTGCTTTGTGCGTGCATGTTTATATGCATGTATTTTTCAGTGCACCGTTTTTAAGTGGCATGATCTCATAAGATTTCACCCTTAGGTTTTTCATCATGTGTGTCTGAAAATTAAGAACACTCAAATAGTGTTATCACCTCTGAAGATACTAACTCCTAATCTAATTCCCAATCCTGATTCAAATTTCTTTGATTGTCCCCATGAAAATATCTTCATCATCTCTTTTCCCCTCCAGCCCAACCCCAACACTGTGTTTATGCATGATATTTTGTTTTTGTGTCTCTTTAGAATTTCTTTTAAACTAGAGCAGTTCCTGTAATTTTAAAAAAAAGTGATATTTACCTTAAAGAGAGCAGGCTGGTGGACTTGAAAAATATGTCCCCTTCTTGAACTGTTGGGTTATTTCTTTGTTACTCTATTACTCGTCTTGCTTGCAAATTGAAAATTAGGCTGAAAGGCTGTTTCAGATGGAAATTAACATTTTGGCCTGGAATATCTCATAGATTATGCGCTTTATACTGTGTTTTATCTGGAGGCATGTAATGTCAAGATGTGTTGCTGTTGTTGACATAACATTACCAACTTGGTAGAATTAGAGACCCCCAGCTCTGTCCATTGTAAAGAAACTTTTCCCCCTCTGTGATTAGCCAACAATCTTTGTGTTGATTTTTTAGCACTGGGCATAGATCCCTTTGCCCGTGTTTCCTAACTGTCTTTGACCTGATGGTTTTAGCATGTATAGAGGATACTTGCCTGAATCAGAGGGTTTTGAACTAGTGATTTTAAAAAAAAAAAAGCTCCATCACTCCTTCTATGTTGATAACTGACAATGAAAGAGATTTCTTTCATTGTTCATTTCAGTACTGTCAGCTTCAGTGTTCATGCATATAC
This sequence comes from Aepyceros melampus, assembly GCA_006408695.1. Lineage (NCBI taxonomy): Eukaryota > Metazoa > Chordata > Mammalia > Artiodactyla > Bovidae > Aepyceros > Aepyceros melampus. The sequence goes on along the minus strand of SJXQ01008262.1, from coordinate 499,420 downwards.
AAATATAATGTTAATAATCCTTGTATTAAATATGGTTCCTTACCTGGAGGAGACTGGCACCCTTCAAATTTCTTAAGATATTTTGGCAAGAAAAATAGGTTATGCATTAAGCTAATGGTCAGAAATGCTTCATTTGCAGAAGGGAAGACATAATTATAGGCTGTATTTCCTTACACATAAACTCTAGTATACTTTTGCTATAATCTGGAACCTAGTGACAATCTGTGTACCCCCAGCTATTAATCTTGCCATAAGCACCATTGTTTCTCTGAAATTCTCAGATGGCTCCTCTACACTGTGGTAATTGTCCTTAAAGCTCTCACAGGGTCGACCATTGCTGGCTGACCAACTGAGTCAGGTGGGTTACTGTGATGCCAGTTAAGTTGCTCTGTCAAGGATCACTGAGATAGTGAAGCCGTGTATCCGTTCACAACCCAGACTTGGCTGAAGGATGAAAGTCAAAGTGAGTGAATTTCTAAATGTTAGTTTGGGCGCATTCTAGAGGAATCTGACAGGACTAATATTAGGTGCCAGTATAGGTTCCCAGGCTGATTTAGTAATTAATAATTAAGAAAATGGTGCTCAGAGAGGTAAGGCAAGCAGACCAAGAGTCCCCCCAGCTAAGCGTGAGAGCCAGGCTTTGGACCCTGAAATGCCTTGTTTTAAAGCTAGTGCTTTTCTAAGTTGGGTTCCCTGCTGCCGAGCTCATGGTGAGGTTTTTTGACTCAGTAATAGGTCTGTATGAGAGCCCATTGGAAAACCACTTTCAGTAGAGAGTGGAGAATCTGGATCTAATATACTGCCTAGAATGGAGGATCTTCTGAGGGTGAAGTGGAGCCATAGTGGTGGGAAAGGCAGAGAGGGAGGCAGGGCTCCTCACGGCCCAACCTTTTAAAAAAAAAAAAAGGAAAAACGTACCACATGTGACTGTATAGATAATCTATGCTGTGAAAGTGAAGTCGCTCAGTCGTGTCCGACTCTTTGCGACCCGTGGACTGTAGCCCACCAGGCTCCTCCATCCATGGGATTCTCCAGGCAAGAATACTGGAGTGGGTTGTCATTTCTTTCTCCAATCTATTCTGTAATGTCCTCAAAATTAGCATGTGCAATTTCATTGAAACCAGTGAAGATTTCCTGTGACAAGGCTGGGGTAGGATATGCCAATTCACATTTTAGCAACAGCATGAACACTTTCTTAAAAATGTATGGATTATCTTTGGGCCTTCCTTTCTGTGCAGTGCAGGCAGAATATGGTTTGCTATTTCACAAATTTGGATTCTTCCTAGATCAAGTTATTCTTCCCCCAGTATGAGAACTATATAGAGTGAAATCTGGGAGCAATACCTTTTTCAGGCGCCTAAATGTGACCTAGTAATTTTTTTTTTGATTGTGGCATTTAACTCACTTGTGAAATATATAAAATGACAAATATGTGTTAGAAATATACACAAGTTGTATAGACAGTTCAGGACAACTAGTGCATAAAAACCATTGAAATTGGTGGTTTATAAGACACCAAAAACATGAAGTCCTTCTGTCCTAAAAGAAACTTCACCAGATGAACTTCTCTTTTCTCATGAAAAGTATTTGGGGGGGTTTTAATAACCTCTAGTAAGTAGGACTATAATTCTCTAACTTTTGATACATAAATAAGAGAGGGGATATCAATTAATGACTAAACAATTGACTTAATTGTTTTTAAATAATTGGTAAAATTTGTTGTTGAAATATCTTCCCTGGTGGCTCAGACGGTAAAGTGTCTGCCTACAATGAGGGAGACCCGAGTTCGATCCCTGGGTTGGGAAGATCCTCTGGAGAAGGAAATGGCAACGCACTCCAGTACTGTTGCCTGGAAAATCCCATGGACAAAGGAATGTGTTGAAATACCTGCCCATCCTATAGAAATCACTGTAGCCCTCTAGCTTCTTTCCATAAAAAAGACAGTAGACTCACAATTCAGCATCAGAGGAATTTTCAATATGGAATGGGAGAACCATTTATTCCTTTCTGTGTGATATTTCTTGAAATGGTTTCATCACTAGGAAATTTTCCTGAAACTCTTAAAACTAAAACCCCAAGTTAAAATAGTGAGAATACTGCCAGTTACCAGCAAAACCCCATAATTTTTTTAGAAGTAATTATTTAAGAAAGAAACAGGTAATGAGTCTGCTGCTGTGCCTGATGGTGGTAACTTGCTTAGAACTGAAGAACCCCATCCTTTGAAAAATCGTGTGTGTGTGTGTTTCTTTGTTCGTTGTTTAGTCGCAAAGTCATGTCTGACTCTCTGCAACCCCATGGACTTGGGCTATAGCCCAACCAGGCTCTGATGTCCATGGAACTTGCAGGCAAGAATACTGGGGTGGGTTGCCATTTCCTTCTCTTTGTTTATGTGGGTTTCTTTACAGACACTTTCACTCACAGATAAACAAAACTGAGCTTCCTAAAGCAAGTACCTATAACGTTAACTGTGTTATTTTTATCTAACAGAAGTAGTTTCTTTCAAGAAGAAAACTGACATGTGTATATGGTTGTATTTGCTTTAGCATTCCTAATACACAAATATTTTTTCACAGTTAAAATCGGGTGGGATAGCATCTTTAGACTGGCCCTTTTCTAGACTTTGTTGGCTAGAATATCTTATCACTGTTATATGTTATGGTACTTAAGGAAATCTGTATAACCCTTGATTCCATTAACCTGTCTTTTCGAAAGACCTCTTTGGTAAAGGCTTTCTATGATGCTTTAAAAAAATACCAACTATGTCTTATTTTTAACCTACCTCAAAGTCACGTTTACATGAATTTGGGATGACAATTCAATGATATGAAAGTGATTAAGGAAGAACATCCCTAAGATTTTTCAAGCAGTGATCATTCTCCAGAGCTCTAGATATGGGGGTCTCTGTGGGTCGGGGTTTTACCCGTGCACGCACACAAAATAATCTGAGCTCATTTGTAGCATGGTGATGAACAGCGGGGCACTGAATCTTTCCAGTTTTATTGGTATTATATACAGTAAGTTATTAAATTTCATCTTTGTAATACACCTGCAGTAAAATAACAAAACATTGCTGCACTTAAGGAACATGTGTGTGGTACAATGCCCTCCCCCATCATTTCACTGCCCCCCCAAAACAGCTGCTTACAGATTTCAAGATCCATTGTATATATTCCCTTGAGCCCACCTCTAATAATCGAGACACATCTGCCATTGCAGTATTATAGGCATATGTAGTTTTATTGAAAACTATACCTGTAAAAAAATTAAATAACTCTTACCTCAATTAAATTGGCAAGATACCTTTTGCAAAGATCACATTGCAGACCTCTTGGGACCCAGTGAGTCCATTTTATTCTTAGATTACAAATCACTAAATATGTTATTTTTATTTCACTAAGTAGCTAGCTTTTCTCATATTCTGTTGGTAAGTCACTTTCATTTTTTCTTAGTTTTGTTTTCCTTCTCCCCTCATCTTTACACACACACACACACACACACACACACACACAAAAGCTACAGGAAGGAAACATTAAGTCTGGCTACCACCAACACAGGATAAATCAGTCAAAAGGAAAGGACTCTAAAATATATCTCTAATTCTGAAGTGATTATCAAATAGAAATAAAGGTTATAAAATCAGGATAAAATTCTTAACTCATCTTTTGCTTTGATAGGAGTTTTATAAGCCTCTCTGAGATCCATTTGATTATCCTAATAGAATAGGAAATAATATGAAGAGGGAATGAGTTAGTAGGTGATACAAAGCTTATATAGGTGGATTCCTATTGGATTAAATCGCTTACCTTAGCATTAATATTTTGTTGAAGATTGCATCAGCATGGATGCCTATAAGATAATTTTCATTCAAACAGAAGTATTAGTAAAATATTCAGTGAAACCAACTAAGCATAACTTTCTTCTCAATTGAGGTATATGGAGTCAATGTATATATATTGTATGGTTCCATAATAGTGAATATGAATAGTTATTCATTATGAGTTAATTATGCTACTCTTACAGCCATGTAAGATTAGCCAAGAAGAAGCATTTGTAATTTGTTTCATATTATAATAGAAAAGTCTAAAGATAAGATGCCAGCTATATAAATAGAAAGAACACTATATACCTTTTTGAGATAACATGAAGGTGACTTGACATAGTGTCATAGAAAGAATATTTTGTGTTCTTCAGAAGGACTGTATATGAAATGGACAGAAGGAGAATGAGATGGGTCCCTGACCCAAAGTAAGTGTAGACTTAGAAGCTATTCTCTGATGAGAGTTGAAAGGTGGATGTTTTCACAGGAGGAAGTCACGAATAAATGTCAGTGGCAGTTGCCATAGAGAAGATAGGAAATCGGGTTGTGTTACTGATCACCAGTTTGGTTTAAAAATAGTTGGATGTTTCAATGATGAATTTTCTTTTTCTGATGAGAATATTGGTTAAGACCTACGGTCATTTGGTTTCACTTGGGGTTGCCTGTATCTGTGAGATTTTGCTCTGTCTGTGATCAACCAGGAGATTTCCTGCCCGTCTTGTGGTTCACATTCAAAGACTCGTGGCGGTACCAGCCTGAGTCCTAGAGTCATTGCTCAGAGTTAAGATCTAAAACCCCAGGAGAATCAGAATTCAAGATCTTACAAGTATTTCAACTCTTAAGTGTTTCAGTAGAAAATTCGTTATAAAATTCTAAGCAATTTTTTGCCCAAAGCTCATGCATGACTTGGAGAACACAACTTCACTCAGGCTATACCACTTCTTTGAAGTCCCCGTCAACTGAGCTTTCCTCCTTGGATGTGATTCACTCCTGGGGAAAGATCCCTTACTGGTGCTTTTGAACTGTGAAGTCTGTCACTGTGAGCCCTGTAATTCAGAACTGTCACGTGTAGAGTAACTGGTACCGCACGACATCAGCAGGGGTAAAAGATGTGCTATGGACGGTGACATGTGGCAAAGAGCACTGTCAACAGCTGCTGCTCTTGTGACATCATCCCTCAAGGAGTCGCTCTGCAGCTCTGCCATTTAACTGTCCCAGCCCAACAGGAGGCACTAATAGGGACCAATTTCTCTCAGCCCTACTCCCACTTTACTACCAAGTAAGATTTGCTTGAATGTGTTTTCAGAGTGCAAACCTTGGGTGCCATTTTGTCAACGAAACGAGTATAACGTTGGCATTCTTTATGTGAAGGAAGGGGTTACCCTTTGATTTATTTGTTCCCCTTTGCAGAAAACACATCCGTCTTATCATTCTCGAACTTCACACTGTCTCCGTTTCATAGTCATAGTCAGTCATTCGGTCGTATCCAACCAACTCTTTGTGACCCCATGGACTGTAGCCCACCAGGCTCCTCTGTCCATGGGATTCTCCAGGCAAGGATACTGGAGTGGGTTGCCATCTCCTTCTCCAGGGGATCTTCCCAACCCAGGGATGGAACCCAGGTCCCCTGCATTGCAGGCAGATTCTTTACTGTTCTAGCCAGTAGGGAAGCCATTTCATACTTGATTACAAAGCATATTCATATTTCATTATATCCTAGGTAGCTCTACTACCCCCTCACGTTTCATAGTGTGACTTCAGAGCTACTCACAGACGCCAGGATTGCAGGCTCCTGTCTACTTTCATCCAAAAGGTCTCCCTTAGTTACCTGGTTGCAAATAGTTTCATCAGTGCTCTAGATTATTCGTACACACTGTTCTAGAAATAGGACGCAGGCATCCAGGTCCGCTCTGGACATCAGCCCGCTAGTGGAGCACGCCAGAACTTCCAGCAATAGCTGCCCCGCCGCCCCTCCGTGGGTGTTTATTGAGTGTTTCCTGTGATAGCGCCACATGCCCTGCCCCCCAGACCATGTTACCACTCTTCTTGGTGGAGCGTTTGAACTGATAACAGTTTAGTCACCTAACGTGAGGCTCTACCTTACGTTTTTGCATTGATATTCTCACATCTGTTGAGATATATTTTTCAAGGGGCTAGCGTAAAATTTGGGCATTGCTGATGAGGTAATTCACCTCAGGTATTGTATGTTCGACCATGGATTTTATTGGTTGACCTTCCTCTCGGGATTAGGCTTTCCATCTGCGTCTGTTGGCTTGGCGACTGACTGCTCCCCAGTCACCCTCGTAGACTGCCCCCTTCATCTCCAGAAGCCCTCAGTTCTCAGATGTGGTTGATTCTGCTGCCTGTACACTGAGCCCGCATCCCAGGCACTACCCCTCCATTTCCCTCCATCCCCACCTTCTCCTTCTCACAAGACTGCTGCAGTGGTTGTCTCCAAAAGTCTCCGAGGCAGCTACTCCCTGGCCCAGCACCCCCCGTGCTTTGGGGAGCCAGCCTTGGCATGATGCGTGGGCTCCGGAGAGCCTGGCCCCGGCCTTGGCCTTCAGCTTTGTCTTTCCCACTCCCCACCGCTACCTGGTGTTCCAGCCACACTGAGCCGCTCCAGGTTCCCTTGAGGACTCGTCCATGGTTCTGTCTTCACAAGGGCCTTTCCATTGGCCTGGACGTCTTCATCTTGCCCCTCCCTCCCCTTTCCTGATATTCTGTCACCGGATGACTCTCACTCTCTGTCCAAGGCCCCGCTCATGCACTGTTCCCTCCAGGGCCCTCGTGTTAGACTCAGGCCGGAACGAGGCTCTCTCTGGGCCCAGGTAGCTTCTGACACACTGCGCTCTGCCAGGCACAGTTGTCACGCTCTCTGCAGTCAGAGAGGACCAAGGACTGGGCCTGTCATCCCACCCCATGCCTAACAGGGGACACGAGTGAGTGCTCCGGAGTCAGTGGACGGATGAGCCAGTGGTAAACGAAGCAACTGCAATAACGAGTTATGTAACTTGTGACGCCAGTGAGGGGAGATCTGTTATTAATCCCCATTTTATTGATAATGAAGCAGAGACTCACAGCCTTTCTTTCACTATGAACAGTAAGTGGCAGAGAGGGGACTAGAGACACGGTCCTTTGGCTCCAGACTTGTCGTTTTCCCTACTGCTTCCTCGTCCAGTTGTTGAAGCTTTTTGTGATAGCCATTAGTCCAGTCTCCTCATAGCTGGTTCCGGCTCTCTTCTGTTAACTATTGCTTAGCTTACTGCACTGAGACCACAATTAGTAGGGAAGACTGCATTAAAAAAAAATATTTTGGCCATGTTGTACAACATACGGGATATTAGTTCCTGTGGCTCAGTCAGTAAAGAATCCGCCTGCAATGCGGGAGGCCTCAGTTTGATCCCTGGGTTGGGAAGATCCCCGAAGGAGGGCATGGCAACCCATGCCAGTATTCTTGTCTGGAGAACCCCATGGACAGAGGAGCCTGGCGAGCTGCAGTCTGTGGGGTTGCAAAGTGTTGGACATGACTGAGTGACTACGCACAGCAGTCACTAAGGAAGGCAGTTCCCTGACTGGGGATTGAACCTGTGACCGCTGCCTTGGCAACATGGAGTCTTAACCGCTGGACTGCCAGGGGACTCCCAAGACTGCATTTCTAAAGACAGTATGATGGAGCCTGCGATCTGTATGGTCAAGATTACTGTCTCTAGAGGGTCGAGCAAGAGTATTTCGACTGTGCGTATTTCCTGCATCATCTGTTGCCTGCCAGCCGCTGCACCTCTCCTCCACTGCCGAGAGGACCACGGTCACGCTGTAAAGAACCATGGTCTGGCTGGGGCCGGACAGGCCCTGCAGCTCAGGGGTGAAGGCAATACCAGCTGTGTCTTTGTCGGTCAGGTTTCCTCCTCCTTCACTCTGCCTGGTCCATCTTGCTTGACGGGGGGGGGTGGGGGTGTTGGAACAGGGAAGATGGGACTGAGTTGCGCAATCAGGACTGGCTTCTCTGTTTCCTGCATAGGATTCTTTTCCTCATAAACTCAGTACAGGATGTGAAAAAAAATGATGATACGAGTTTTCTCTCTGTGTACAATTTTGGAATGCAGAAGGATGGAATGTTCAGGTGGCCAGATGTCACCTGGTTGCCCAGTGCCGCTCAGGAGGACATGAGAAACTAAAGCTCAGGGATGTTAAGAGACTTGGCAGCATCATACAGCAGCCCGCGGCCACGCAAGCCTCCGCACAGCAGTTAACATGCCAGTGGTGTGTGACACTGACATTTTCTTAATACTTGAGGTCTTTGTAGCCTCTTTCTTCCAAAGGCTGCAGGGCTGCCCTGGACCCTGATGTAATAGCCAGGAGTAGCCGGAAATACATCCTGAAGAAACTTCTAGAGGAGTGTCCCTTTGTTCAGCTACCACTGAATCGCATCGTCACGGAGCCAGAGGGTGTCATTTGCTTGTAAATACTGAGTTTTTGAAATGTCACTGTAACACTGGGAAAATGTTGTCTCAGAAGGTTGCCAAAGTGACAGAGTCCCGACATTGTAAATACCAGCCAACATGAGTGCTTGTAAATGACAGGAACGAAATATACTTGACTAAATCCATAATAATCACTGATAACACTGTTTACCCTCAGTGACCAGGAGCTGTGAACTTGGATAAAAAGCACATGTGGGCAGATATCATTCATGTGTCGGAGCCTCTAGCCATTCCAGCATGTTTTGATGGAAAAGCTCCCTAAATATGTAAAAGCTTTGCAGTAACTAAGAAGCAAGTGTGCAAGATAGGGCGTCTGGCAGCCCTAATGGAACGGGAGAGAGGCTTTCCTATCTTCAGCAACCCAGGGGATTGATAAGACGGCTGTTGTTCTGGTCAGAACCAAACCGTGAGCCCGGCTGAGTGGGACAGTCACTGCTCTTATTTTCAATGGATGTGGTTCCTGGAAGGTCCATCTGCCATAAGAAGAGCTTACATACACTCCATGTTCTCTCGAGAGAAAAAAGATGCAGAATGAACTTAGAGATTAAAAGCCTCAGAGCAGCACAGGCAGGATTCCAGGAGAGCCTGAACTGGACTTGGCACTTGAGAGGGACAGTGAGGCTGTCCAACCTCCTTGCAGTCCTAATACCTCTAGAGCCTGGGCTCGTCCTTAATAATAACTTCCTTTGGAGGAAATGAATGCCTTCTTCCCTCTTCTGCTGTAGCATAAAAATGGTGCCTGGGTATCAGAGGCTCCAGGAGGAGATGTCTAAGGTGGCAAGCCCGTTTTTCTCTGGCAGGTGGCTGCTGTTGCCATTCCGGGCATCCCCACTGGTCCCCATGTCCCTAGGGAACAGTGGAGACTGCACGACAGAGGGCCAGGCCCTCCCAGTATTTCAACTAGCAAAAGAGCTCCAGCTGCTGAAAGAGACAGGGGCGTGGTGTGGTCCCAGAGGCCCCTCCCATCACTGCTCTGATGGGCACCAGGAAGAGCAGGCTGTGCCTGGTTTTCATATGTGTGCAAATACTTTTTCTTTTGCCCGACATACTCCTGAATTGTTGGATTTCTTTTTCATAGTAAGCATCACTTTCTTAACTAAAGATAAAAGGCTGAATTCAATATTAGAAAGGCTCAGTGCTGATGAAAGTTGGGCAAAACTACAACATTGTATATCACAAATTGACATTTGACCCAGATGCTGTAGTGGTTCTGCTTCTTGACTATTTACGCTTATGTATGAAATGGAAAGGCTTTCTATCAGAAGGTGCCCATATGGATATTAGCTGGAATAGATAGCGGTGAAGAGTTTATAAGTGATCTGTGTGTTCAAGCCTGTGTGATGTTGGGGCATTTTGGTGTCCTTGAGTCGGGTCTATGTGGATAAGACAGCTTCCAAAGAGCATGGGCAGTGGAAGGAGCTGGAGTGTCCCGGGCCCTTGGAACTCAGTGACTGGCTGACATCCTGGTGACGTGGTCCTTCAACCCGGCCACGGGGATCCCCTGGTGGGGGAACCCACTGTGCCTCTTCAGCTACCTGGCAGCTGGCGGGAGGCAGGGCCTGCTGGTTTGGCTGATAAACCGTAGGTGCTGGTGTGGGAGAGACGGTGGCCAGGCTCAGAGTCTCCCGGCTCTGTTCCTGCTTGTTGGTCACGATTGCAGATGGAGGTTGAATAGCTTCTCACATCTCTCTCAAAGAAAGACTGCTTTGTCTTCCAGGGATGAGGCAGTGGCCATGAGGATATTCCGCAGTGGAGCCGCCCTGTGGTGATGGAGTGAGAGCTGTCATCCTGTCTAGGCTTTGACAACTGTGGGGACCCTCCCGAGCTCTCAGAGCTGGAGCAGACCTGGGAGAGCCTTGAGCTCGGAGTTTTTCTCTGATTCTCAAAAGACAAAGGACACATGTCCCCAGTATCTGCTCTCACCACTTCTCCTTTTCACTCTTCAGTGATCTCTTAAAAATGATCTTATAAAAACCTTTGGGGTTGTGTTTTCGGTCCAGCAGATGGATCAGTCTCTTGGTTGGGGGAGCTGAATAAGAGTCAGAATGAAAGTGGTCAGGGCAGAGAGTGACTGTGGAAGAGCTCTGCTGCCTGAGTGGCCCCTCCAGTGAGTTTGTATTTTGTTAAACCCATCTTTCTCTAAGCCAGACTTCTGCTGTTTCGACTTCGGTGCTGCAGGTGGACAGCCACAGATTTGACGCTGTATCCGCTTTGGCTGTCTCCCCTTGTTTTTCTTCCTGATTCGCTGCTTCCAACCAGCTGTTCTTTTAGAAGCCAAAGAGAAGTAAAAGAGTTGGGGGAGCAGGAGAGGAAGATGGAGAGAGATGGGAAGAGAGAGGGAGAGTGGGAGAGGCGTTTGTCCCTAGTGATGGTTTAAAATATCTGCCAGGCGCGTCAGGTAGCTCCTTCGTGAATCTAACATTTATTTATGAGTTTAGAGGGACTGTTCTGTTGTTATTTAGTCGCTCAGTCATGTCCATCTCTTTCATGACCTCATAGACTGTAGCCCGCCAGGTTCCTCTGTCCAGAGATTTCCCAGGCAAGAATCCTGGAGTGGGTTGCCATTTCCTTCTCCAGGGAATCTCAACTCAGGGGCGGAACCCACATCTCCTGCACTGGCCAGAAGTATTCTTTACCCCTGAACCACCAGGGAAGGCCATCTTTGAGCTTACGAGCTTGCTAATTAAGAAAATCAGTGGAAGCTTTGAGGAGCTCGCTTTTCCACTCTGTGGGTCCCCTGAGTCTCTCCCTTCTGCACTGCTTTCCCCAGGCACTCCACTCCTACTCCCACTTCTAATATTTAAGTGTTTGTAAAAGCTCAGAATTCGAGCCTCCTCTACCAGGATCTAGCCCCAAATTGCCCCCTGGTGGCTGGAGGGGCAAACAACAAGATGGAGCACGGGGAAGAGGCCACGCGGATCCTCTTGTCTATTGCCTGGTTACCTGCGATGCTATCTCTGTATCCGTGTCAGTATGAGCTGGATCTGACTAGATAAGTCTGTCTCTCTGCTTCATTTTGGGTCATTCTGCTGCAGGGCTCCCTTTTCCTCTTCTTGTTTCCCACTTTCTTTTGGTCTGATTTGTGTTTCTACACATGTGGTATTGACCAGAGCGTTTCCACCCATACTCAGCACACCCGAGTGGGAGAGAGAGACACACACAGAGAGACTGAGAACAGGATCGTTGAAGGCGGTCCATGCTGTCATCTCATGGCCGATCTGAGCAGCTCCACAAGGGCTGGGATTTTACAGGCAAGCTGATTAGCCAAGCGCGTGTCACCTACGTGCCGCTCGTCGGCCAGCCGAGAGCAAGCATGTCATCTCATTGACAGCTGTCTGTTGTCAGAGGGCCATCTTGTCTCCTTTTCATTTTGACCGAACACAGCAGAGACATCTGCAGAGTGCTGCAGCTCTGGCGGGGCGCCCTGCCTGCCGCCCTCAGACACAGGACGCAGCATCATGGAAGAGCTCAGAAAGGAACATTAACCCGTTGGCCATCTTGGTTCGGGATATTTTGGCTAAATATGTCTCTTGTTGGGGATAGTACTCCTCTAAGGGTAAGAGAAACATGAGACCCAATGTCTTGATGAACTGGGCTGGTATTGTATCCAATGTCTTGGTAGTGATTGGCCCATGGGATTTCAGTTGATCTGAGTTTATCAGATAGGGTGGAAAACTCATTATCAAGGGTAAACCCTGTGTTTCATGGGGAGGTTAGACAGAAGCAGAAGCATATCTTAATCCTAGGATCCCAGCAGTCGTGTCTTCTTTGAAGGCCATAGTGGGATATTTGGCCTGTGTAGCAACAGCAATGCCTGGAACGTGTGTGGTTTGGGAGGAGGTGGTGTTCTTGTTCTTTTCCAGACAAACCTGACGCTGCTGTGTTTGGTGGAGATTCTGGAATCACCCTGAGATCATAGCCTCTCTATTTCATGGAATGTAGACTGCCTCTTGAGGGCATTTCCTATAAAACTTAGTGATATCAAGCAAGACTTTTGAGATAGGGAAAGATTTTAAGTTATTATACACAGTTCAGCACAGGAGTTAGAATGGTTTAGTCTTTGCCTTGTGGAAGTGTCTTCCCATGAAGCTCTTTTTTTGGCTGAGTCAGGCACCATATGGGATCTTTGCTCCATGACCAGGGATTGAACCAATGTCCCCTGCTTCGGAAGCCTGGAGTACTAACCGCTGGACAACCAGGGACGTCCCCATGAAGCTTTACTTGTTGCAGCATCTCTCAGGACTGGTACTACATGCAGGGCTTGGATGGGATTGAGTCACCCTGGGATGCTTCCTACATTTGGGAATGATTTAGTAGTGTCTTATGTTAAACAAGAGGAACATATTTCATTGCACTCATTTAAAAAATTTATTGAGAAAGGGACAGTATGAGGAAATATCGAATACATTGCTTTTACTCTTTCTTTTTTTTTTTTGCTTTACAAAGTTCCCCTCATTCATTATATGCAACATAACGAACCTTTGTCACTGAATCTGACTGAGAAGGAAGATCTCAGAAACTTTGAGAAATTTGTTTCAGACTCTCTCTGTCTCATTTAAAGGGCAGTATTAAGAAAGGTAGCCTCATTACATTAGTTGGAGGAAATTCAGACAAGCAGACAAAAAAAGACTCCTCTTCGGAGCTGCCCTTCATAAACTAAGGTAGGAATAATTGAGCAGAATGTTTAGAACCTAGCAGCTAGTAGATTGGAGGTCAAATCACAGAGTTTATCCTGCCTCCAATATTTTTAAGGCTCAGTTTCTACCTCTTGAAAATGAAGGCTCAGCTTAGGTGGTTTCTGAGACCCCCTTCTGGCTCCTGGTGTCTGTGGCTGTCAGAATAAGGAATGAGGGAGGGGAGTGCACACCAGTAGCCCTTAGACTTTTCAGAAGTGTTTGACACGTTCCCCAAACAGCGTGTGGAAGGCAGCAACCCTTTGCCCTTAAAAAGAATAAGAAACACAGAAAATACTTTAAAGAGATATATTTAGCCTCCATTAACTATTTTCTTCCTAATTTCTGTTTGGTACAAATGATAAATGATTTTCCTTAAAAAAAAAAAAGAAAGTCTAATGAATATGACGCGAGTGGAGAGAGAAGGTTGAGTCACATGGGACTCACGCCCCACCTGCATTGTTACGATTCTTCTTGAAGATGGTTTTGTCCAAAATTCTGGGTCAAAAGCCTTATGCGACAACAGTCAATTGATTCTAAAACACTTTCTTTTTTCACATTTTAACATCTCCAAACTTTATGGCATACCAATTTAACTGGCAGCTCTCTTTTTTTTTTCTTGGTGGTAATAATAGTGAGGTATCTTGGTACATCATTGGTACCAAGATGATGTATCTTGGTAGATAATGATGTATCTTAAACCTTCACAGGCATGTGTGATGAAATAACAGTTCTAAGAGAAACAAACTTTTTTTCTTTAACTAAAAATGGCTCAGTGGCTTCTTTACTTCATTGTTGACTAATGCTTTTCGATCACTGAAGAATCCAGATTGTCTTAGGAAGGCAATTACTGGACAAAGTTTACCCTCCCATGACCCTGCACTCAGTGCATGTTTGCGGAAGGAAGAAATGCATGCTAGCAGTAGTTCTTGGGGCTTCCCTTGTGGCTCAGCTGGTAAAGAATCCATCTGCAATGTGGTAGAGCTGGGTTCAATCCCTGGGTTGGGACGATCCCCTGGAGAAGGGAAAGGCTACCCACTCCGATATTCTGGCCTGGAGAATTCCATGGACTGTATAGTCCATGGAGTCGCAAAGACTCAGACACGACTGAGCGACTTTCACTTTTCAAGTAGTTCTTGTGTAGAAGCAATATTCTAAAACTAATATAGCAACTTTAACTCATTGGCCTTTATTATATTTTCCCCCAGAAATTCCTAGAATTTTCTTTCTAGAATTATTCTAGTTAACTATTGTCAGAGATGCCAAATATCTTCTTCAAAGAAAGGTTAAGGGTCTTTGTTAATTTCAGGCTGAAATTATGAGTCAAAGTTGGCCTGTAAATCCCTTAGACTTCAGTTTTCATTCACATACTTCTAGTGTTTGTTGATACTTTAGAGAGGATTTGTTCCAACTCCTCATTTCACTAATGAGTGAATGAAGGTAAATCACTTTATCCAAAGATTCCTCAGGTAGAACCTGGCTGGCCCGTGCTCATTTATGGCATTCTTTCCACTAAGATCCCTACAATGTAAGCAGGATGAGATTGACTGCAAAATGCATTCTGCACAGTTTTGTTGGTGTTTTTTGAGTGTTACACTTGCATTTATCCAGGCGAATACACTTGGGTTCCTTTGGTTTGTGTCTCTGGACCTCTAGTTGTTTTTCTGCATGCTACACGTTTAAATTCATAGGTGATTTCATAAGGGACAGGACTGAAACTTGTCATATACAACTGAGTATACACCATCCTGGTTGTTCTTAGTGAACTCTGTGATGGTTTAGACAGCTGCAGCAGAGGCTCAGAGGCTGCAAGTTTATTGTAAAAACTGTCAAATGCAGCTTATCTTATAGTGACTTACTGAGGCCTTGGCCTAGTTTTGTTTTTTCTCCAGACCTGAGTATTTTCACCTTTGAAATAACAATCTGGATTCAGTTTTCCCCAAAACAAAAGCAAAAATCTATAAGGTCTTTAAATTTGAACACAATTGTAATACATTCCACCTTAATATCATACATATTCACAAACATTACATGACATTCTTAAATAAAGTAATGATTTCCAAGACCTCTCACCTTATTTACTTCCAAACTGATGGAATGAGAAAAGAGTTATATCTTAAAGATTTTAGTCAATTAATGTGTGATTTATTTTTTTAAAAAATGGATATATTTTGTTCAAATTCCTCTCAAAGAGATATCAAAAGTAATATAATGTTAACGAATTTAATTTTTAAAATTCTTTCACAACTTTATCTTATTTTTTCCAGTTTTAGTGATGTATAATTAATGAATAAAATTGTACGTATTTAAAGTACACAGCATGATTATTTGATAAACATAGAGTTTGTGAAATATTTATCACAACTAAGTTAATTAACGCAGCTATGATCTCACAGAGTTACCTTTCTGTGGTGAGAATGTTTAAGATCAATTCTTAGCAAATTTCCTTTTTTAAAAAATTTTAATTTTATGTCAGAATTTAGTTGATTTACAATGTTGTTATCATCTCAGGTGTACAACAGACTGATTCAGTGACACATATATATGTATATGTTCTTCAGAATCTTTTCCATATAGTTTATAACAGGTTTCAAATATACAATACAGTATTATTAATTCTAGGCACCATGCTGTTCATTAGATTCTCGGAACCTATTCATTTCAAAACCGATAGTTTGTACCCTTTGATCAGCATCCTCCAATTTCACTTGTCCCCTCAGCCCATAGCAACGATTCTATTCTTTGTTCTTATGAATTCTGCTTTTGTTTTTTAAGATTTTGTATGTGAGTGATATCATACACTGTTTGTCTTTCTATGTCTAGCTTATTTCTCTTACTTAGCATGATGACTTCCATCTTTATCCACATTGTCACAAATGGCAGGATTTCTTCCATTTTATGACTAAATAATACTCCATTGTAGACATATGCCACAGTTTCTTTGTTTGTCTGTTGATGGACACTAGTTTGTCTTGGTTATTGTAAATAATGCTGTTATGAACATGGAAGTACAAGGATCTCTTTGAGATACTAGTTTTACTTTGAATCTCTGCCCAGAAGTGGCATTGCTGGATCATATGGTGAATGGTGTTTGGTAACTCTATTTTTAAATTGTTGCAGAACCTTCATCTTCCTTTCGGTAATGGCTGCACCCATTTGCGTTCCCGCCAACAGCGCACGAGGGTTGCCTCTTCTCCATATCTTTGCCAACATTTGTTATCTCCTGTCTTCTTGGTAATAGCCATCTTAGCAGGTGGGAGGTGATATTGCATTGTCATTTTGATTTGCCTTTGTCTAGTGGTTGCTGGGCTTCCCAGGTGGCGCTGATGGTAAAAAACACACTTGCCAGTGCAGGACATTAGAGACCCAGGTTCGGTCCCTGGGTCTGGAAGACCCCCTTGAGGAGGGAGTGGCAATGATGCCGAGCATCTTTTCATAGGAAAATGGCTGTTCAGGTGCTCTGTCCATTTTTAATCAGATGGGTTTGGTTTTTGTTTTTTTGCTATTGACTTGTATGAGTCAAACATACTGACTCATACATATATGAGTCAAATATACTCCATAAAGTTTCAGCTTTATGGAGTAATAAGAATGTTGAAATTGACCCCAAAGCTGAGTAAATGAAGTATTGCACAAATACAATACATCACTCATACAAGCCAGTATATTTTGGACGCTGTGTATTTGGTTGACTTTTCATTGTTGTTGTTTTCCTTTGCTGTGCAGACAGTTTTTAGTTTGATGTTGTCCCACTTGCTGATTTTAGCTTTTGTTTCCTGTGCTTTTGATGTCATATCCAAAAAATCACTACTGAGACCAGTGTCACAAAGCCTTTCGCCTGTGTTTCTAGGAGTTTTATGGTTTGGGGTCGTACCTTTAAGTCTAATCTGTTTCAAGTCAGTGAGTGCTGTAGGATGGAGTCCAGTTTTACTCTTTCGTGTGTGCGTATCTGGTTTCCTCCGTGTTATTTATTGAAGAGACTGTCCTTCCCCATTATGGGTTCTTGGTGCCCTTGTCAAAAATTATTTGACTGTATATGTGTTTATATCTGTATAAATTATTTGACTGTATATGGGTTTATTTCTGTGTAAATTATTTGACTGTACATGGGTTTATTTCTGTACAAATTATTTGACTGTACATGTGTTTATATCTGTATAAATTATTTGACAGTTTATATCTGTATAAATTATTTGACAGTATATGGGTTTATTTCTGTGTAAATTATTTGACTGTACATGGGTTTATTTCTGTGTAAATTATTTGACTGTATATGGGTTTATTTCTGGGCTCTTACTTCTGTTCCATTGTCCTGTGTGTCTGTTTTAATGCCAGCACCATGCTGTTTTGATTACCATAACTTTTGTAATACATTTTGAAGTGAGGAAATAGCTTTGTTCTTTCTCATAATTGCTTTGATTATTCAGAATTTTTTATTTTACCATACAAATTTTAGGATTAATGCCAATTTCTATATTGATAAATGAGGGTAAAATGATTTAAAATCATCCTGGAGATCACATCAAAAACCAGGATTAATATTCAAATGAGTGGCTGCATCATTTTAAATTTCCCATGTAGTTCCTTAAGTAATTTTGTCTTTAAGAGCTAAAAGTGACTTACAAGCATCATGTGAAGAAGGAGAGCTAGTAATACGTGTTCAGGAATTTTGTAAGCTAGCTAATAAACGATCTAGAGCTTGAAATGAACCACAGTGAGAGTATTTACACTATGGAAATATACCTCCCTCCCAAGAGGCTGTATCAGCATACCACTGCAAGGTTAAAGAACTAATACAATACCTATGATATACTTGACCTATTTCATTACTGTTGTTATTATTCGTTCTTTTTCTTAAACATTAAGTTTCAGCTTTATGGAATAATAAGCATGTTGAAATTGACCATAAAGCTGAGTAAATGAAATATTACACAAAGAAAACTGCACTGCTCCTGGCTCTTGGGGAATGAGTCTGCTCTTGAGGACTAGTCCTCCCCTCTTGTCCTGACCGTTCCCTGGCTCTTCTCAAGCAGGCTTTCAAACATGTCTTCTGCTTCCCAGGGGTGCACTCCTCCTGTTCCTGGAGCTCTTTCCGCCTTCTCCATCCCTGCTCCCAGTTGCGATGTTCTTATTGTCCATGAGTTGGACTCTTCCTCCACGCTGCCGAGACCCCAGTTTCTTACTCCTTTGTGCAGATACACTGTGTAACGCAGTGGTCCCCAACCTCTTTGGGCCCAGAGATCTGTTTCGTGGAAAACAGTTTTTCCGAGGATTGGAGTGGGGAAACCGATGGATTCAGGATAATTGAAGCGTGTTACATTTTCTGTGCACTTTTTTCTGTTATTATTACATCAGCTCCAGCTCAGACCATCAGGCATTAGATGCCGGGGGTTGGAGACCCCTGGTGTGAAGTGCCACCTGCTCAGCAGCCTTGCTGATGTGGAGCTCTTGCCTGCTCCACATCGTGAGAATTGGGTGCTTTGCCTCCTTTCCTACTCTTTCTCTCCTCCCTGATCTTCCCCTTCAGCCACCCTCCCAAGATGCTACCTCCTAAGAAAAAGAGGAGAACTGCCTCACACTTTTCTGTACTTATGTTTTGATATAAATAACCGTTGCTGGTAAATTCAGTGAGAATTAGACTAAATATGTTATTTGAAAGAGGGAGGATCGTCCAGTGAATAGAAATGAAGTCGATCAGGAGTTGTTGTCACACAACTGAGAACTTGACATCTTTTGTGAATAGAACATTGAGCTAATTTTAGTGCTAGCCAGTTTTGTAAGTGACATCTTATTTTAAGTGTTCATTCAGAGGAACTCCTTGGTTCTCAAAACTCAACTTTATTCAGAATTCCAGTTTCCTCGCATCATCTCTCTGAAGTGTTCCTTCCTGCGTGTTAGCCTGTTCTTGCTCATACCCTTGTGTGGATAACTAAGACCTACGTTAAACCTTCTTCCCAGCAGGAGGACATTGCTAGCTGTTCCTGTTGTTCAGTCTCTCAGTCGTGTCCAACTCTTTTTGAGACTCCATGGCTGCAGCACACCAGGCCTCCCTGTCCCTCACCATCTCCAGGAGTGTACAATCAAACCCATGTTCATCGAGTCAGGGATGCCATCCAACCATCTCGTCCTCTGTTGTCCCCTTCTCCTCCTGTTTTCAATCTTTCCCAGCAATAGGGTCTTTTCTAATGAGTTGGCTCTTTGCATCAGGTAGCCAAATTTTTCGAGCTTCAGCATCGGTACTTCCAATGGCTATTCAGGGTTGATTTTCTTTAGGATTGACTGGTTTGATCTCCTTGAAGTCCAAGGAACTGTCAAGCATTTTCTCCAACAGAGTCGATAATAAATATAGTTTTCATGTATAAGAGCAGATGTATATTAGATAGCCCAGTCTGACTGGTCTACTCCACTACCTAGAGGTCAGTGTCATGATCAAGGGATTTAATGGATAGGAAGTAAAGTTGTTCAGTCAATCTTCCATTAGCCAAATGTCTTGTTTGGGCAGGTTATTTAAACTTTCTCCCTATCGGTGAAATGGCATTAATATTAGCACTTCCTTTATAGTATTTTGTGAGGATTTGAATAATTTAATGGATATAAGATACTTTAAAAAGTTTGGCCCATGGAATGCACTCAATAAATCTTGTCTATTATGATTATAACACTGAAGGTCATTAGTCAAGCTACAACTTTTCATTAACTTTTGGTAGATAAGAGTGGACAGTATCTTTGAATAAGTCATTGTTTTTAAAATCTGGGGGTCAGGTTTTCTTGTGAAGCTTTTTATTTTGGTCTAACTCATAACGTTGGTAACATTAAGTACTCTTTGCAGTTTCCTTTGGAGAAGGTAGACAGTTCTTTCTCCCTCTTTTAAATTCCAAAACCTGATTTCATAGCAGAAGAAAATAATGTAGCAAATAAGTATTTAATAAGTATTTGAATGATTTTTATTTCTCATCTATAAGTAAAATAAAGAAATAATCTTTGGAGAGCTACAAAGGAGCTAATGGTGGCCAGCATTTGGCCCTTTGCCCTCCGGAGGTGATGTATTAATACTTTTTCCACAAACTAATACCAGGTTCAACACAGTATGGGATTTCCCTTGACTACAAATGTTAGCAGCATTTATGGGATCATTTTTGTCCATAGTCAGTGCCCCAAGAACACGTAGGTTTCCTCTGAAAAGGATGAGAGATGTGGCGGACACATTCTTGAGTCCCACTCATTGGACGGTGATAACACAATGGCGTTTAAAGTCCTTGAAATAGTCGTGTTGGCCTGATCAGAGGCTGCAGGGCTTCAGCAGCCTCTTTGACAACTTTATGGGATATACCCCAGTGGCTGCTCCTATCAGTTACATGTAAGCATAGCCGTTTAAAATAGAGTTTGTTCCTGCTTGTGCTTGACTCTGATTCATATTTTTCCTGATAATAATAGGATTAAGTGACTCATTTTATTCCCTATTCCGAGAAAAGCATGCCCATTAGGTAGAGGGAGGCTTTAAGGACTAACCGCTTGTGCGGCTTGTTTTATAGTTACCTTCATGCTCAGTTGCTATGTCGTGCCTGACTCTTTGCAAGATCCCGTGGACTGGAGCCCTCCAGGCTCCTCTGTCCATGGGATTTCCCAGGTAAAAATACTGGAGTGGGTTGCCATTTCCTTCTCCAACAAGTATCCTATCATAAGGTAAGGGGAGACCAGGGCGGCAGCGGGAGTGATGGTGAGATAGTTTTGTGTTCTTAAATGGAAACAAGCGGTGCCATCTCACCAGTTTTTGGCCATCTCTCCTCAAACAAAGAAGGTGCTTAATCTTTCTTACCTCCCACTGGGCACCCCGTTCTACATTTTTATAATGCCAAGCTCACCTAGTGGATCAGAGGCTCGGGATCAATCATAGCGTGTTGGTGGAGAATCACTTAATTGAAAAGTGTGAGGGCTAAGATGAGATCTAAAGACCGGAGGCAGGCAGTTAGCTCTGCGGGGGGAGTAGCTCTCCATCTGACAGTTCACTGCCGCCCAGAGTCTGCCTGGCCTTTCTTACTCAGCTGTGTTCATGGAAGGGCAGAGGGGGCGAGTCTTGCTAAAATTCTCGCGGAAAAGCTAAACTCTCAAAAACAGTGGTTTTCCTAGCATCCATTAAAAAAAAAAAGGCTTGACGGACTATTTTGCGGTGAAACCTCCATGCGTGTCTAATGTTAGATGTCAGGGGTGTGTTACTGAGGCGCCCCGGCGTGGTTTCCCCGCAGGCTACCGAGACGTCTCTGCACAGGTTGAGTGGACTGGCTGTGAGATGGGAATGGGCGACGGCAAGTGAAGTCAGGGAAGGAGGGCTGGGCTGTGACGCGGGAAGTGGCAAAGGGGGCGCCTCAAGTGAGAGCCATGTGGAAAAGCTCTGAAACTGAGTGGTTGAGAAATGGTGCCCCTTTGGGTCCTTAGCCTGGAGCAGGAAATAAGTGACTGGCTTCCTGTTTGGGGAGAAGTCAGTCTCTGGATTCTGGGCCTGCTTCTCCTCTCACTAACACTTTATATCCTGGTTACAACATCCCAACAGTCACGCCTTCTTGCAAAATGCAGTGATAAAACTGCATAGCATTTTCTTTCATGTCTTTAAAAGATATTATAAAAATAACATACGAGTGCTTTCTTAAAAATTCTCATACGAGTGTGTTGAGTAAAATAGAAGAGAGATAAGTGCATTGTATTTATAGATTAATTTGGACAGAATTAACTTAGTTATACTGTCTGTTGTTCAGTGGCTAAGTTATGTCTTGCCCTTTCTTGACCCCGGGGACCCCAGGCTCCTCTGTCCATGGCTTCTCCAGGCCAGGATACTGGAGTGGGCTGCCATTTCCTCCTCCAGGGGATCTTCCAGACCCAAGGATCCAACCCGCGCTCTTGCATTGGCAGGCAGATTCTGAGCCTCCAGGGAGGTCCAGTTATAATACAGAGACTTGCTATTCAGAAAACCACACTGTCTCCCACCACCCAATTATAAAGATTTACTTGCGTGGCTTTGGCAGAGTTTAATAATTTCAAAAAATGTCCTTGTTAATTTTATTAGTTTTTTAAACAGGATTCTTTTTCCATTACAGTTTTTAATGGTTAACTGTTGTATAGGAAAGTTGTCTTTTTTTTTTTTTTTGGTATGTTGATCTTATAACCCATAATATTACATAACTTTTTCACTAGCCTCTGATTTTTTTCTTTTTCTGTTTGTTTGCTTTTATTTTGTTTTGTTAATTAAGATTTTCTGGGAAGCAAATCATTGGCAAATATTGACAGCATTGTCTTTTAGTTTATTTCCCTTGTGCTATTATACTGGCAGAGACACCCAGTAAATTGTTAAGAGAATAATGGGGATCAGATACACCTTGCCTTTTCTGAGTCAAGCAGAGAAACTTCTAGTGATTCATTACCAAATACACTTCTAGCGGATTAAGAAAACTTTATTATAATCCATGACTTTTTAAGATAAATATGCCTGTGTGTGTTCAAACTAAAGCCATATAAAACTTCAAGTCAGACTAAAAGAATTCCTGATGAACCCTGCTTTTCAAGTTTATAAAAAAATTGTATGTTATGTACTTTTATGTTCTATTTAAATTTTTTTATAAATTGGTAAAGCCGGGTTTAATATAAAATGGAAAACAGGGTTTGTCCCAGAAATTTTGTGACTAAATTCAGTGTTACCCAGCGATTTTGTCTGTTTCCTGTTCCACCTGGAGGGTAGCCTGTTGTTTTCTCTGTGTTACTTTGGTTGGCGAGTTGGCATCTCACCTTTATGATGCACGTGTGAAGGACATCGGGAAATTTTTCCACTTCTTTTTGTGCCTTAAAATAAGCTCATATAAGGCAGAACTTTCTAACATTTGGGAGAAATTGCCCGGAGCTGGTTCTTCGGAAGTGAATTTTTGACTTAATTTTTCAGTTTCTAACTCTTGTGTGTCGATGGGGATCATTTTTATTATCCTAGGAAGCCTCTGTTTTCCAGACTGCATAATTTATTGCATTAAGTTACACATAGTTATTTTTAGACTGAAAAGCACCTTATCAGTATCCAAGATTTATGTCCAGATACGGTTTGTAATCTTGTTGATTTGTGTTTTCTCTTTTTCTTTCCCATTTCCTTCTCTCAGATTTACCCGAGGTTTGTCACTTCGCTGATCTTTTCAAAGAACTTTCTTTTGGTTTTATTGATAACCTACATTGTATTTCATTTTCATTTCATACATATTTTAATACCATGTGTTTTCAGTAATACTGTTGTCCCCGAGCTTTTTAAATTGTGTGCTAGTTCACTTCATTTCTGTTTTCATATACTGAATATGCAGGTCGGGGCCATCGGTTTTCGTTTGACTACTGCTTGGGCTGCATCTCGTAGACTTTTTAGTATGCTACCGTCATTTTCATTGATTTCTTTAAGTGTCATTTTAAAACTGCTTTAATACAGTGTTTTTTGTGGTGGTCATGTGACTACCATTTTGAATGTCTTTATTGCATTTCAAATGGGGAAATGGCACGGATATTTCCTAATTCAGGGTGATTCAGTGAGATTTTCCTGTGGCTTCATCTGCTATCAGTTTTTAAGCATTCCCAATGCATTTGAAAAGAATGAATATTCTGAGTTTTCTCTGTTTCCATATAGTAAACAGTCTTACTTATTTTCAGTCTACTTGCTTAAATTTCTGAGAGATTCTTTCTAGGCTACCGCTTTGATAACGGATTTGTCAATTTCTCATGTAGCCATACTTTTAAAATAACCCTCAAAGTATGTTATAAATAGACATTAGAGGCTCATGAATATTTAATATTTTTGGTGGCCTAGAATTTCATCAATATGAAACATATATGCTTTTTTTTCTTTTTATTAATTTTGCCTTGAATTGACTTTCGACTGATTCATGTTGCTGTCTGTGCTTTCTTCTTGTGGATTTTATCCTGCATGTATCCTCTGTCTTTTTACTTTTCACATTCTCTTTGTTTTATTCTTGGTGCCCTGTTGTACACAGAGCTTAGCTTTACATTTCTCTAGCCAGTGGGTCAGCCACTGTATCTTAATTGAGGAACATAATCTCAAAATGAGCACCACAAAACAAGGTCACATTTATAGTTCCCTACATCATAGTTCCGTTTGTAGTGATTTATTCTTGCCATGTTAACTTTTCTATTTCTCAAGTTTTCCTATTTACTTTCTATCCTTTGTTGGCTTGACCACCTCCCCTGGTGGCTCAGATGGTAAAGAATCTGCCTGCCCTGCAGGAGACCCGGGTTCGATCCCTAGGGTGGGAATATGTCCTGGAGAAGGAAATGGCAGCCCACCCCAGTGTTCTGGCCTGGAGACCCCCATGGTGTCACACACAGAGTCAGCATGACTGAGTAGCCAAGTCTTGGCTTGATCCCATTGCCTTTGTGTTCCTCGTTGCTGCCTCTCTCCCCAACCCCAATATAAGATTTACATTTTTTTTCTTGTAAAAATTACTCTTCAGTTCACAGTTTTAAACTGTGTTTTCTGTTAAAGTCTCAAGTTGGCTATTGTCTATATATTCGCTGAACAAGATAAGAATGAATCTTAGCACATTTTTAATTCCCCACTTTCTACTTCTCCCCATTTCTTTTACCTTCCAGTTTGAGATCAGTTTACTTCCTGCTAGATTTTTCCATTTTTATTGCATCAGCAACTGCATGGACTCTTCTTTTGGGTTTCCTTGTCACCGCTACTGTTTTTTGTGGACCATGCTATTTATTTCTTTTTTATTATTGTCTTTGTGAATAAACATTCTTCTGTAATTCTTTCAGAAGTGTGGGAGCATAAATTATCAGAGTTCTTGGATTTTCTGTATTGCCCTGTTTTTATCAACATTTGGGATGCAGTTTGGCTAATTATGAAATTGAAGTTCTAAAGTCATTGCCCCCCTTTCCTATGTCATTTTTGCCCTGGTTTTCCCAGTAGCTCAGTACCACATTAAATTAATCACTCAGTTAATCACTGATTATTGCCTTAGACTCCTCTCCAGCTCCACTGATGAGCTGGCCCTGATATTCAAGCACCCTTGACTTTCTGTTTCTTTGCAGTGTTCTTCTGTCAATCCATCTAAGGTTATCTTTCAATTTCTTTTTCATTTTTCAGCACTTATTGGTATGTCTAGCTCTTGTAAATTCATACGCTGTGCACACAGACACACATGAGCATTTAAGAGGTGTGCAGTTGGAGGGAGAGTAGAAACATATATTCAATCTGTAATCCAAATCCAGCCTCCTTACATAGAACTTTGAAAAAAAATTTTATTATGATATAGAACACAACATAAACTTTTACTATAATTTAGTAAGATAAACTTTGCCATCTTAATCATTTCTAGTTGTATAGTTCAGTAGTGGTAAGGATTTTTTTTTACATTATGGGGCAACCAGTCTCTAGAACTGTTTTGTCTTGCAAAGCTGAGCCTCTTTACCCATGAAACAGTAATTCCTCATTCTCCCTTCTCCCCAGCACCTGGAAACCACCATTCTACTTGCTGTCTGTATGAACTTGACTACTATAGGTACCTATTATAAGTGGTGGAATCATAACCATATTTATCTTCTTTCTCTTAGCCTAAAGTCCTCAAGGCTCATCTATGTGGTAGCATGTGTTGGCATTTTTTTCCTTTATAAGGCTGAATAATATTCCACTGCATATAGATACCACCTTTGTTTAATTATTCATTCACTAATGGAAACACTTGGGTTACTTTCATTTCCTGGCTATTGTGCTATTAAAAAGATAGGTCTGCTTAGAATTGTATACATTCTAAATGTTGTTAAATACAGTAAAGAAGAGGAAACTGATATTATCCTCGTTTTATAAGTTAGAAAGCTGCTGCTGCTAAGTCGCTTCAGTCGTGTCCGACTCTGTGCGACCCCATAGAGGTAGCCCATGAAGCACCCCCGTCCCTGGGACTCTCCAGGCAAGAACACTGGAGTGGGTTGCCATTTCCTTCTCCAGTGAATGAAAGTGAAAAGTGAAAGTGAAGCCACTCAGTCGTGTCCAACTCTTAGCGACCCCATGGACTGCAGCCTACCAGGCTCCTCTGTCCATGGGATTTTCCAGGCAAGAGTGCTGGAATGGGGTGCCATTGAGAAACTGTCATTTATTCTCATTTATTTATCCATTAAGTATTAGTCGCTCAGTCATGTCTGACTCTTTGGAACCTGTAGACTGTAACCCGCCAGGCTCCTCTGTCCATGGGACTCTCCAGGCAAGAATACTGGAGTGGGTTCCCATTTCCTTCTCCAGGGGATCTTCTCTACCCAGAGATGTAGCTGTGGCCTCCCAAATTGCAGGCAGATTCTTTACCATCTGAGCCTCCAGGGAAGCCTGTTATTTATCTGTTAACGTGGTTATTAAATTTGTACTGTCTGCTATGTGTAAGGAGTACTAGGTGCCAAAGGCACAATGACCCAATTTCTAGGACCTTCTAGAGGGTGGAGGCAGGTGGGTAACAACATCTACTGGGAATCCTAGTTTCAGCCTCCGGTGATCCTCAGCACCGTGTGTGCTGGAGACCTGGGCGAGGTGCAGGAGAGAGAAAGAACAGAGTCTTTCTGTATTAGAACGATGCTTGAGGAGAGGCATCCCGGCTGGAGTGTTGTTTGTCCGTGCTGTGCATGTAGGCTTGGACTTCTCTGGTGGCTCAGTGGGAGAGAGTCTGCAGCTAAGGCAGGAGATGCGGGTTCGATCCCTGGGGCAGGAAGATCCCCTGGAAAAGGAAATGGCAACCCACTCCAGTATTCTTGCCTGGAGAATTCCATGGACAGAGGAGCCTGGCAAACTACAGTCCTGGGGTCGCAAAGAGCTGGACACAACTGAGCGACTAAACAGCAGCAGCATCTCGGCATGTGTTGCCTGCTCTGTTCCCACCATCTTCTGCAGTTCCTGGCACTTCGTAAAAAAATAAAAGGAATGAACAAATAAAGTTTTCCTGACTCCTGCTGGCACTCTCTCATGTAAGGGACTGCCTGGGGGCTACATGTAACAGTGGTCTATGGGTGTCCTTTCCTCCTGCCTCCAAACTACTCCAAGAACATGAACAGTTATCATCTCTATTCCACAAATGCGGATACTGGGGCGAAGGGAAGTTAAGTTTCTTGTCTAAGGAGACTTGGATCCTGGTCTCACTACTACTACTACTACTACTAAGTTGCTTCAGTCGTGTCCGACTCTGTGTGACCCACAGACGGCAGCCCACCAGGCTCCCCCGTCCCTGGGATTCTCCAGGCAAGAACACTGGAGTGGGTTGCCATTTCCTTCTCCAATGCATGAAAGTGAGAAGTGAAAGTGAAGTCGCTCAGTTGTGTCTGACTCAGCGACCCCATGGACTGCAGCCCACCAGTCTTCCCCGTCCCTGGGATTTCCCAGGCAAGAGTACTGGAGTGGGGTGCCACTGCCTTCTCCCCTGGTCTCTCTACCTCACCCTAAAGCGAGACCCTTCATGGCTCTTTGCCTGCCTCATCCAAATTATTTTGGCCTTTGTTTTCAAATTCATTCTCTTTCTAAACCTAATTCTCCTATGGAGACCAAGTATCCAAAACTCAGAAAAGAAGTGTAACTTTCAGCCTCCTGACAAAGGTGTTACAAAGCAGAGAGTAGCCAAAGTGGAGGTGAGCACCACAGCTCAGAGGACCTCTGTGAGACCGAAACACTGGTCAGCCATTCGTGCCTGAAACCTGACACTGCCCTCCTCTGCAGCTTATTCACTTGAGATCACATCAGTCATTCAGGTTTGATTCAGGGCAAGTCATGTCACTGAAAATGTTTCTATACAGTGCAAAGATTATAAGGAAAAAGGAACCGTTTCCCGGCCCCCACCCCCCGACCAACCCACGGGTTTATGCACGCTAAGTCGATTCAGTCGTGTCTGACTCTTTGTAACCCCATGTACTATAGCCCGCCAGGCTCCTCTGTCCATGGGACTCTCCAGGCAAGAATACTGGAGGGGGCTGCCATGTCCTCCTCCAGGGGATCTTCTACCCAGGGATCAAAGCCACGTCTACTGCACCTCCTTCCTTGCAGGCAGATTCTTTATTGCCGAGCCACCAGGGAAGCCCCACACAGGTATACAGCATTTTGCAAAACATCTCAGACTATTGATACAAGAAAAAAACATTTTGCAGTTTAGCCCTTACATGCTTACATTTTAAAAAAAACTTCCGCTGTGTTTATTATTTGCCTACCTAGTAACTGGCCTTTAGTAATATTCCTGTTGCCTGATCCATAGTTTTTAGCTGATCCTCTTTTTCTGCAAATTGATAGATTATATTCCTGTCTCTCAAGATTTTTTCCTCCCCTTCTGCACGTTCGGAGAGGCCTGAAGAAGTCTCTCAGTTCGCCGGACTGCTGTCATTTGGACTGCATGCTCGTTCAGAGTGCCCTGAGATCCTTGTTTGAGATAATGATGGGCATAGCGAGAGGCTAGTGCTGAATAGAGAGGACTTCCTCAAGTATCAATGAAGCTTTTTGCAGTTTTTCCCAGTTGATTGAATGCTGTGCACTAAGAACCTAAAGTTGAGATGGAGATCAGAACTTGCTTGCTCTTGTCCTTGAGTAATGGTGCACTCCCCCGGTCAGGCTGGTTTTCCAGGACACAGGATGACCAGGACGGGATGCAAGCTCAGGGCTGGAAGCAACATGGTTGCTGTGATCCACTTCAGGGGGCCTAAAAAAAAGCGTTGATGTTCAGAGAGCTAAAAACGCACAGCTTTTTTTCCTCCTGCAGATTGACAGGTTGATGTTTGAACAGTAGCCAATAAACCCAGTTTAGCAAACGACTGAATTTTGACTTTTATAAACACTTAATGAATACATTTTTATCTATGTCAGCTTTAAAAAAAATCCAGCTGTTGGCATTTGCTCCCCCATACCTTTTTTTTTTTTACCTTAATGCCAAAATTAGAGTATTTAAATATTTTAGAAGTTCATGGCAAGCACCTGTGCAGGTGTGAGGGCCACACAGATGCCTAGAGGAGAGGGTGCAAGGCGGGCTGTCTTGTGTGCTTGCTGGGGATGCATTCCCTCGTGAGGGTTGTGTGTTCTGCCTGCCTGTTCTTGGACCCCAGTCACTTCCACTTCCACCTTGCCAAGGAACGGAGCATCGAGGCACAGGGACGGAAGGACAAAGTTGTGAACTGGTCCTCAGATCAGCTGGGATTTCCGCTTCTTTCTCTGACCAACTGCTGTCCTTTATCTAGTGTCTCCCAGGGCTTTCTGTCAGATTAACAATTCTGTGACTCTACGGAGGTAACTGAGTCTAAATCTTGAAGGAATCCATAGATACTCACCCCAATGCCGATATAAAGAAGGCACACTGAGTCTTAATCTCCTTTGTTACATTTTAAAACATGTAGAATTTGCTTTATTGATATGTTAAACCTCTGGAACTTTTTATTACAGAAATTTTCAAATAGAGGAAAAAATAAAGAAAATTGCAAAGTGCCCTGACATCATTAAGTTTAAACAGATGTCATCATTTCCCAATCTTTTCATATAGCATTCCTTCTACTTTATGCTTCTAAAATATTTTAAAGCAAATCCCAGATAGTGTATTATTTCACCTATAAATATTTCAGCAGCATCTCTAACAAATAAGTCCCCTCCTTTGCTTTTCATAGCCACATGCTGATATTACAGCTAGCAAAACTATCAATAATATTTTAATAGCATACTGAGATGTTCCTTCGTTGTCTTGCAAATGTCTTTTTTACAGTTGGCAGGTTTGAATTGGAATCCAAACAAGGTCCACACATTGCATGTGATTATTACGTTTCTTTAAGTCTTTTTAAACTCTATAACTTTTCCCATCCCTCCTGCTTTTACTATTGACTGAGTCATTTTTCGTGTATCGTGTTCCAAATCTGGATTTGGCTGATTGCTTCCTTGTGGTGTCATTTATCATGTTATTCTATTCTCTGTGTTTCCTGTAAACTGGTAGTTGAACCTAAAGGTTCATTGGATCTAGATTCCACTTTTCCCCGAAGGATTGTCTTATATACATCATTTTGCCTCACGGCAAGGTTTAGATAACATCCGGGCATTTTCTTTCATGATGCTCATATTGATCAGTGACTTCACATGCCGCCAGCCTGCTTCCCCATCCTAAGTTTCCCATCATCTCTCACCTGTTGGTTTTAGGATCTACTGATGAGTATTTCATTGAGGTTATAAAATACTCAAGTCTAAATTAATGAACTTTCTTCTCTTTATTAGATCTTATTTGGAGTGTGGTCATCTATAATTCATCCTTTTGC
Source organism: Aepyceros melampus (assembly GCA_006408695.1). Classification (NCBI taxonomy): domain Eukaryota; kingdom Metazoa; phylum Chordata; class Mammalia; order Artiodactyla; family Bovidae; genus Aepyceros; species Aepyceros melampus. The sequence continues at coordinate 469,166 of SJXQ01008262.1, read as the reverse complement.
CTGTTTTTATAGCTTTTTATCATATTTTCATATTTTGCATTCTCTCTTCTGCCTGAATGTATAGAATGCCTTGTAAACCTAACTTATTTCACTAGGTGAGTGTTTCTCCTCTGCCAGCTTGTTTATTTGTTCACATTTTCTTGCATATCCGTAAGTGAATCTTACGTTGCATTGTGATCTATCTTCAATGCTTAGACAGTTCTTGGAACGTGATAATGATATTTACTGAAGGAGTAACTTTTATGAGTGAAACACAGAACAGTAGGAGCTTAAAACTTGTTTGAACTGTGAAGAGTTCTTCAAATATGTCATCATTTCCCAGACTCCTTTAGCCAGGATTGGTATTTTAGGCACGGGAATAGAAGTTGTAGGAGCTGTGTCTGTGTTGGCAAAAGGTGGGAGGATGGCAGGTAGGTTTGTGGGTGTTTGAATAGGGACAGTCTGCAAATAAACAGATAAATGTAAATAGTTAAAATATGTATATATAAAAACATACATAATCACACAGCTCACAGCTGTGTGCCTATCCCAAGGCTATGGGATATGGCTATCCCAAGTTGCACCGACAAGTTTAGAGCTGCTGCTGCTACTGATACTGCTAAGTCACTTAAGTCGTGTCCGACTGTGCCACCCCACAGACAGCAGCCCACCAGGCTGCCCCGTCCCTGGGATTCTCCAGGAAAGAGCACTGGAGTGGGTTGCCATTTCCTTCTCCACTGCATGCAAGTGAAAAGTGAAAGCGAAGTCTCTCAGTGGTGTCCGACTCTTAGCGACCCCATGGACTGCAGCCCACCAGGCTCCTCCGCCCATGGGATTTTCCAGGCAAGAGTACTGGAGTGGGGTGCCATTGCCTTCTCCCAATTTTAGAGCTGTATGCTTAAAAAAAAAAAAAAACTTTGGGAAGCTTGGCTGTGAATATGGAACATCCATTTTAGAGCAAAGATCATGTCAGGTCCTGAGGAAAGTGGATCTTTTTCTCTATGACATGAGTGAAACCTGGATGGTTAAACTGTTTTTATTTGGGGGTGCATAAAACTTGCTTCAGATATCTGTAAAAATTAAATATGCCCCTTTAAGTAAAAGTGAAAGTGTTAGTTGCTCAGTTGTGTCCGCTCAGTCCCCATGAACTGTAGCCTGCCATGCTCCTCTGTCCATGGGCTTCGCCAGGCAAAAAGACCAGAGTGGGTTACCATTTCTTTCCACAGGGGATTTTCCCAACTCAGGGATCGAACCTGGGTCTCCTGCATTGCAGGTGGATTCTTTACCATCTGAGCCAGTTAAGTAGTTAATAAAATAACCAAAACTGTTATAGATATGATTAGTAGTCCTGAACATGATAATGTTCTCCAAGAAAAATAAAATTACCACATAGCAAACAGTGAGTGAAGATCTGTACTGTGTCCCTGTGAGGAATCGGACACGTTCAGGTCCTTGTGCTTAATTAACTTGAGCAGGCTAGGTGTGCACATTCTCACGGGAGTGGAAGCCACTTACTTTAAATAGGCTTAGGTGTTGATGGTGAGCCCCCAAAGTAATTATAAGGTAATCGCCGTAATAATTTTTTTTTCAAACCATACCTCAGGCAATTTAAAGGAACTTTTGTTGGCCGCAGTTCCTTTATTAGAACCCTGGGAGTCATAGATGATGTCTCAGAGTTCAGAAATTCTTTGCATTTCAGGAAGTTAATATGGTACATGTAACATTTACTGTGTAACCTGCCATGGATTCTAGTGTAACATTCAGTAATAACATAGATGATTATTTCTATAGCAAACGCATGAGTGGTCAGAGATAGTAGGATTAAAAAAAAAAGGGATCATAGAAAGTCTTCACATCAATTCAGGTCACAAAACTATAGAATGTTCCAGAACTTTTGAAATATCAGAATCGAAGACAAGGGATTGTGGACCTGTAAATGACAATAAGTAAATAAATGGGTCAATATCTACCTTTTCTGGAGGGAAAAAGTAAAAGCCAGACAACACATCCAGGAAGAATCATTGTTAAAGGATTTTAAGCCCGTCATATAAATGACTGCTTCTTTCAGTTTACGTAAGATTTAGAAATTTAAAATAAAGAAGCCCTATCTATGTGGCTTAAAAAAAACTGGTTTAAATAATTTTAGAAGTAGCACCTCCCATCTAAAAAAGCTTAGACCTTCAGCCTGTTTGTCTCTGAACACCTGCTTAGCTGAAAGGCCTGCTGTGCTGGGGGAGCCCCAGAGAGCTGACTTCTGTGTGAGAAAAACAGCCCTTCTCAGTGCATTTTGCTGCTGTGCTTCATGAAGTATATGGCGCTCTGAGGTTCTTGGATGTGTGTGCGCTGAGTCGCTTCAGTCGTGTCCGACTCTTTGCAACCCCATGGACTGTAGCCCGCCAGGCTCCTCTGTCCGTGGGATTCTCCAGGCAAGAACACTGGGATGGGTTGCCGTGCCCTCCTCCAGGGGGTCTTCCCGACCCAGGGATGGAGCCCACCTCTCTTGTGTCTCCTGCACTGGCAGGTGGGTTCTTTCCCACTGAGCCACCTGGGAAGCTTGCTCTGCTGCAGCAGGCACTTACCGGCACCTCGTGGGAAGTGATTCAGGTGCTCTGAAGGAGCTCCGCTAGAAAAGTGGGAGATTCTGCACATTTGCTAATCGCAGGCTCTTCTCTAGATTTTGGTCATAAGCCTTAGTAAATGATAAAAAATGTCCTAACTGACGGGGAAAATGAAACCTGACTTAGCTTTCATTGAAAACCAGTCATATGATCTTGTCCCTTCTGTATTGACACTGAAAGGTTTGTTTTCAGTATTTTCTACAGAAAGCTCTCAAATACCTATCTGATAAACCTCCATGGAAGCTTTCAGCTGAACTGTGGATACAGGGAAATAATCAGATTATTCTTTATCTTGCTGTAAACAAAGTTCAAAAAAGATTTCCAAAATGCAGATAATCTTGATCCTGCCCTTTCCTGCTACCTAGAATTATTTTTCAGAGCCCTGTGAAGTTGCTCAAGCATGTTATTTATAACATTTGTAAGCACTAGAGTTTGCCAAAATACTCTAATAAACATCATGATTGACTAAAGAATTATGGAGAAATTCTGGAGAATGGTTAAACCTGCAGATACTTTTTAGAATAACTGATCATACACAGTAGGTGCTACTTTGTAAAAACAAGTTTTGCTTCAAATGTAAATGTACTGCGTCATTCCATACGTATTCATTTATCTAACAAAACTACTGCTAATTTTTTCTGAATGTTCATAAACAAAAAGTTTCCTTGGACATCTATGTCCACATATTTTTGTACACTTGTCCAATTATATCCTTAGGGTAAAATTCTAAAATTGAAATTTCAAAGTCATGTGCTTTTAAAATCTTGCTGTATGTTTTAAATTGCCTTCCAAAGAGTTTCTACCAATTTACATTCTCATTAACTATATATATATATATAAGTGAACTTCCTCACTGGCAGCTGCAAATTTGTCTTATTGTAATTTGCCAAATATCTTTTCATATTTATTGCCAAATTTCAAGTTTATTCTTTTTCTATAAAAGAATGGTTCATCTTCTTTGCCAACTGATTCCATTTTTCCTTAATACTATCTAAGAGCTTTTTATTTACTAAGGGTCTTTATTTGTCCTTTGAACTATTAGTTGCAAAGATTTTCCAGGTTTTTGTTTTTTCTAACATCCAGTTTTTCTATATCTAATGTCATAGCTGGCAACGTCTTCTTTATTTTAACATTTTAAAGTTTTTATTTTATTCTGCTGCTTTTATGTTTTATCCTTTGCATTGAAATACTTGGAAAGTATAAAGCAAAGACCTACCTAATTTTATTTTTGTCAGATGCTGGACAAATTTTTGGTACCATGTATTGAATGCTTCTTTCTTTGTTGATTTTTAAATGGCACATTTATCATAAACTGTCCATACGTTTTTCCTCATCGCTGTGCCTGTCCTTTTGGCAGCAGTACCAAATTGTTTTAAAATATATATGTATATGTATATATAGTCGGTTGTCTGAACTTACTTCTTTGTAAAAGTTTTCTTAGTTCTAATAATGATGCATTTATTTTTCCAGATGAAATTTAGAACATTTTAGAATTCTGCCTCCTCCCTCCTCCCCCACCATTTCTTCTCTACTGAGCAGTTTGTTTGGATTTGCATTACAGTCCAGTTTCATTTTGAGTCATCAGATGGTTTTTATGCATGTACTTTTCTGTGAAGTATTTGTGTGAAATGAATAAGATATTTGGTTCCTTGAAAAATTGTTATACGAGATGATCTTGGTCTTTAAGACATGTTTGTACTGCTGAATCGTGTCATGATTTTTGTGAAACTGGCTTGTGAACTAGTTCAGATAGTGTCATATGCTGAATATCTAAATATATTTCTAATGGAGAATTATGAGAAACCATAATAAAATAGACACCAGTTCTGCATCCTTGGAGAGAAAATGGAATAGAGCTGGATACAAATGCTCCATAATTACTATCGGGAAGTTTAAAAATTGCAGCCCTGTTCTAATTCTGTGAAGTTTGTTGGTTGCTTAGTGTTAAAATATCCTTTTTTTTTTTTTTTCTCATGACGATTTCAGGCTGTGTTTGAAGTGGGATGTGTCAATGTTGACTAAACTGAAGAAGTGGAGACTGGTTAGTTTATCTAAAGAAGAGCGTGAGGCACAGTGAGATTTGAATGAGGTTTTGAAAGAGAGATGAGTGGCTGTTCCAGTGGAGAAGCGTTAGCGTGGCTCAGAGGTCAGGGCCAAGGAGCCATGTTTTTGAACAGACCTAAAGCTCTGGACAGAGAAGGCAATGGCACCCCACTCCAGTACTCTTGCCTGGAGAATCCCAGGGACGGGGGAGCCTGGTGGGCTGCCGTCTATAGGGTCACACAGAGTCGGACATGACTGAAGCGACTTAGCAGCAGCAAAGCTCTGGAGCTGGCAGTGACTAGAGTTGAGAAGACAAGAGGAAACAGTGGGGAAAGGCCCAGATTCCATGTGACTCTCACAATCCTTAGGTTGAGTTGAGAGGGAGATACAGATGGAGAAGTGCTGTATCTCCAGTGCCTAGAACAGAGGCAACCTCAAACGGCGTGTGGAAGAGGAAAGAGCGACTGAAAGGTAGATTGGGGCTCAGTTAGATGTGGGCGTCGTGGGATGAGTATTTGAAAGCTCTGAAGGATTCTCTGCTGAAAAATAGAAATGCTCTGGGCTTTAGAAACTTCCCAGTAGTTTAAAAAAAAAAAAAAAATCCACCTGCCCATGCAGGAGATAGAGGTTCGATCCTTGGGTTGAGAAGATCCCCTGGAGATGGAAATGGCAACGCACTCTAGTATTCTTGCCTGGAGAATCCCATGGACAGAGGAGCCAGGTGAACTAGAGTCCATGGGGTCATAAAGAGTCGGACACGAGCGCGTGACTGAGCATGCACGTTTTAGAAAGCTGAATTCTGAGAGCAGTGTGTGGACATGCTGTGTGGGGCTGGGATGAAGAGAGTGAGTGGGAAGCAGGCCTTGCAGCATTGCATGACATTTTCATCATGGCACTATAATGAGCTTTGAGGGTGTGTCTTGTCAAAGTACTGTACCTTTATCTTAGTAAATACCGGAGTGCATTGCCGTTCCCTTCTCCAGGGGATCTTCCCAGCCCAGGGATCAAGTCTGGGTCTCCCACATTGTGAGCAGAGCCTTTACCTTCTGGGCCTCCAGGGAAGCCTCATCTTAGTAAAGGAATCTGCAAACTCTGGCTTGGGGCCAGTCTGGCCCACAGCCCCTTCTTACAAATAAAGTTTTACTGGAACACGGCATCACCTGTTCAGTTATGTATAATGTATGGTTGATTTGGTGCCACAACAGCAGAGATGAGTAGTCGGAACAGAGATCACATGGCTGGCAAAGACTAGAAATATTTACTGTCTGGTCATTTAAGAATATATTTACTGATCTTTGTCTTGAAATAATGTTCTTAATAGTGTTGCCATTCTGGAAAATTAATATAATTAAGAGCTCACACAAATTGTTGTGCACAGATAGTCTGAAAGAGAGGCAAGTAAAAGTGTTAGTCACTCAGTCCTATCAGACTCTTTGCGACCCCATGGATTGTAGCCCGCCAAGCTCCTCTGTCCATAGAATTCTCAGGCAAGAATACTGGAGCAGGTTGCCATTTCCTTCTCCAGCATGGATAGTCTAAGAAAGATTAGTTAGGTCATGTCACTTTCTATGAAGAAATATACCAAAACATTGTATCATGTTGAAGCCCGGGTCTTCAGTCACTGCTTTGATTATCTTGTTTTGTTTCTAGTTCTGCCTCCGTTTCTGTAGTCATTTTCATTTCCAGCAGCTACACTGAACATCTCCTCACTTCTGATCCTGTCTGACCTGTCCTACTATCCGTCGTCAAGAAGTCAGAATCCAGTGCTGAATCGTGTCTAGGTATACCTGCTGCATACTCAGGAAGAGGAATTTCTCAGCCAGCTGCTTTAAGTTCTCCCAGCTTGTTGCCTATGTATGTTCCCCGAGTACCTGTCCTCCTCAAAACTCTCCCAGTCCATGCCTCTTTTTCTCTCTGTGTCTTTCTTCCCATCTCCTACGGTGTCTTTTCTACTGGAGCCCGGTGGTGTCGCGGAATCTCTAACTCGTGGAGGCACCTGAATTATTCCAGCTCTTCTGATTTCCCTCTAGAACCTGGCCTGAGGGGTCAACTATTTGACAACTTGCCATGTTTAAGGAAGTCCAGCCATTTTTCAGGGGCTTCCCAGGTGGCCAAGTGGTAAAGAATCTGCTTGCCAATGCAGAAGATTTAGATTTGATCCCTGGGTCGGGAAGGTCCCCTGGAGAAGGAAATGGCAACCCACTGCACTGTTCTTGCCTGGCGAATTCCGGGAGCGGAGGAGCCTGGCGGGCTGCAGTCCCTGGGGTCACAGAGAGTCGGACTCAGCTGAGCGAACAAACAATGACGACAGCAAGCCATTTTTCAACCAAATCGATCACAGCTTTAAAAACATGCAAACCTTCATGCGTGTGTTTAGATGAACACACACACAACTGATCTCTTCAGCGACTTTACAAATTCTGACTCTTCAGATACATTTTGAAGGACTGAGAGAGTAGTTAGGAAGCATTGGAGGTTTTGTGGAAAAGCTGTGTTGAGCCCTTTGATATTAAATTTTAGTTTTTTTATGAAGCTTTCGTGAGGGTGATGGTACTCATAAAGGCAGTTCAGAGGCACAGGAGAAAAGTTAAGGACAAGCCTGAACATAAAGGAGTTATATGTCTCCTAGGTTAGAGATAGAGAAGTTATCTTCATGGTGGGAACTTCTGAAGTCATGTAAGCAAAGCGTGTAATAAATTGCTTTGCTCAGTATTTAGGCAATGGATGACTCATTTAATCTGATTGCCACTTACAAAGGACCTACTATGTACCCCGGCCTTTTGTGCTAGATGCCAGAAATACAAAGAGGATTGAGGCTCACTTTCTGCCCTTGAGGAACCCCCAGAGTGGAAGGAAGAAGTCAGATGCATAAACACTACTTGCCATTGATAATGTCACAGCAGGTGAATTTTTTCATAGGAAGTGCGAGCAAACATCCAGAAGGAGGAGGCCTGAAATTCAAGAGGGAAAAATGAGGGAAGACTGGGGAGAAAAGAAATGACATGGAACGAAAAGGATTTGAGCCTTGTTAGAGAAGATAATTGACCACACTATGGAAACTGAGATTAAAGACAAGAAATTAAAATCGAGATTTAAGACAAGAGGCTGTGGAAAAGCAAGGGCAGTGGGTGATCTCGGAAGAACTGAGATTTCAGTTGTTCAAGAGAGTGGGCTGTTTTATAGCCTCATCCTCCTTGTATAAATATGAATGACAGGTATGTGTAAAATGTGATATATTATTATGCTCAAGCAGTACACATACCTATCATTCATATTTATACAAGGAGGATGAGGCTATAAAACAGCCCACTCTCTTGAACAACTGAAATCTCAGTTCTTCCGAGATCACCCACTGCCCTTGCTTTTCCCCAGCCTAAACAGCATATTGAAAAGCAGAGATACTACTTTGCCAACAAGGGTCCATCTGGTCAAGGCTATGGTTTTTCCAATGGTCATGTATGGATGTGAGAGTTGGACTGTGAAGCAAGCTGAGCGCTGAAGAATTGATGCTTTTGAACTGTGGTGTTGAGAAGACTCTTGAGAGTCCCTTGGACTGCAAGGAGATCCAACCAGTCCATTCTGAAGGAGATCAGCCCTGGGATTTCTTTGGAAGGAATGATGCTAAGGCTGAAATTCCGGTACTTTGGCCACCTTATGCGAAGAGTTGACTCATTGGGAAAGACTCTGATGCTGGGAGGGATTGGGGGCAGGAGGAGAAGGGGACGACCGAGGATGAGATGGCTGGATGGCATCACTGACTTGATGGATGTGAGTCTGAGTGAACTCCGGGAGTTGGTGATGGACAGGGAGGCCTGGAGTGCTGCAATTCATGGGGTTGCAAAGAGTCGGACATGACTGAGCGACTGAACTGAACTGAACTGGATATACTATATAATATATATTTAATATATATAATTGTATATTTACAATTAATTAAAGCTCAGGAAATGGTAGGAATTTGCTAAGCACTTTAGATTATCTAAATGAATTCTTAAACAGGTTGTTATTTAGTCACTAAGTCGTGTCCAACTCTTTTGGACCCCCATGGACTGTAGCCCACCAGGCTCTCGTCCATGGGATTCTCCAGGCAAGAATACTGGAGTGGGTTGCCATTCCTTCTCCAGGGGATCTTCCTGACCCAGGGATTGAACCTGCGTCTGCTGCATTGCAGGTGAATTCTTTACTGCTAAGCCACCAGGGAAGCCCTTTACAGTAGTATTACAATACCAACATTTTCCAGATGACACTGTTCGAGGTTATACAGGGGGTAAATGGCACTCACACTCAGGCCTGCCTACAGGAATGAGTTTGGAGGAGCCTTTGGACTAAGTTTGAGATCAGATTTGTTGGTAAGATGAACTGAAAGGAAACAGATGGACTCTTCATGATGGGGGTGAGGGCAGGAGAAAGAGAGCACGCTGAACAGAGGGAGGCTGTGTGTGGGGTAGAGGCCAAGCACAGGCTTTTTTTTTTTTTTTAAGTTTATTTATCTATTATTTTTGGCCGCGCTGGGTCCTTTGTGCCGTGCTGGCTTTTCTCTAGATGCGCTATGTGGGCCGCCCTCTGGCTGTGGCGCACAAGCTTCTGGTGGCGGCGGCTTCTCTTGTTGCGGAGCACAGGCTCTAGGCGTGCAGGCTCGGGAGCTGCGGCACACAGGCCTAGCCTCTGCTCGGCATGTGGGATCCTCCCGGAGCAGGGATTGCACCCAGGTGCCCTGCATTGGCAGGCGGATTCCCAACCACTGGACCCTACCAGGGAAGCCCCAGACATCGGCTTTGAGGTCAAGCCTAACTGGGTTCCCATCCTGGCTCTGCCAGCCACGTGGCACATTTCCAGCCCGAAAGTCGCCAGGTGTCCAGAGGAGCCCGGTCTTCTGGCTTGTTCTTACTTCTGTGAAGGACCTGCGGTTGTTCTGGCTCATGGAGGCCAGTTTCCATGGCTGCTGCTGCTGCTGTCCCTATTACCCTGACTGCCCCTCCTAGTCCACGTTCCTCCTCCTCCTTCCCCTCTTACTGCTGTTACCATGACTGTTTCTGCTGCTATTGTTATTATCTGTTCCTTTTTTTTTTTTCAAAACTACTGTTTACTGAAGTATGGTTGGTTTACAGTGTTTTATCAGTCTCAGGTGTACAGCGAAGGGATTCAGTTATACGTATATATGTTTATCTTTTTCAGATTCTTTTCCATTTTCGGTTACTACAAGACTGTAGTTGTGTGTGCTATACAGTAGGAGCTTGTTATTTATCTAATTTGCATACAGTAGTGTGTATCTGATAACCCAAACCCCTACTTTATCCCTCCTCCTCTGCTGCTGCTGCTGCTGAGTCACTTCAGTCGTGTCCTACCCTGTGCGACCCCATAGACGGCAGCCCACCAGGCTCCCCCGTCCCTGGGATTCTCCAGGCAAGAACACTGGAGTGGGTTGCCATTTCCTTCTCCAATGCATGAAAGTGAAAAGTGAAAGTGAAGTCGCTCAGTCGTGTCCAACTCTTTGCGACCCCATGGACTGCAGCCTACCAGGCTCCTCCATCCATGGGATTTTCCAGGCAAGAGCACTGGAGTGGGGTGCCATGCCTTCTCCCCTGACTCTGCTACTAGTACTATTATTGCTATTATTATGAGCAGCAACAGCAGTAGGACTGACTAATGGAAGAGATTTATGCTGAAACAACAAAACAAAGCCCAGGAAGATATGAGTCCTTGATGTGATGTAGCAACAACTCATCTCTGTTCATTTCACTATTTAGTGAGCTGCTGCCGAAGCAGACCTTAGTGCGAGACGCGATGGGGAGTTAAAATAGCGATCAGTCATTGCCTCGTTTACCTGATATAAACTAATTTGACCTTCATGCCATGTACTCCTGAAAGAGAACTTTAGGAGAGAAACTGTTAATGCACGTCGGAGGCAGGCCCTGTTGAAGCGAGAGGCCACGTGGCGCTCTGGAAGGAGAGTCAGGACTTGATTCCACGATGCCTTGGGGGTTTCTTTATGCGTTTTCAGCTTCTCGAGATGACCTCCTTTCCCCACGTCAGGCAGTAGGCCGTCATCTTACGCACAAGATTTAGATAGTTATCAGAATATTTTAGCAAATCCCATACAGTTGGCTACTGAACTTTACATGAGCACCTATTTGAGGTGCTGGTTAGTAAGCAGGATGAATGGAATTCTGGCCCACGTCTTCTGGAAAATCAGTCTCTAAATGAAAACTGGTTTTATAGACTCTTGCTTAGAGGGGGAGGTATTTATAACAACCCTTGACATGGAACCTCCCCCGCCCAGTATGAAGAAGAATGACATCTGACAGTTGGCTCTTCCTTTATTTTACTAAAATAGCAACCTGGCCAAATGTACTTTTCAGCACATTTATTATGGCCACATGTTTATATTTAGAGGAGAAGTGGTGCTAATTCCCTAGTATGTCAACAGGTCTTATTCAAATATATTCTGTTTTTACTTTGGCACAAAATTGCTGAAGAGAAACATTTTAAGGCAAGTAGTGATTACAGCATCCTTATCAGATTATATATTAAATAAACTTCCTGAACTGAGAAAGTGCATAAACTGAAAAGCAGGTAGTTATCTTAAATTCTATATGTTTATGTAAGATTTCTTCAAATCCACTTATACTGCAGGTTATTCCTTGCTTTTGTGTTTTCTTTTTGCCAAATTTCTATTTTCTCACTAACAAATGTAATTCTCTTTTTAATATGTAGTAGATGACCTAAGATTTCAGGATGGAATTTCACAAGCCAAAGAAATAGCTCTTCACTTTATTGTATACAATAAATTATGTGTTTTTTAAAAATTTGAGAGTCAGTCAAACAGGTGAATGCATAAATCTTGTCAACCCTTGGGCAGTTGTAATTTCCATACCAAAATGCAGGAGTTTTTTTACCTATTACTGTTATATATTAAGTAATAGTTACCATGGCAACCTTCGCATCATAACATTTAAATATAAGGTATTGTGTTTTTATAGGAAAAGACAATACATTTGAATTTTGTTTTTTTGAATGTTTGGTAATATATAATCACTACTAAAAAGAAAAATTTTGTTCAAGGTCAAATTGAATTCTTTGTGAGTTATGCAAATTTCCAGCCAAAACCATGAAGTACATTCATTTATTTCTTGGGATGTCATGGGGGAAGCAAAGATTTTTTTTTTTTAATTGTATTTGAAAAATACCGCATAATACCATTTAGTGCCTATAATTGACCTTGCAAAGGGAAAACCAAAAATTGAGCTGTATTTAATGTCATTTTTTAGTGGCTAATGCAGTGGTAAGAATTCGAATGAACACATCATATGATTTATCAAATTCTGCTAAATATAATGCATTTGTTATTTTTGCATACCTATTTGGTTAATTGTGACTAGTTTTGATCTCATGTATAGTTGAATTAACTGAATCAGTTTGCTTGTGCTTGCAAAAGAGCAAAATGAAATGAGCTGTTGACGTAATCCTTTTGGCAGTTCCAGGAAAATGGCCACTTAAGCTGAAATTATCGAGATTGATTGTTGGCCAGTGTTTTTTATTAAGTATGGAAGAAAACTAGCCATTTCTTGTTGCCAGCGTAGCTCTAGGCCATGAGGATATTGTCACTGTTATATCGATACCGTATTTAACTCTTGTTCAGGTTTTTACTGGTGATTTTTCAAAATTGTTATCTCAGTATATTGTTTTCACCTGAAAGTGGTGTAGGGGCTCTAACTAACATTCACAACTTTTGAGGCGTCTTTTAAATGGTAATCAGTGGATGGTAACTTGGGACCACGACTTGGAGGAAGGAGAGTAACTGTGTGCTGGACTCCGGCGCAATTGGACATTGTGCGTATCTTGTTTCATCTGCTCCTGATAATTCTGTCATAGAACTTTTATTATTCCCTTCTTACAGAGGAGGAAAAGACGATTTAGAGCAGTCATATAACCAACTGTCAGGCACATTGCTTGTATGCCTCTGAGCTAGAGTTCAGCCTCTCTCTCTTACCTCAAAGTCCTCCATCTTTCCTTGCAAGGTTTGGATTCAACTGAAACGTTTGGATTCAACTTCTGACTTGTTACAGTGGGCATTATACTTTTCAAGTAGAAATGACAAACATCGACCCAAGTCCTTAAAAGAAAATCTTTGCTAAAGAATAATTTCAATAATTCGCATTTCCCTCCAGCACAATAGCAATCTGTTAAGTCCCTGATTACGAAGGTTGTCCTTGCCATCCTACCTTTCTAAGTTTCCCAAGTCCTCTTTTGTTGAACCCAAGCGTAAGATCGAGATCAAAGTAAAGTACTAAAGGTGCGTCCCTAGACCTTCAGGTGTAAGGAATAAAGGCTGTCCCGAACATGACCTTCAGTTTTGAGCTTTGCAGTTCAAAAGTGGACAGGTGGAAATACAGTGTTCTTCATTGCCCTTTGGTGCAAGATATATTCTGGGGTTGCGGAGTAAGTGCCAACAGCAGCAAAATTATCACCCCCTCCTGCTACTGTAGAAAGTCAGCAATGGCCCTTCTGTGGTCAAAATGGCAAATTCAGCAGCAGCTATTTGACAGGGATTTGCAAAAACTTCCCCATGGCTGTTAGGAATCTTTATTCAGCAGTGTCTTCAAAAACCCAATTCTGTGCAGAATTAACTGTGTACAAAGACCTCAGTTGTGAGTTTCCTTTAAGTCTTTTAAACAAATCTAATTTATAATTTTTTTAATGTGAATTTTGCATTTGGCACTTCCATCTACTAGATCCGTCTACATACATCCCACATTTGTAAGTTTTAGAGTGGTTCAGAATTTTATTTCTGTATTAACGTAAAGCCTTCTAAAATTCCTGGCTATAAAGAGTCAGTTCACCATACAAAGCCACTATACATCACTTAGGTTTGTGATGAAAGAATGGAATTGCAGCTGTGTGAGTACTAGAATACCCAAACATGAATTAGACTCACAAGCATTTGGCAATAGTTCAGAAAAGGAGCTTAATCTGGTTTCATCTGAGACTGCTTTTCTCTGTTCTCTAACATCCCCCCAAGATGTTGTGTCTGATATCGGATCACAACGCAATGGGAGTGACGCAAAGCCAGAGAAGCCCTAAGAAACCAGGGGCACTTTTGATTTTCCCCAGAGATTTTTTCCCCCCCCTCCTACTTTTTTTTTTCCTTCTCTCTCTCCCAAATTTCAACTCTGAAATTCAAGGTCATTCACCTATTAGATGAATTAATTATAAACCAAAAAAGCAGCATTCACCGTACTCTGATCTCACTCATATCTATAATTAAGGGTAAATATAATCTTCCTTTTTAGAAATGTACCACCCACCCATTACATTTAAAGTGCTGACTGAAATGAAATAATAGTTCAGTGCAAGATGATTTTAGTTTAACAAGAAAAAAGTTGATAATTTAAGCTTGAAGCAGTTAGTTCTATTTTTGATTACCATTCAGTTATAAATCTAATTTAAGATATATGCTGCCTTTCTGTTACCCACGTTTTAATTCATGGTTTGTCTTCTTGGTTGCATAAGCAAAGTTTGGTGGTTTATCAAGGATGTTAAAAAAGCTCCCCACAAAGGCAGTGGGGAGCAAGGTTGAGAATGTGCTAGAAAGATAGTCGGAGACCCAGCTCTGATGTGAAACAAACAAAAAGTTTCTTTGAAAGGCCCCTTACAGAATCGAGCATTTGGCATTTGAGTGGCTGTGTTGGGCCTGGGTCTTTGCAGACCCAGGGTCTTTGATTGCAGAGGATGGACGAACCCCCCCACCCCCACCCCGTCAGTGTTTAAATTGGGTTGACTAAGTCACTACATTTTATCCTTTGGTTAGGGTATTTTGACTCTTAAAATGGTTGGTCTTTGGATGAAAATAAGGAGCAAATAAGGGGAAGAGATGGTCGCATCACTTTGCAGGCAGTTAAAACAAATGCTCAACTCTGGCTTTAAGATTTACAGGTTAGCTCTGCGAGATGCCACATCTTGCTTCCAGTGTTTCCTGGCAGACCAGGGCGGCTCTCTACTGGGACCCAGCGTAACCGCAGAGCATGAGCTTGCACAATTCGAAAAACCTAAGACCTCTATAATCCTATTTAAGGCAGAGATGAATTTGCCCATTTTGAAAGGAGACTTAAGCTTTCGCAGTGTTGTTAAGTATAAATTTGTCCTCAGATGTAGAACATGTGTATACACGTATGTATTGAAAGCATGCACACACATATAAATGTGCATGTGTGCATGTAGGTGGATTCATATGTGAAGGGATGCTTTATTCATTCTGTGCAATATTTGATTTTACCTTACTCAATTGAATTGGCCTTAAGTTTTTAAAATGCACAAACTCAGGTTTCCAGCCAGTGGAAAAAAAAATTTTTTATCTTTCTCATGGCTAAAGAGAGTGAGTTAAGTACGTGACGTAAAGGCCTAACAATAGTAAATGGTCATTGTTCATTTTACAAATGTCCTCTACAATAAGAACACACATATTTTTATCTTAATTTTTCCCTTGGGGGGAGGTTAGGGCCTCCCTTAAGTGTGAGGAAATGCTTATTTTTGTATGCTTTAGAAGAATGATTCTATTGTCTGAGTGAAAAAGAAAAAGGAACAAACATATTTAAAAAGAAAGAAACAGGAATGTGCTTTGTCCAAAAAAAAGCAGGAGCCACTGAATGTTTGTAAGTGCTGTCTGCTCAGTCCTATGTTCCTGTCATAGTTGGTGTCACGTAAGAGCTGGAAGCCCGATTTATTTACAACTGGTCCACGAAACGACTTTCTTTAAAATTAACAGCAAGGAGGTCGGCTACAGCCAGTCAGCTATCTAGTTATCATTTTATATTTTTCACAGCTCTGTTGTGAATACTGCTCACAGTACAGCAACCCTGTTTGTTTTGATGGTGACCTATTGAATGCGTCGACTTACTTGAGAGGGAAAACCTTTGCCACTAGGACCAACAAGAATTAAGCGATGGTTAAGCTCATTTAAAAAGACAAGCAAGCATTTCAACCTATCTGCTCAGCCCTTTGGGGTATATTTTGTATAATTTTAGGGAGAGAAAATTGAAGAAATAAGGGTGATATCTAAACTATGAAGTTATCAGTAAGATCATTTTCAAACTCCTCTTTCCAGTGAAATGAACGCTCCTTTGTAGATTTCCCAAAATGTAAAAGAGGTTATGATTTAAATCATTTACGGCTTTATTGATGGGAATTGCAAAGAAAACTTGGACTTAAATCTATTTATCAAGAGCGAAATTTTAGGTTGACATTCTAAAATTTTTAAATGCCACTCCTAAAGTGATTTTTAAATTTTTGATGTTACACTGTTGGTTTCCTGATTTATTGGAAACTATTGTAAGGAGCTCTCTAGTTTAGTTTGTCATTGGCTTGGATTTTTGTTTTCTTTCCTAAATTCGGAAGAGGCAGTAATTGAATATGCAAATGTCAAATTTCTGTCTGGTAAATGATCCGGTTGTCTCAGGCATTTGGTAAATATTTAAGATATTCGAAATGAGTTTATACTCGAAATGCCCTTCTGTCCTAAAATCTCATCCTCAAAAATTTAAAGTAACGTTTATTATGTGTCTTAAACTGGAAAAGTCTTAAACTGGAAGCAGTGAAGGCAAGCTTGTCAGTAGCTGATTAGTCCTTTATATATGACTCCTCCAGCTCTGACAAAAATCCCTCAGAATAGAGGGATTCTCTTTATGATATTTAAGCTATATGGTGGTGGGAGGGGATGTTTGAATTTTTGATTTTCCAGCTTATGGGTCATATTTGACCAACTGCTTTCACCAGAAGACATGCCACTTTGTTGAGCTATTTAGGAATCAAAAAGACTGTCTTAATTTAAAACAAGGACCCTTTGTTTTAGTTGGTGACTGCCTTGTGAAATTTTTCAGTTCTCAGCGGGTTAACCGGGGAACAGGGGCAGAGTCATAATTGGCCTATTTAGAGTATTTTGCATGTGAATAGTGTGTTAGTGAAGCATCTCTAAGTCTGTTGTGAGTGACATGGTGATTAGAATTTAGATTAGGGAAAACACATTCTGTACTTTATCAAGGACAGTAATTAGTTCAGTCAGTAAAAGTTGATTACAAGTAACGATAAAGTTAGATTTTTTAGTACTTAATTTTAAAATTTCTTTATTTAATAGTAAATTTGTTCTTAATATAAATGGTAGTATCTACACTGGTTTTCTTGCATATCCGAATAATTAAAAGAACAATGTGTTCAATGCAGAGTATAATCAGGCGATTTATATATTATGGGTAAGTTTCTGTGTAGTTTTTAGAGTCTGTCATATTATTTAAGTTTTCGTGTGTCATCATTTTCGAAAGTTTAGTGATTTGTCACGCCATAATAGGTTAATGATATTTGGGAGAGTTTTCTAGTGTTCAGGTAAACGTTTAATCTGTGGGGATGTGTTTTAGTTTCTGATAGTCCTCAAGAGGGTATTCTGAAGTCCTTTAACGTGCTCCTGTTGGTTCAGGATGCCTACTGTTCCTATAATTTTGGAAGTCAGTGTGAGCATTTTGAATTTCCTCCTGGTTCAGATGGCATTCTGTCTTCTGGGGGTGCGGTGTGAATTCGTGGAGGGTCTCGCAGAGAGGCAGAGTTCCCAGTGGATATGAACATCTATACTCTTCCCCCAGTGTGAGCAGTAGGGGGAAGTTGTATGCGTCCGAAAAATCAGATTCTCCCTGGTTCTTGTTCAGGGAAGGGCATGACTTGTTCCCAGATATGAACCTAACTTAGATCAAGAAAATTCTAACCTGACATAAATGCCCTTTACTTACAAGGTGAACACATCAGTCGTCTTAAAAGATGAGAATCATGTTTAACGAGCATCACTGTCTACCTTCTTCTCCAAAGTTAAAGAACTAAAAATTCACAAATTCAGAGTAGCTTCTTAGACGGCTTTTCTTTTCCTTTCTGCCGAGTTGGGTTTTAATTGTTTCAGCTTTAGCAGATGCCGTTTCCTTTATTGCATTGGTTTAAGTACTAACAGTCAGTTGGTGAGGGGGGTGGCGAATGTCAAAACTTAACCTTATATGTTTGTTTTTCCTTTTTAACCTTTTAGCAGAGTCTCCTTGGAGGTGACATGGATATGGGCAACCCAGGAACCCTTTCGCCCACCAAACCTGGTTCCCAGTATTATCAGTATTCTAGCAATAACCCCCGAAGGAGGCCTCTTCACGGTAGTGCCCTGGGTAAGGTATTCCTCTCTTTGAATGCCTGAGTGATTATTAGTAATCTTTTTCTTTCTCTTTCTTTCTTAATACCATCCTCTGAACCTATCCTTACCCCACCCCTCCCAAAAACAAGCCCCATAAAATTGTGCTCCATCCTCGGGCTCATGATCGCCTCCCCGCCACCCTAGTGATGCGTTGAGTGGGTATGTTAACAACTTATAGTAGCAGGAGAACTATTTTGGTGTATGCTTATTTCTTGTTTTCTCTTGGCCGCCCAGCTAAGGAACCTCTTTTAAAAATCAAAGCATTAAAAAGTTAAATCTCTTCATTTTTATGAACGAGGCAGACTTTGATTTCTGCCAGAGGAAAAAGATGGTAGCGGCAGTGACATTTTGCTAAAGTAACGATTTAAGAAAATCTGGTTGACTCTAAATGGCTTCGTGGTGTAATCTGTCTGAGTTAGGAGAATGGGCACGCAGGGAACCTCACAGCCTCCTCATTTTCTTTCAGAGGTTCAGACAAAGAAAGTTCGAAAAGTCCCTCCAGGTTTGCCATCTTCAGTAAGTACTGCTCGTTTCTGCTTTGTATATTGTTTATTTTGTTCAGCTCTGTATTGATGCCAAGGAGATAGGAGTAAATGAGGTCCCATCCAGCAGAGTGGCTGTTTTATCTAGAATGTGGAGGAGGTAACAGTGACCTGCCCCCCCAGCCACCTGACCCACGTTGGAGTGATTAATTTCTTGCACATCCTGGAAGACAGGGTGGGTGTGTTGATATTCAGCTGGTTAAGCTCTGAAGAGAGCCTTGAAACGGTGCCTGAAGTTCCAGGAGTTTTACCTGCACAGAGCTTTCAGGAGAATGAGTATTAGTTTCATGTGTTGGTTAAATTCTTTGTCGGTATTATGATGATTTATGGATTTGCATGCGAAAGGAGATTTGTGGAGAGGATTTAGGAAAAATTTACATGGGTTTCAGCCCAGAGTGCAGGGAGAATGTCTCTATTTTCTAGAGAGGGGACTGAATAAAGGCTGGGAAGGTAGCTGCCTCGGTGGCCATTTGTGTCTGGAATACCAGGTGGTAACTAGAAGAATCCAGCTGGAACCAAAAGCATTCTGGGTCTTTTTAATACCTAGAGCTTTGAGCCGGGGTTGCTGGGGGTCTCTCCATTTGCCAGCATAACAAAAGTTGGTTATGATCACAGTTAAATACATGATGTTTTATTTTCAATCCTTAATATATATATTTAACCATATATATATATATATATATATATGTTCATATATATGAAAACATATGTTTTCAAACTTGAATTCCTAGGTAATTTAATTTTGTTTAGAACTGGTCCATTTCTAGTAATTTCCCCCTTATTTAGAATCAAAATATGAGTTTCTCTTTTCTTTCCCTGTTTCCTCCTTACTTTCTCCTGCCTATCAGTGCTTGCATATTAGTTTTTATTTCAGTTTTAATAAATTAGAAGAATAATGGGTTTTGCAAATGTGCTAAGATTAGATTAACCCAAACACCTGTGTATTTGACTTGATTTCAGTTCAGCTCATCCAAAAAATTATTAAGCAAATATATCAGAATAAGTCTTAGGGAAAAAAAAATTTTGTATGCTGATTATCAGAGACTCGGTAATGTTGAAAAAGCATCACAAAATTATCCATAAATATAGAAAAATATTGTGTAAATAAAACTGCCAATGGTGTATACAATAGTCACTTTGGACTACCAATAAGTTGTTTAAAAACATACTGAGTGGTTTTATTCTTGTGTTTCTATGTTGTCTTGAAATTGACTAATATCCTCTAAACTAATATGGTTTTTATAACCATATTTTAAGCTTTAAATTTGTGGTGGATTTAATGTAGGTGAAACTTTAGCTTTTAATAGCTTTTATGACAACTTCAAATGGTACAGTACTCACAGCTGTTTACATTTTAAACATGTCTGAACCTAATACGGACAGTATTAAATACAATAAGTGGACCTTTAAATATTTTAAAGTGATAAACTCTTCTATAAAAGCAATGCAAAAGTTAAAGTGATAGTACACTGTTTATGTCTCATCTTCAAATTAACTTAGTTTATTTTTTTTCAGTGCTGAAATAAATTATGCAGAAATTTGCAGAGTTTCTAAGGAGTGCTTTGGTGTGGCATTAGATATTATCTATCCACTTAATCATTGTCAACAATAATTTCTCATAATTCATTGTTGATTTTTAAGTATTTTCTGTAGAGCTAACTGGCCAGTATAGAATATGTTACTGGTATAGTTTTTTCTTTGCTGTTAAAACAGTTATGTGTTACTGATATGTTGTCATATGTTCAGAACTATGAGTGTCTTTCCTTGCTTCCCAATAAATCTGGAATTGGAAATTTGTATTACTTAATTTTTGGCCTTTGATGGTCAGTTTAGGGATTCCTCTTCTTTGAAAATTTATGTTAGCTAGATGTTTCAGTGGTCCTTAAGGAATATTTGGTATTTTGCTCCATAAAGAACTTTTTTTGAAAGATAAGGAGGAAAACTAAGTTGAAATGAGAATTTTATCCTTGTAATTTAAAAATTTTGTTTTGCTTCTTGTTTGTCTGCTTTAAGGAAGAAGAAGGCAGTTTGGTTGCTTTTAAATCTAGTCATCTGTTTATTGTCATTACTTCAACAAATCTCAGCCCTCTTTTAAGAGCAGTTTAGCTCAGTTTATATTAGCTTTGTTGTATGAATTGGAATGCTTATTACTGATACCAGAATCCACATGCCTTATCACTGAATAAAATAAATATTTCAGTTTCATCTAAAATGATGATCTGTATTAGAGACTATGACACTTTTGCTCCAGTAGACCTGTGTTTCTGTAT
Organism: Aepyceros melampus; assembly: GCA_006408695.1. NCBI lineage: Eukaryota > Metazoa > Chordata > Mammalia > Artiodactyla > Bovidae > Aepyceros > Aepyceros melampus. Next base: position 448,504 of record SJXQ01008262.1, on the reverse strand, counting down.
CTTCAGTCCTCAAATAAAATCATGAACATTTATCCCATAAAAAGATGCTTCTAAAACTTACTTCAGTATCTATGAATATTTTTATGACAGATAAAAAATTGGGGATAATAAAGGTTTCTTTTGGAGTGATTATGACTGGATAAATACATTTATATGTTTTCATCAATACATATTTACCATGATAAATACTAATAAATCTGTCACAATCTGTTCCGTCAACTCATTTTTTCCCTCCTTTTTGAAATGGGCCCTTTCTCTTCCTTACCATAAAAGAAAATGTTAAGTGGTGACATCTGTAATCAGATACTGTTTATGGCACGACTCGGGGACAGAAGCCGGGCTTCTCTCTTGCTACCATTAGGCTGGATCTTCACAGGAAACCAAGAGAGTGAGGGGCTGGCCGGGCCCTGTTTTTGAAAATAACGGCAGCATCTGTGGGAGAGAGAAACATAAGCCCACGTCGTGTCGTGGATCTGGCAGGATCCTTGAATGTGTTTGTGCTGTGCACTGCACCAAGAGACCTGGAGTCACTATGGAGGCATGGCAGTGATAGGGCGGTGGAAGGACCAGCCCGCAGGGTCGCAGCGCACAGGCGCAGTGGAGGGAAGGGAGTCTGTCCCCTAGGAGAACAGAGGCCTATAGTTAAGGGCTGGGGTGATGTTTTCTTAAAGGAGAAGCTGTGTGAAATTGACAACTACCTAATTGCCCACAAGAGCCCTGCTTAGTACTGCAGAACATTTCTGTGTTCTTGTCTCGTTTTAGTATGTTGCTCTCTTCAGCCACATCTCAATTCTGATAGCCCTCATCTTTGGATAGGACTTTAACAATACAGCTTTGTTTTTTGTGGATGCGAGGATTTATCTTGCCTAATTTCTCGCATCTGCCCGTGAACTAATTCCTTGTTTGATTTCCACATCTCGGTTTTCCTTTTTGAAACCATATATCATCTTAAACTTAATACTTCCCACTTTCCTGCTCTGTCCAGCAAATTTCTTATCTTGTATAGCCTAATCATCCTACATATTGAGTCATGAATTCATGCAGAGAAAAATATATCACTTTAAATCACATTTTTGGATAAAATGCTCCGTGATTCTTAGAAATTAACATGGAAGCATTAAAATCTAGAAAACAAAAATAATTCTTTTAATGTGTTGCTGTTTTAAAATATTTTTTTTTCCAAACACACAGGAAAAACACAGACACAAAGGACATTGTCTTTCAGAAACTTTTGTGTACCCACCAAAATGTAAACGTATAAGACCTGTTTCAAGATGATATTCTTGTAACCAGAAACTATATTAATAGCTCCAACCCTTCTACTTCAAATATTGGTGGAATTTATCTCCATTTCTAATCCAATTTAGTGACAGTCTCACTAACATCCTCAGTTGGAATCCTTGGAACTTCAGAATTCTCTGGAAATATGAAGTTTTATCTTTAGAAACAGTCTATAATCTCTCTTATTACAGGCTATCTTTTTTTTTCCAAACTGTACTTTTTAAGAAAGTCTATTTTCTGTGTTAAATTGCAGTTGATTTTTGGTTTGTTTTTTGGTTTTAAATTCAGAAAGGTCTAACAAACTTTGTAAGTGGTCAGAAATAATTTTGAACACATGAATTTTAAAGAAAGCAATCTCAGCTATGGTAAAGAATCTGAAATAAAATTTGGACTCTTCAAGAAAATTTGAGATATAAGTTAATCATTAGGTAGACTTGAAAAATACAGACTCAATATGCATGAGAAAGACCAGGTTAACCAGTTTTTTTAAGGGTAGACTTCTTAAGCAAAATAAAATCTTTAAGTCTGAATGAACATTATTTTACAGAAGAGACTTTTAGAAATAACAGGAAAAGTTGTATAATGCTGACAGCATTAACTGTTCTCAGTATTTTCCATTATATAAAAACCTTCATATTTGAAGGTTGCAAACATGATGTTGAGTTTATATCCTAAGCTATTTTTAGATAAGTTTTTTTTCCAAATGCTTGAGGAAATCACAATTTAAAAGAGAACTTGGCAATTGTTTCTTTCTTATTAGAAGCCAAGAAATTATATATATGTAACTGAAAAACTCAGTACTTAAAACACTTAATTTCCCCCACTACTTTTGAAATTGATTTCAAGGAAATCAAAATGATGCCTTTTCATGAGAACAAAATTTTAACTTGAATGACAATACAACTTTTGCTAAAATAAAATTTACGTTGATTTTAAAGTGAACTAAGTGTCAGCCACCTGGGCTTCATCCTGTTTAGAAAAGTCTAGAAGAAGACAATTGTGTGATAAGATAAAAAGCGGGGTGGGGTGGGGGGGCTTCTTTAAAGTTCATTCCTAGAGAAGCAGATACTTTGTGAAAAAGTTTAACTGTAGGTGTTTACATTAAAATATTAGACAGCTCACAGTAGTTACCTTTAAACTTAAAGTGCCCATTTCCAATTAATGATACTGATGTCTGAGGTGTGGTTATTTAAATTATGCTTGTTATGAAAATGTATAGGCAGAAAGAAGGAGAAGGATAATGCAAGTAAATCATTCCAAACAGGACGAAAGTATTTTTCACAGAATTCACACAGAGTATGTAACATGACATTGGGAAGCACCTTGAAAGTCACAAAAATACTCATCATAAAAGAAGTATTTGTTTTCTTTGAAAACCAGTTTTCTCCTTTTCCCTGCAGTTATAGGTTATAGAAGTTAGGCTTTCTTTGAATTGCTGGTTGTGAAACAAGCATAGGAGAATCTCTATATTTAACTTTACATTGAGGGTTCTTATTCCATGAAAAGTATTTTTGAATGCCTATAAAATTCATCCAAATAAACAACATCTATCTCAAAGTCATTCCAGTGTCTCAGGAAATTGCTCAAAGATTTATGTATTTTTGTTTGGAATTTCAGAATCATAAGGATTCTCATCCACTGCCCTCCTTGTCTTGAAATCCAATTCTGCTCCTTTTAAATTTGCCTTTTTAAAGGTGTCTTCTGATGTGTGTGTATCTTAAATATAAAATGAGAAGAAAAACTTCAGTTAACTATGGGTGAAAGGTTTGTGTATTTCTGATCTCTGTTTGGATTATCCTTACAGATGATAAGGATGTGTGCTTGAAAGACTCACAAGACACAGCCATCAGCTCTCTCCACCATGGAGCTGCCTTGTCAGCCAGCTTTATCTGATTATCCCACTAAGCAAGCTCTTCTGAGGTGGTACCTGTGATGTGCCTCCCCTCCCACCGTCATCTATTTTTCTTTTTTAACCAAGTTTTCAGTATTTCACCCACTTAGATTTCTGTTGAAATTTCAACAACTGGAACAATAGCATTCAGTGTAGAACTGGACTCATTTGTTGAAAAAATAGAAATATATTTCAGGCAAATGTTATTTCTAACCTTATGTTATCACCTTCACTGAAGAGTATATTTTGCAGTGAAGTCTTGGGCTTCCTCTGAATGGTTTAATTATTAAGAAGGTAAGAAATGACTGTAAGGCTGCTGGAGAGGCTAGAGAGAGAATTATGACAGGCTTGAGTGTGTTCAGAAATTATAGAAACTTGTTCTGCAGAATCTGGCTCAAGTACCTTTATTTTATGTTTGTGGAATAATAGAGATGCTTGGCTTAATATTCGGTTGAGCATCATCTTTTAAACTTTTAATATTTTCTCGACTGAAACATTTGTTGATTTTCTAACATTGAGGGGTTTTCTCTTTCTGCGCCTTCCCCCACCACCTCCCCTGCCGCCCACCACCACCAATTACTGACAACTCTGCCTTTTCAGGGTGTGTCTTCTTGTCTTCAAGCAATTCTAAATTTTTTGTTTGGAAGTTGTGAAAGAAAGTCAGATCGAATTTGGAGGATTTTAAAAAGATGCTCGTAGAACAAATATGTAGCAACAGTCCTAAAAGGTGTAAAGAATCTCTTCAAACACAGTGAAGTTTTATTTTCTTAAGGCAGGTTAGATTGTATCAGGCTGTTGACAGACACTTGCTGTGTTGTTTTATTTTTTTCACAAATTGCACTGAATTCTTGCACAGAACATAAAGTTGCGTTTCAAAGCGATAGCATGAGATTCTTAGCCTTGGTCTTCACTGTCCCAGGGTGTGTGTCTGTGAACACAAACATGTTCATTTTCAAAGGAATGAGAGCTTTTCTTAAAACTCGGTGCAGAGTTTGTAATTGTAATACTCCGTTGTTTTATCTCAGAACAGCAGCCTGTGAGTGATTCTGGGTGTTTCGGGTTTTTTGGCTGCCGCTGTTGCGTAGGTGCAGAGCTGTTGGAGTTTCTGCTTTTCTAGAGCCTATACTCCCTCTTCAGAGAAATGCAGGTAGTGCAGAAGAGTCTGCAGTTTGGAAATTTTCAGGGTTGGAAATAAGGATGATTTTAAGTTTTACGAAGAAATATCGATTTGAATTCTGAGAGAATGTGCAAATGGGATTTTGAAAAGAATCTTTTAAGAATTCCATTTCCGTGCTTCAGAGACACCCACTATTGTCTTTCGAGTCTAATTTTGTTGTCGGAGAAATTAATCATAAACACCCTGCTAGGGTTGACACTTGATCCATAAGCATTTACTTCTGGAGTAATCAGAGGAGGGTCTGTGCGTGGATTACATTTCACTGCATTTATTTTGAGTGCTCAGTGTCACAGAAGAATGGGGACGTTGTATTGTGCAGCTCCATTCTTGGCCAGGTATAAAGGGAAAATTTTAGTGTGTTTTCCTCTATCAGTTGTATTTTTCAGCCCTGGTGATGAAAGAGCATGGACTCACGTTAGAAGGACTTAGGTTTTGTCAGAAAAGCAACTCTTGTGGTGCCTGCCTTCCACACACATACAAGACCCGTCACTGTCTCCACTGCTGTTCCCATCCAGGGATGTTAGAATAATGTATTTGGGAACAGTTATTTAGATATCATCTGAGACAGAGTTCCTAACTGTCTCCAGCAGCTTCCTCCCTCCCAGCCCATATCATTCTAAATATGCCTCCTGGATTATACTTACAATAATATTGTAATGGCTTTCATTCTACCGATTGGCACAGTATATCATTATATCATTAGCTGCTATGAGAAGGCAGTTTCAAGTAGGTGGCTGATTCTTGGCGGTAATGTTTTTGAGTAACCCTGTTTGGGGAATACGGCTGTTTGACAGGTGCTCAGGTGTATAAGCCCAGGGTACAATAATATTTTCTGGCTTGCTCATTATGAAACGAACTTGAAGTACAAAATAATTCAATAATAAGTGGAGTATAAAAATTGGGCTTTATGATGGGAAAGTGTAATAGCTTGAGATGTTAGCAGAGGAGATAAAAATAAAATTCGTTTAAGGATGCAACAGTACTTAACTTGTGTGTCATTTCTCCTGAAGCTGAGAGTTTAAAAGAATATTCATGGCCTGGTGATGGAGACTAGTTGAATCAGTTTGAATGTTTTCAACCTTGAAGCTAAATAGGAAATAAACCTATTTCTGTAACTGTTATACTGTTTGAAAGTGTTGTATAATAAAAAGATACACATTCTGACACTTAGATTTTGTTTAGTAGTAAGGCCTGTGCTTCGTGAGTGAAATTTCAGTGGCAAAACCTAGGCAGTCCTCATAGAGTGCCTTTATATGAATTTTATTTTTAAGTGTATGAGATGTTGTCACATATAATCTGTAGCTTAGTCGCTAGTGCTGGGCAAAAGAGAACAGAATCAAACATATTTATTATAGACAGATATAGTTGGAATTAGAAAATTCAAACCCCAGTAAGTATTTTAGAAACAGTGCTGTTTTGTTTTCCCTTTAATAAGTTACATCAGCAATCTAGCTGTTAAGCGGAGCCCTATAATAAACTGGGAGCACCCAGGTGGGAGGGGAAAAGTCATTTTTAGAAGTTTTCATCCATTCATTCATTCCTTCATTCACTTCTTCTTCATTTATACTTATTCAGAGCATTTCCACAGCTAAGCTAAAAGCCAGACATGCCTTGTATTGTTGAACAATTCTTTTCAGTGTGTGCTTTATCCAAATTGCGAAGCTTCACATCTAAGGTCCTTGATGTTTAGGAAAATTCTCAGTGTAATGTCGCTCACAGCCAAATTTGGGGAATGGCCTTAGCATTTTAAAAACAGCAGAAAGTCTGGCCTTTTGAGAAAGTTGTACATTCAAGAAATGAAATCACACAGTGTGACACAAGGATATTTTGTCCTTTGGTTTTTTAATGGAGCAGCTGAATCCCCTTACTCACCTGTAACCACCCTGGAGAGGGGAAAGGTCTTTTTTGTTTTACATACATCTTTTTTGTCCCATAGAAACACAGCTCATTGCTTTCTGCATATTACTTAGAAATATATTTCCATTGAATGAATATAGTAATAAAAGTGGTAGAGTCTAGAAATCTTCCTACTTTAGTGTCTCACATCCTCTCCTTCCTCGCTTGGGGGCCTTGGTTGGGTCGCAAGCCTGTTTTGTGGTCTCCAAAACAGAGGTGATGTCTGCTGCATGAGCTGATGTTGGTGGACAGGTTAAAAGAACCTGAACCTAGTGTTTATTCTGCGCCAGACACTGAGCACTTGGCATCTGTTAAATCATTTATTCCTTCACAGATTCAATGAGATGGGTGCTACTGTTTATTTGGGGATAAAAGAATAGAGGCCCAGAGAGGTGAAGAAACATGCCCAAGGTCACACAGCCAGTATGTGGCAGAGCTGGGATAGTCACCTTGGCAGTCTGCCCTTGAGGTTTCTGTCTGTGTCCTTATTCATGAGGCTGTAGCTGTTCAGAACACTTTGTGGACCGGAAACGTTGCTCAACCTGGCTCATCTAGCAAATATTTGACAATCTGGAATAAACTGAATATTCACAAGTTTCATCTCATTGTAGAATGACCCTCAGTACCTCTTAAGTCACTGGCAGTAATGCACAACTTTGGCCCAGGCATATCCCCTAGATATCCAGATATTCCAGGATAGGATATCTCTACTAGAAACAGTATCATCTGCTGGTTAAGAGCACGGAATCTGATCACCTTTTTTTTTTTTTAAGTTGATTGTGCCAATGACTAGCTACCTGGCTCTGGGCGTATGATGTCATTCTTGACTCTTTCCCTGGAAAATGGGGAAAATATATGTCCCTCCTAAGGATATCATGATAAATTACAAAAATATATATAATGTGCTTAGCATATGCTTGATGCATTGTAGGTATCTAGAAATTATGACAGCGAATCATATTCATGATAAGCCCTGGCAATGCATTGTCAGCAACAGAGTAACTACCTTTCTTCAGACACTAAAGAAGTTTTTTTTTTTCCTTTCTGTTTTTCTTTTTTAAAATTTTTATTGGACTCGAGTGGCTTCACCATGCTGTGTTAGGTTTTTCTGTGCAGAGTGCATCAGCTCTATGCATACACACCTCCCCACTTTTTCCTGTTTCTTTCCCATTGAGGTCACCCCAAAGCCCTGAGTAGAGCACCCTGTGCTATGGAGTCTGTTCCCACAAGTTACCTGTTTTAGACAGAGTAGTGTATGTATGTCAGTCCCAGCCTCCCAGTTCGTCCTGCACTAGAGCAGACTTTTAACATGCAGCCTCCTGAATAACTGGAAACTGAGGCCAGTGTCTCAAGTGCATTCAGAAAAATTCTACCCACTGGAGACCACTTGCTTCTTCTGAATTGAGGAACTGCTTCGAGCACTTTCTCTATCTCTTTGTCCTTACGATGGTATCTCCATCAGTCAGAGACACCTCGTCAGCCTTTTTAGTCATCGACTAAATCGCTCTGCAAAGTTTGTGTTGGAAGGATGTTCACCATCTTTTCCCTTTTGGAAGAGGACTTTAGGCCAAGATGACAGAGTCTTCATAACATGATTCTCTCTGCCAGTAATTTGTTTATGCCTAAATCAGCCCTGCCTCTAAGTGATAAGGAGATACATGCTTCTTATTTCTTATTCCATCAGCGTCATCCTGCAAGCGACAGAAGCAGGGCTCCCAAGTGATGCCCCTGGTCTCCCTTTGTAGAGCTGGTGGTGGCACTCATAAAAAGTCAGGCTGGGGGTTCTGACTTCATCTGAGAAGACGGAGGTGCCTTGACTAGGTGGGTGTGCGTGGCAGCTTGTTTCTCTTCTAAAGTAAAACAGAGTTCCATTTGTTTAGGACTGTTTAGGTCCATTTGTAACAATACGCAGGATTATTTATACAGATGTTTTCTGGAAAAGTCAAAGAATTGGGGGATTCTGCCCTTTGCTGCCTAGTAATGTGTTTTTTCTCAATGCCGTTGCTGAATTCCTTTGGCGGGAGGGTGGGGGTGCAGTATTTTTTTCTTGTGAGCTGTGGGAAACCTAGAACAGTTTTTTTTCTAAAGGCTGATTCTTGAATTCTTGCATTTAAAGGGGGGGGAAAATCTGCTAAAGGGGGTGGAGGAGAGAGAGATGACCGATACATTTCACAACAAACATCTCTTCCCAGCCAACTTCAGTGTCCAGCAAAGCCAGGCCCCACGTAACACACTGCAGGAAAGGTCCCTTTGGGCCTGACCTCTTCCTGGTTTCCCAGAGCAGAGATAACGCTTGGGTGTCCAGAGACAGAACCTTTCTCTGGGAAGTGGGAGAGACCCCACCGGGTCGCCCCTCAGTTGTAGTCGTTGCCACCTTGTGGATTGCAGAAGATATTGGTTTTCATCAAACTTCCACTTCAGTTTGGGCTTTTTATGGCAAGTGCACTTTGGCAATGGGTTGCTGAGTTCCTCACCAAAAGGATCCTGGTTTGTTCAGCAACACCTCACTCCTCTCCTCACAGTTCATTTATGATTCTGATGAGAGTGTTTTTTCAGGAAACACACATTTCACTTTTTGACCTAGGAGCATCTGTTAGAATTTTTTTTTTTAATACTACTTTGGCATTCTGAAAGTGTTAATGTCTTTCATATCTGTTTAATGCTATTTAGGGATATTTATGATCACCTCTTGGTTACTCAGGGTAAAGTGTGTCGCAATTTTTTTTAAACAGACAGGAAAGCATTCACATGAGGAAACAGATTGCTTTAAACATGTGCTTCCTGTGACAGTAAAAAGAACAAATTAGATTTAACACTGTGTAATGAATGCATAAATGTGTACATTGAGGCTTTTTTAAAAGCTTTATGTTCAGTTCTGGTCACAACCAAAATTGAGTCACCTGTACAAATTAAAAATGCCTCGGGTTCCTCTCAAATTCCTGAAATACCCAGGAATGGAGCCGCTCAACCTGAGGCTGCCTCACTGCAGACTTTAAAAAGCATGATGTATTAAGGCTGAAGAGAATGAGACCATCCCAGGTGCATTCCGGGTTAAACCAGGTTAGACTCAGAGTCTGTACATTTAGCAGAGAGACCAGGGGGACCGAAAGGGAGGATTTTATTACCATTTTCCTCCCTCTCTGAGAATTAGTGGGGGAAAACCCCATTCTTCTGAACCCCCACATCAACCTCTTTGTATTATGAGAGAAAATAAGAAAATCTGATGTTTCCTTCCTATTACCACGACTCAGTTACATAAGAAAAGGACTCCTTTCCTTACGTAATTCGGTTTGCGCTCCTGTCTGCTGGCTGGCAGGCAGTGGGGAGAGGCTGCTAATATTTCCAGTTAGACACGAATGTGGGATTGGAGGGCAGGAGTCTTCCCTCCCCGCCATTTCTGTCTGAGTCCCGCGGAGAGTGCGTTTCCTGCCCTGGTGCTTTCAAAGCGGAGGCTTTGTGGCAGGCTCAGCATCTCTGCGGCCAGGGAAGGCCAGGACTGGTCCCTCGGGGAAGGCCACATAGTTTGGGGACATCTGACTCTCTCCCAGCGCATACTGGGGTACTAATATCAAAACAGACTGCTTGTCGCTGCACCGTGGGGCAGTGCTTTTTTTGGCTGCCGTGGTCGAAATGAAATGGGCAAGCTGTAGCCCGCTTGGCATCAGAAGGGGCTGAGGGAAGCTGGGAGATCAGAATCAGACTGTGAATAAAAGTAGCAGCCAATGGTTAACTTCCTTTTTGTGTGCACTTGGCAGCGATGAGACTGATGGCGATTCCCCCCCCCCCCTCAACGTGGGTGAGAGTTCAGTGCCCTAGGAAGAGCTGTAGACGCAGCTATTGTGCTTCCTTATGTATGTTGACTTGCGTTGATTTCTTGAGGCCACTACAGCTGTTCCCAGTGCCAGCTCCCGGAGCTGCATACATGGCCCGTCGGACTTCGGATGCGAAAGGTAATCAGATCAGAGGTGATCCACACAAAATCTCGCTGCTGATCACTAGGAGATCACCGGGAAATCAGATGCTCTCAGAAGGCTGTGGTGCCAAAGGATAAAATAGGCACTTGAATGGATATTCCCCGGTATGCAGACATCCAAAGATATTTTTAAATCACACGACTCCACATCCCTCTTCTCCCATCAGAGATTTGAATCTGTTTTGGACTGTCTGGAAAACGCAGGGCTGAAATAGCCAGAGTGAATTCAGAGGAAATTACCTTATGTTTTTTGGTGGCTTTTGGGTTAATGGCATTATTTTCTTTGAAGGATTCTTTCGGAAGAGAGTTGGGGAGAATTTCTAGGCTCCCTCAAGATTTTCCTCCAATTTCTCTGTTTGCAAAGAGCTGTTCCCCAAAGGCGAAAAGAGCGAGTTGCCATCTTGAGGAGTGAATTGTGTGTTTAGTGAGCACCAAATGGGCTCCGAGTTACCCTGGAATGTTCAGTATATCTAGTTGCTTTCTTACACTATTTATTCCCCTAACTATTTGTAAGTAAGATGACCAACTTTTGACAACCCTAAAAGCAGGGTCGGAAGCTTAGAAATAGAATACCATTTGTCTGGTAATTAGAGTGTATCTCTTAAGAGTTCGAGAGAATTCTGATTAACCTTTCTGTTCCCACATTCTCACATAAAATTAGCACACCTTTTAAATTATTATCCAGTATTTAAACACGCATTTTTTTGAGTCTTCTTAATGCAACAGGTTCTGGAGACACTAAAAGTGTGTTATAGGTTTCTAAAAAACTTCATTTTTCTTACATTTTAAATGTTTGTTTGTGCAAAATTTCGAGAATCACCATAAGGGCTTCTTTGCATTTTTAATTTAGTAACTAACATATGAATAAATTTGCATATTAATTAGTTGCAGATTAAATCATGCATACATAATTGCCTCCTTACTGTGTTTAATGTTTGTCAAAATCTCCAGCCTGGTTTGATGGATGTCGTATGAAAGATTACAATTTGATGTACCCTTGGAAGTATTTACACCAATAATGCAAGATTCTTAATAGCAGAATTCTCTAGTTATATACAGTTACTAATAAACATGTAAGATAGGTACATGTCCCTTTGACTAAAATTTTTTTTTCTTTGCACCAAATCATTTACTATTCATAATCATTAATGCATCTCCTAATTATACAGCATATGTCTGTTAACCCTTTCATTGCCACTCTTCAAGGGGTAGCTTTTCTTTCCTTGCCCCCTAAAGAAAGCAGATTATTTTGTAGGATCCTGAAATAACTGCATTGTCTTTTACCTGTTTCTCTTCTAGTGTATGCACACTCCTTTGCCCTTTACTGAGAATTATATAACCGCTTTGTATTTTCCAGTGTAAGATCAAGAAATGACCCAGGTGCCCACACTTTGTAGCTAATGGGCTTCTGCCCCTCTTTTACCAAAGCTGAAAAGAATCCAGATATTTCAGAAACTCTCATATTAAATGATTTAAAAATATATAAGTATATAAATGTATATAGATACACACTCTACTTGTAGGATGAGTAAAATTTTTTAAGTTACATTTTATTTCATTTTGAATATTGTAATGCATTTAATGTTTTATCATCAAATATGAAATGAGTATTTTTGTGTGTTTGTGTTTTTGTGAGACCTCTTTAGTAGAAACTGACTAGAGAATGGATACTCTAGATTTGACATAGTTAAAAAAATACATACGCCAATAAGTGTAGTTTTTAATTAATTCCTCAGGTATCTAATTTTTTTAAGTTTCATTTTACCCATGTAAATAAAGAGTAGACCAACTGGCTTTTTTTTTTTTTTTTTTTTTTTCTATTTTGATGTCTAAGCTGCTTATCACACTGTATTACCCTGCATTAATGAGTATTCCTACTGTGCAAAATTCTATCAAAAATGATGGTGTGAATGTCATTTTTAATTGGAAGTTTATACAGTCAAATTTATAGTATACAACAAAAAATATGTACGTAGTTCTGCTCCAAGCCTTTTTTAGGCTATTGATCTTTTTGGTTTAAGTATATACATTTTTATCAACCTGACTTTAAATTTAATGTTAGAATCTGGACATATATTACTGAGTTTGTGATAATACCATTCTTGGGAGTGAGGTAAACTAAGGCACAAGCAGTAATAATGCCTTTTAATTATAAGGTGAACAGATACAGGGAATTACCAAGAATCTGTTTTCAGGGATCCCTTTAAGCATGAACACTTGCTGACCAATTTTATACATTCCACAGAAGTCATAATGTTTGATTTCTATCTATTTAATTGTTGAATGCCTCGAATTTCTATGCCTGGTAAGGAGACGAGGGTTAAAACGAGTGCAAAGCATAAAGAGCTCATTTCCTTTATTTGATTTTTGCTTAGGAAGAATAAATACCTCCTGGTTGCCTACCTCAGATCATTTTTTTCTAATCACAAAGCACAGTGAACTATTTATTGATTTAGCAAAACACTCAAACGCAGCACACAATATTGCATTCAATTGTTTAGCAAAGAGAAAAATGAAGAGAAAGCTGCAAAACTTATAAAAGGAAGCAAACAGACCTGAAACATCATATTTATCCACAGCCATTGTGCCTAGGTAATTCAGGGCATATGGTATGTAAATGATGTTTGGAGATTCTTGCCAAATCTACACACGACGGGATAAATTAAGGACAGGTTTCCCTGGGTGTAAGTCCCACCATTGTGGCCGGCACACTCTGCTAGGATGTGTTTGTTCTGTTCTTGTCTTTCAGCAAGAGCATCACACAGCCTTTAGTGGCCAAATCTGGGCCTCAGTCTGCTTCTAAGACATTATTTTTAATTCCTAAGAATCTATTTTATAATTAAACTGAAAATACAGTACCAATTTGCTAAATCTTCCCTTTGCCCCAACGTTTGAGAAGATCTGAATAATTCATCAGTATATATTTGGCTATTACCCATTTAAATGGATATTTTTGACAGTGGAAACTGAGTACCTCTTTGCCCCTGAAGAAAAGTGTTATGAAGTAATAATTTTTCTCTAGGGTAAGATTTAAGATGTTTTCTAGAATAGGCAGTGGTTTATTTTGAACAGTTAATCATTTTAATTCGGAGTTAGCCAGGTCATAATTTATGAATTCAACTTTATAAGTCAAGTTACTAATAAGAGTTACTTAATTCTAAATTATTATTTTGAAGTATGCACTTTCACTTTTAAAAGGGTGCAGGCACTACCCCTTTCATTCATTAAAACTCATTTTAAGCAGCCAAGAGCTTTTACAGTTTCCTTTTTTCTGAAATGATTTTTTTCCCCTAGGCTGGATGTCTTAGCCCATGATTTTTAATCCTTTTATTAAGGTCCATTTTGATTTATCTTGGAAATATGTATTTGGAGATTTTGATTAGAAGTAATGACAGATCCTTTTCTCCTGTGATAATTCATCGGAATATACCTAAATAGTCCATTTACTATGAAGACTCAATTATGAATACAAGACTTACACACTATTAATAAAAGTTATTTCAGGCTGTTTAAAGTATGTGGAGTATGATTTAGAATGTTTTATTATTTTATTATTAAGAATGTTTTTTACTAAATCAAGCCGTTATTTTTTTTGAAGATAATGCTTTTAATATTATGGTTTGATTTTAATGAGCAGTTGAAGCTCTGTCCTTACAATGACCATTTCACTTGTGAAACACAAATAACATGCTGGTTATTGCTGGAAAATTAAAGTAGGCTCAGTCCTTGTCTGTGGCTATGTATATTGGGTAAAATCAGGGGGAAAAAGTATCCTCACGGTCAACATCAATCACTACTACTCGACGCAGATCCAGTTTAAAAGTCACGTAAGTGATCGTGGTGCTCGAGGAGTTCGTATACTTTTTGTGTAGTCTGTGGCTTGTGAACTCATCAGGTGAAGTTTTGAGCTGATTATTCTCCGACCACCCTTTGGTACATTGAAACTCCTTTGCACAGCTGTACTCCCAACTCAACAACAGAGCACAGAAACAGTCTTCGCTGGAAAATAAAGCGCAGTCGCTATCCCAACTTTGCTGGGAACTTGCAGCCTTCAGGACAACAAAATGGATAATCACAGTGAAGATTACAGGGTTTAGATTAAACGTATTGCACAGTAGGATGGCATGGCCCCAGTTTGCTCCCATGGCACAGGCACCGTGAATGCCAGCAACATTAAGCACTGCAGCCACTTACCAAGATTTTGGGGTTCTAACTGTCAGTCATTGGACCACCATTTAAAATGAAGCACTGCATTTGATTCAAAGAAATTAAGATATATTAGGATATGTGGAGGTGAGTGGAGGTGTTTTTTTGTTTTTTGTTTTTGTTTTTTTTTTTCCAGCAAGAGCCATAGATAATAGAGATAAAACATCTTGAGTATTAAAGCGGTCTATTTCCCTGAAGTTTATGGTTCAAAATGACTTAGCCTTTTAAAAATTTTTCAGAAAGAAAAGTATATAAAGAGGGAGATAACTGAAATTTATATCTCTACAGACAACTCTGCATAGCAAATTTAAGATTCTAGTATTTTCCTTCCAAACATCTGAAAATTGACAATTTAAAAGGAGACCCGGACAGATTGTTAACTGTTGCATTGCTGCCAGCTGTCTGTGATGCTGTCAGTAAGTTAAGAAACTTTTTTTAAAAGGTATAAACAAGTAAGGTGATAACTTATTTTTGAAGATGCTTTCTGAAAACTTTCATCTTAGTTAAGAACGTCAAAAGTGTGTTAACTGTCTGAATATACTTAGTAAAGTTTTAGGTAGATCAGATGTAAATAAGCTTGTTTCATGAAAGATACAACTTATGTGTATCCAGATCTCAAGTATATTTTAAACCAGTCTTTACAAAATGTTAGTGCCTTTCTCTCAAGATTCTAATCAACAGAATTCCAGTCTTCAAAGATGTAACTGGAGACAGAGAATATAATTTCTATCATATTGTCAAGAGGGGTCTATAACTCCCCATCTGACATCAGCTAGAAGGTGTGGGGAACGATTGATGACTCTGTATCATTGTGTACCCACTTAGCTTTGAATCTGTTCAAGTATCAAATTTAAAAATTCAGCAAATATTTACTGCACACCTACTAAGTGCCAGGCTTCCTGGAAAGTGCAGTGTGCACCAGAGTTCCTGCTGCTGTGAAGATTTATGCAAGTATACAAGTGGCCACAAGTAGTTTTCCAAGCAAGAGTTCATTTCATGATGCTTCATAGGAGCCTAGTACCCCTGATTGACTTTGTGGACTAGTAGACACAGAGACTATGGCTTCAAAAGTTCAACAGCCGATGTAATCGCACAGGCCCTGGTAACAAGGCAACATATAGTAGAAAGATGAAATCAGCTCTGAGACTTACTGTAACTGTTGACAAGTTTCTTTATCAGCATATTTTTAACAAGATAACAAAATAACATCTTTCCAAGTTTTTTGTTGTCATGTCTAAAATCTGGTTAAATGGAATGTGTTGGAAAGGACAACAAAAAAAGTTAAATATGTGGAAATGACATGGAAAGCACCTGCTTCTTTGTTTGCCTCCACGTCCTTAGGAAATAATGTCTAGCCATCAGAGGATATGTCGTCCCTCTAAGAAAATGTTTATAAAAAGACATTTTAAAGTAGAATATAGGTTAAATAAGTTAAGGAGGACTTGCCAAGAAAAACTAAATACATGAAACAAACAGGAGCCTGCATTGCACCTCCGAGGTGGCGTTAACAGTATCACCTCTCAAAAGTGACAATGCATGTATCCATTTTTATATCTTTGGCATATTGTTGGCACAATTAATTATTCCACTGAGAAAATAGCCACGCTACACAAGAGAAAGGAAGACAAATTAGATCCTCCAAGCCCCCTTCTGTGAAGTGTGTGTGTAAATGAATATGCTCTCTGCCAACCCAGCAAATAAAACTTTGTCCATCCCTAATCTTCAGCAGTTTATAATCCAGGTGAAGGAAAGGCCAGGCTCATGAAATAAAAAACAATCATTAAAACGTTTGAAAACTGGGGAAACAATTCATCACGGTTACGTGTGTGTGCATGTGTTTTATCAGTATAATGTAGGTGTAGCTCTAGATGAAAATTTTTGTCTAATCATATCCTCATTTTTCCATTTCATGAAGACTTGATTTATTCTCAAAGTAAAGTTACAGCTGGCTATAATGTGTTTCTCTGACAACCCTGGACTTGATCATTTCTGTCACTGTGGAAAGGAAGGAAATAAATCTCTTTCTGTTCCTCATTCACTCAATGCGCTCCTATTATGTACAGATAACATTGTTTTAGGGAAGGGCAAGAAATTTAAATCATAATCTCTACTCTTTAAAAATCTATAGTATTGGGGGGCAATAAGTAGGTGCATGATTTATTTAGCTACAATTCATGACATTAAACTTTGCTGGAGAGCCATACATTCTAGAATGGTCCTTATCTGGAAGTGGCCACAGCACTTGATTCTGGATGACTGAGAGTTATAGAGCTGGCAGATGAAGAAAGCGGTGACAGATAGCAGTTGAGGTTCTAACATCTTCTGTGTAGCGATTGAGGTTCTAACATCTTCTGTGTATCTCTTCCTTGTTGTTGCGCTTTTGCTTGTTTAACTGCAGAAACAACTTTTGACGAGCTCTGTATTTTCAGGGCTTGATTATTCAGAGATATCTCATTATCATAAAAACATAAATCCCAGAATTTTTAAGTTGGGGGAAAAAACTGTCATGATCACAATTTAACACTTTATTTATTTGAAACATATTTACTTCTAAAGAAACTGAGATTTAGATAAAGCCAGAACTTGAAGTAACTCTTGGTTTTTGACCTCCACATTGTTTTAATAAGGACAGGATGACAGGTAGTGGGGATGGCGGCCTCATCCCCACATACCTGTTTGGAGAAACAAAAATTTGGAAGTTGTTAAAAAATTCAAAAATACAATCAGAAAGTTTTTAAACTTTTTTATGTTTAAAAATCATTTATCATAAAATACTATGATTTGTTTAGTAATGATACTAAGAATGACTCAATACAGAAATGTTTAACTCTGAGAAAGCCTTAGGGGCCAAATAATTTTTATTTTTTTAAGTGTACTTATTTTTATTGAAGAAAGTATAAGTTGGTCAACATAGCTAGCAAGTTGGAAGGATACAGGCCACGTACAAAACGGATAAGTCTTGAACTCTTACTGTATTTCCTGTTCCTTGTATACCACACATACACATACAGACTTATATGGTCGTACTGGTGTAGGTGGTTGAGTAGGTTGTTGCTTAGACTCTGTCAAAAATGTGGCTTAATTAAATGTTAAAAGAAAGGTTTCACATAATTATCTTGATATATAGGTAAGATTATAGCAATCAGAAAAAGGAAAGGACATTCTAGGCTAAGGGAGAACAGGGGCTTTTTAATGAGTGGTGAAGCATGGCACATAATAAGAAATGGAATGATAGAAAACCTGAATTCCAAATCTGGCTTGACCACCGGCTTGATTTACGTTGCTGAGAACTTGCCTTTACCCTTCAAAGCTGAATAATATTTGGCATTTGTAAAAAAAAAAAACAAAAACATATTTATGTTGGCTCAGTTAGTAAAGAATCCACCTGCAATGCAGGTTTTATCCCTAGGACAGGAAGATCCCCTGGAAAAGAAAATGACAACCCACTCCAGTATTCTCACCTGGGGAATCCCATGGACAGAGGAGGCTGGTGGGCTATAGCCCGTAGGGTCACAAGAGTCAGACACAGCTAAGCACACACACACATATACTCACAAAACATGTAAGTCCTAAAAAATAAAACTCAAAAAACACATGGCTTGCAGGCATTAACATGTTGCACGCTGCAGAAGAGGCAATCAGGAGCCGGGGGTCAGGATGGGAAGATTGACCTGTTTAAGATTTTGACCTGCATTAAGTAGTTTTATTCTCAAAATGCATTTGGTAATCACTTTCAAAGAAGGCGGAAAACTGACTGACATTTTGGGAGACACCCCTGTGAAATACGTGGAGGGGACTTTCATGCCTCTGGTTTGTAAGGACCGTAATTTGGCAATTTGGCAGTATTTACTAACGCTGGCCATGACTGGGACGATGTCCTTTTAGACCAGGTTTTGCCCAGCTGTAAATGAATGGAAATACGATCATCACTGCTGTATAACTTTGGGCCACTCCTCACCTATACCTGATTTGGTTGGCCTCTTGTTAGAAACCAAAATGTATCAGTGTCAGAGTTTTGCCAAAGAGTTCTAATTTTAATGCTGTTTGTGTTCAGTGAAAGCTTATGAATTTCCAATTTACTTAAAAGCTCAGAGCTTTCCTCGATTGCACCTTATCCCTTTTAAAATCATTCTTTTGGGGTTACTCGTGGGATTTGCTATAAGGACCTGTCTCCGTGCATGATGGTACAAAACTCACCTTACATGACTCTTCGTGGTCACTTCTGTGTTTATGTGTGGGGTGGATGTTTAAGTGCGTATGATTAACAGGCAAAGACATCATTTGTTTTTGAAACTAAGTAGTTAGAATTCAAGGTCATTTTGAATTAAAGAACCCAACATTTAGGTCAAGAATGGACCAGAGATCAGCTCTGGCTTTAGGCTAAGGATCAACCTTGAGGGAAAATCTACTGCTCATTCTCCTTGAAATGCCATTAATTCTTGCTCCAAGGGGCTCATTCCCAGTTATTCAAAAGAATATTTTTTAGGCAGAAACTTTATAAAACACCAGTTTGAAATAGTCATTTCAATAACAGACATGTATTGGATGCTACTCTTACATGGCCATTTGCTTCCATTTTTAAAACCTTTTTTTTTTTTTTTTCATTCTTTTTACCTACTCTTTGATTACTGAGTGTTTATCAGAGACAGCCATTGGAGTATTTGAAAATTGTTTGTTCTCTGCTCAGCAGTTTCTTCTTCTACTTGCTCAGTGATGTCAAGCAAAGGTAGTCAACAGTTGGAAACTTTAGGAAATTGTTAGAATTCCCACCTCCAAAGGAGCTTATTAACAAACCCAAGACAATGATTCTGTTTAGAATGAAAATGATTTCCATTGTGATATCACATTTCCTTCTAATCATTGAGCAATGCTTTGGGAAGCCCAGTATTTATTCACAGTGTTTTAAAAAATTGTGTACATCCTGTGCCCAGATTCCAGTCTGCTTCATCAATCCATTTTGTCAAAAATTTTCTCAAATGGAATCCTTCATCCAGGCAAACAAACATGCCCAGGATTTCCCCTTTAACTTTTTGGGAATTCATTTTCACACGTGCATCAATTTGACGGAAAAAACAGTTGTCGTCTTATTTCTTTTGATTCAGGTGATTGTGGTAAGCCTGCTCGCTTTCTCATCTAGGAAGTGCAGCAATCTAGTCAACTTCCTCCATCTCTGTTTTTATATTGTCCACTGTGATGCTTCCTCATTGTACCAAAATAGAAATGGTTTGTTTTTGTATCAAACTTGGAGACTGGCTATGGATCATACTGGGTTAGGATAAAGGAATTTTTTCCCCAAAGAAAAAATTCCACTTATCCCAGTGGGGAGAGACTGATGTCCTGAGGAAAAAATAAGAAACCCAATGAAGTCTTTTCTCCTTAACTAAAATATCTCCTTTAGTCATCAAAAGTGTCAGTTGCACTATCGTTTTCTAATGTCATTTAATATTTGAGAGGTTTTAGTAGTAGATAAATGTATGACTTTTGCAATGACAGGTCTTTGCATGAAATTGAGGAAGGAAGAAGTGAACTTCAGTTAGACTCAAGTGTTGCAGTTCGCACTGCAGTTCAACATGAAAATCTATATATTCTGGTGTTGCCACTAAGTATATTTCACTTTACTGTACCATACATGACATTAGATACTTGTTTCCCAGTCTGAAGGGTAGTGCTATTTTATATCTCTGGCTTGTTGAGATGTCATGTTCATATGGGTAATGACATACTCATTGTATTCTTTACCATAGAAATGAGAAAAATGTGAAAAAGTGGGAAAATGAGTCTAATCAGATCTAACGGCATGCAAGAATGTTAGAAAGTGTTTTGCATTTATTTTGCATACTACTGCATGTCACCAAAACAATATATGTCTGTGAGTTTTTATAATACCATCTAAAGCAAAGTGAGAAATCTCCTCTTTCTTTTGAAGAGAAATACTGCCACAGAAAGGTGGAAGATGAATATTTATGGAACAACAAAAAAATTAGTCCACATGGTTTAGCTGTCAATATGACTATAAGCTATCTGACCGGCCAGGAAAAGAATAAATACTTGATCATGTGATAAACCGTTTGGATGTCTGCTTATGAACCCAAGCCATGTAAAAATAGCCATTTAAGATAACAATAGGAAGACTCTGATGAAGCCACCAATAGGCTTTAAGTTTTCACAGTCTGTTTACTTTAATACTCTTCTGTGATAAAACTCTCTTCCAAACTAAACTTGGCTACCTTTAAACTATACAGATAGTTAAAACTATTGTACCTGTAATAATCTGAACGGTGCTAAGAGAATTAAATTTTGGCCCCAGAGTCGACCAACATGATTTGTGCTTTATCTCAGTTCTTCATGCAATAGACTTCCGAGAAATATTTTTATAATTATGTGACAAGTATATTTATGTGAGATAAGTATTTTCTCCAGATAAATGTGTATTTGGCACCAAAAAAAAAAACGTTTGAGATAATTGGAATTCCAACTGAGGGAAATAATTTTTTAAAAGTAGTCAAGTTTCCTCACTTATTAGCAGACATAGTTATTTTACATTCTAAAGATGTCAATACAAAGAAGTACAGAAATGTCCACACAGGCAGTTTGTTGGTGTTCCCTCTGAGGTCGCAAGGCTGTCTCACGCTATGGTCATCAGAAAACCTTCTTCTTACTGTGTGTGTCCGTGTGTGTGTACATATGTGTCTGCATCCTTCTTTGGATAATTAAATCTTTTATGACGTGAATTTTTGTCATTGCAGTTTAAGTTGGTTTTTAAACACCCACCCTTTTTTAGGTATAAGCTATCACCATTTATTAAAAAGTTTTATAACAATCCATGTATATCTGTTTACTAACTCAGTACTAACATTAACTTATGAATTAAATGTCTTGTTTATAGTGACTCCTACTGGAGACCAAAAAAAGTCTAGTTGTTTAGCTTCTGAATAACTTAAATTCAGTAATACCTCCTGTCTTCAGTGAATAGGTATAGCCCAGAAAAGTTCTTTTCTCTGACTTGGCAAAATTTATCATTCATTTATGTTTAATTATGAAAACATAGATTCTGATACTGATTTCATCAACAGAAAATATATATTTTAACTATCTAACTGTGCATACATGCCTCTCACACCAGTAATGTGATTTGGTTGCTTAGTAGTAAGGAGCTTAGCATGGTCCTACATTTTTTAAATTTTTTTGTCCATATTGTTGACTTCTGTGACTGCCTGTTTTGGGTGGAGATTGTTTGCTCACTGCTCTTTAAGGAACTCTTGCACAGAGTAGAGGAAGAACAAGGAAATCCACTCTCATTTAACAGGCCCCTGATACAATGAACGAGGTGTCCTCTCATTTATGCCTCAAAAGAAGTGCTTGTATTAAGAGGAAGAAACTAAAACTCAAACCCGTGATATGACCTGGCCCCTGTCACACTGCTGCAGAGGAGCAAGGTAGTAATTCTCATACAGATGTCTGGCCCTCAAGTTTAAGCCCTGGGGATTTTATAGCTTTGTGATCTATGAAATCTCATCCAAGACTGTTTGTGCCTTAATTCTGTCTTTAAAGTAGGAATGGTGTGATACCTGTCACAGGGAACTAGTTATAAAGATGAAACTAGTGCAAGAAGGTACTTGGATGCTATTTAAATTGTTTATCAGTACACATGTTTTGGGCTTCCTTGATGGCTCAGATGGTAAAGAATCCGCCTACAATGCAGGAGACCTGGGTTCAATCCCTGGGTTGGGAAAATCCCCTGGAGGAGGGCATGGCAACCCACTTCAGTATAAAAAATTTTCCAATAAAAAATGTTATTATATTTTTATAATGATATGTTAAAGGGTTTTCCCAGGTGGAGCTAGTGGTAAAGAACCACCTGCCAATGCGAGAGATGTAAGAGATGCAAGTTCAGTCCCTGGGTTGAGAGTCTTGCCTAGAGAATCCCATAGACAGAGGAGCCTGGCGGGCTATAGTCCTTGGGGTCGCAAAGAATCAGACACGACTGCGCGGCTGAGCACTGCACATAGATGTATTAATTGTCTTACCGGTTTTTTCATAGGGTAGATATTTACTTAAAGGTGGTCATTTTCTTTATAGGTTTGCTTGTTCCCATGATATTATGTAATCCTGTATGTTGATGAATATATCTGTATTATCCTTGGGATATTATGTTTAGCTAATTTAGCTATACTAAGCAAAAAGCGGAGAAGGCAATGGCACCCCACTCCAGTACTCCGCCTGGAAAATCCCATGGACAGAGGAGCCTGGTAGGCTGCAGTCCATGGGGTCGCTAAGAGTCGGACAAGACTGAGCAACTTCACTTTCACTTTTCACTTTCATGCACTGGAGAAGGAAATGGCAACCCACTCCAGTGTTCTTGCCTAGAGAATCCCAGGGATGGAGGAGCCTGGTGGGCTGCCGTCTATGGGGTCGCACAAAGTCAGACACGACTGAAGTCGAGTTGACTCATTGGAAAAGACTCTGATACTGAGAGGGATTGGGGGCAGGAGGAGAAGGGGACAACAGAGGATGAGATGGCTGGATGGCATCACCGACTTGATGGTTGTGAGTCTGAGTGAACTCTGGGAGTTGGTGATGGACAGGGAGGCCTGGCGTGCTGCGATTCACGGGGTCGCAAAGAGTCGGACACGACTGAGCACCTGAACTGAACTGAACTGAAGTGACTCAGCAGCAGCAGCAGCTGGCAAAAAAGAATAGCATTATAGAAGTAAGCAAGTATATGGAAAAAAATGAGTGTTCGATGACTTTTAGAAACATGGAGTTGTACAAGTTCTAACAAGTTATATTTTGGGGGGGAAATGACATTTTGTTCATACATTCATCATTCATTCATTCATTCATGTCATCTGTTAAGCACCTGCCTGATTCCAGGCAGTCTGCAGGGTACATGTATGTGTGTGTTTTGGTATATTTGAACTTTGCAGTAACTGTGTAATGTTGCAGTCATTATTCAGAAAAAAAGGCAGAATTTAATGAGATCTGTGATTGGGAGTGAATAGTTCAGTTCCTTAGCCTATTCATAATAGTTTGTTGTCTGATTGATTCTTTAATACATGTATGACTGTCCCTACAGTCTTTAGTCCTATTTTCCCATTTTATTAACAGCACATGCCACAATGGGGCTCAAGGCAAAATTGGGAATGGATAAATCGTTTGGAAACTGAATGAATACAGAAATCCCAGACTCTGCACTCAAGTGGTTTAGAGTATTTACTTGTTTTTTGATGCAGTTGTTTATCATTCATTCAGCAAGTTTTTACTGCAGGTCTGCTATGGAGGTGAAACTGCACACATGCGTTTCGAGTTCTGGTGAGATATCCTCTAAATTTTTGTGACAGCTGTACGTATGTGTCCCCAGTTCCCCTTCATCCCAAATATGTCTGTCAAGGAGTTTTTGGAAAATCACAAAAAAACTGTAAACTTTAGAGAAGTTAAGAATAATATGGATGTACTTTAGGTGATCAATATTCTAAGCAATAATTTTACTGGTAAAAATTTTTTTCCCAAAGTGGCAGAGAAAACACTTGGGCACGCTGCCTACCCCTAGTGTCCTCTGTGGTGTTTGCACAGTCAACCATCAGAGAGCTTGGTGACTTACTGTTTTGAGTGGCTAACCTCCATTCCCTGTCCTTTTGGTGATAAAAAGGGACTGTATCTAGCTACTGCTAGTTAGGTAGCACCCAATTTTATCCTGATGAAAGAAACAACTGACCAGGTCAGGTGCCTTAAAAATCGGTTATGATTAAAGACTTCTTATAAAATTATTATGAAACACATGGATTTATGCATATAGCTTCAGTTGTTTCTATACATCTGTGCTAATGCGCCATGCAGCACACTAAAAATTTATCATGGGTTATACTTCTGTCACTTAAGAAAACTTCAGTCTTGAGTTCCCAGAAATGTCTCAGTTGACAAGCCACTAACTTGAGTTCTGATTGAAATAATATTCCAAGGTCAGCTAGCCAAAACTTTAACATCACTGGAGGATAATACATGGTGTCTCACCGGGTATAATGCATAGATCACCTTTTGAGCAAGTATCTTTATTAATCACTGCAAATTTGTACTTTTGAAATTGCAGACCCTTTTTCATTAGTTAATGAAGCCAGGAAGCTTAGTGCTCTAGTCCCATTTTGATTGTTTGAGTCCCGTGTGCTGATTTGTCAGGGTTTAAAAATCTCTTTCACCTTATCAGATTAAAAATATTTATGTACATGTTTAACAGTATATTTAAAAGCAACGAGAGTGTCAATTTTAAAATGTTAGTTGTGGCTTCTGAAAGTATGAAAATCTCATTTATACTTACAGAATTAATAAAAAGGCATATATATGTTAGCAAATATGCAGGAAAATGCATGTAATGTAGGTGAAACAGAATGGTTGAATATTGAAATAGTTAAGAAATCTTTCTAGCAGTCCACCTGTGAAAAGTTAGGTAGGATCCAGAAATAGGCTTCTAAATAAGGGGTCTTTATGAGAAGCAACAAAGGAACGTCGACCCCAAATAAAACCCAACTTATCTCCCTTTAAAATCCCAGTCTCTTTTCTAAGCCGTGTTTTTTTACACACTGTCCTTTGGTAGGTGGGTACCTTGGCCTTCTGTATGAAACACTGAGGGTGGTTTAAAGGTTACAAATGTGATCCTGTCAGATTGACAACTAACTGTTCTAATGAGGAAAAAATCCTCAAAGCATGAAATTTGAATGAAATGTGTGATTATAATTCAAGTACTGTTTACACAAACCTCTGGGGACCTTCTGAATAAATTCAGAGCGAGTGAGTTAGACAAACCTCTGGGCCTTCGCTATACGTGTGCGTGTGCGATGTGTGTGTGTGTATTTTACAGCGTGGGGGAAACTTTCCAGCCTCAGCCAAGGCTTTGCTCTTCCGAACCGACACCGCAATCCCCGCCGTTGTATGTTAATACTGTATGTGTTTGGTTACCACGTTGAATTGTAAGGAAATAGGTGCTCTGAATTATTAAAGTTGATTCTTGAGAATAGATGTATGCTCGGGTGGCATTTGCTTCGGCATATGCAAATGATTTAGTTTCATTTGGGATCAGTTCCCAGAGGCCCTCCTTTCCTCTGCTGCTCTGAATTTGGCAAGCTCAAGTCAGCCTATCGCCTCTCCTCCCATGCCCTTTCTTTCTTTCTTCTTTATTTTTTGTTCCTTCTCTCCCCCCCCCCCGCCTTTTGTGGGTCGATTATAATATTAAAAAAAAAATAAAACCGTAAACGTTGCACTTGCCTGTTAAAAACCCTGTGATCTAGAAGGAGCTATTGTTCACTTGTGATCCATAAAGGTGAAGGAAGATTTTTTTTTTCGCTTTCTCCAGCCCTGAAAGTTGAGTAAAAACGTGTAAGTTTAGGGAAAACGTGCATGGAATGTTTGTTCAAATATTTACACAGGTTTGGGGCCCCGTGGATGATGCCAGGACGCGGTCTCGGAGGTGCCTTTTTAGGAACTGACAGCTGTAAGTCATTCGGAGGCTCGGATGTACCAGCCGCCCTGAGAGCCCTGCGAACTGACGGCGTGACGTGGGCGGCGGGCCCCACGGCCACGCGGACTGCGGCGCCCTGCGGCCTCGGGAGGGCCCGCGGGGGCGTCCGCCCAGGCCGGGGGCGCGGGGCGAGGTTCGCGGGCGGGCCGGCCCGCTCCTCCGGGAGGAGCCGAGGGCCGCCCCGGGACCCCGTTTGGTTCCGCCACCCCGTTTTGTAGGTTGTTGACCACGCAGTCAGAAAACACTGCCCCCCTGCCTCCTTCTGAGCGAGGTCAGAGGCGCGGCGCTTTTCCTCGCTCTTTTCCCCCGCGCCCCCCCCAGTCGGGTTCTCAGGCAGCTGCGTACAATGCTGGGAGCTAGCCAGCAGCAGAGACAGATGGCAGAGTTATTAGATGCGCATCGTACGATTCCCTTCCTGCCACTCGCTTTTTAATCAAATTAAAACAAAAAAAAAAGAGGGAGAGAGAGGGAGAGAGACAGAGAGGGGGAGTCAATTAACTGCATTTGTATTCCGCTCAATAATGGACCCTGCTCCACTTCTACCCTAAGGCGGCTGAGTTGGAAATTTTTAGAGAAGAAAAGGGTGCCTAGCACCACCCCCACCCCCCAAAAATTTTACAGCAAAATAGAAAAGAAAGTTGGGGGGGCGGGGGGGAAGAGTGAAGACGGCAGAAATGCGTCCGAATCGGCATTATTCGAGGAACGAAAAAACAACAGCAAAAAACCACCCTCGGAAAAGTTGAAGCGGCGCGGCGTCCGCCGCGGGCGCGCGGCCCCGTCCGCGGGCCGGGCCGCCTCCAGCGCCGCTGTGCGAGCGGAGCGTCTGACAGCAGCGCCGCCCCCCGCCCGCCCGGAATGGTCTCTTCCTGCTTTGCATATTCACCACGCTTGGCCCGGCCATATGGGAAAATGCAACTGAAGGAATTGTTGTGAAAAAAGGGACAGCGAGTTTGAAATAAAAGTTGTTAGAGTGGTACCGAGGAGAAAAAAGAATCCGAGGCCATGTACTGCGCATACACAATCCCGGGCATGGGCGGCAACTCTTTGATGTACTACTATAATGGGAAAGCGGTAAGCGGACGCGGGCTGCGAGGGGGATCTTTTTTTTTTTTTTTTTTTTGACAAGTTTTATTGTCGCCGGGTTGAGCATCCTCCTAGGCCGTGATCATGGTTTCGCAAAAGTTGTCGCAGGACGGCCGCACCTTCCTCGGTGCCGTGAAATGGCTAGCCTCTGCCAGTCCTAGGGTATAGTGGAGGTTTTACTTTCTGATTTTTTTTGGTGGGGGGCGCCCTCCCTGAGTTGGGGGTTGTGGAAAATAGGATGGATTTCAGAGCTTTAGAAAGTTTGAAGTCAAGGTAGAGTGGGGAGGTGGGAAAATGCAAAAAGGGGGAAAAAAAAGAAAAGGACTTTTGGAAAATTCTGCTTCCTTCCAAATGACTTGTTTAAAAGGAAAAGCAGCTAGTGGGAAAGCTCCTGTTAGGCTGAGAAGAATTT
This sequence comes from Aepyceros melampus, assembly GCA_006408695.1. NCBI lineage: Eukaryota > Metazoa > Chordata > Mammalia > Artiodactyla > Bovidae > Aepyceros > Aepyceros melampus. Next base: position 421,076 of record SJXQ01008262.1, on the reverse strand, counting down.
AAGGGGGGTAAGTTTCTCCCTGGACTGACGTTCTGTGATATCCACTCTTACGAAGTTAGAAGCTTAAGTGAAATGGGTTTGGTGCAAAGAATCTGAGAGGTTGAAATAGAGCAAAAACATGGAACTGAGACATCTGATTAAGAAATAGATTATATAAGCTTTTTTTTTTTTAAGCCAAAAAGGGGAAGAAAAAAACCCAAAAAAGAGGGACCCATTCATGCATATAACAATATTGTAAGTTATTTGTGTTGTGTGGCTTCTTTCCTCATTTTCCCCCCTTCCAACAGAAACGCTTTATTTAAGAAAAAAAAAATGTGTTTGGTATTTGTGCATAACCCCAGCAGAAGGTTTATACTTGCCATCTGGAGGTTTATTTTTTTTTCCCCTTCCATGGGGCCCACTGAAGGAAAAGGATTTCAATATTTTCAAATCGGTATGTTGGGATCTCCGGAAGAGTTGTTAGGGAATTAGAGAAACAAAATTTTATTATTGGAAGATAGAAAAAGAGAACAGGGGAGAGTGAAAAGCAGCCTTTTACAAACTGATGTCTTTGTGTACCTTGAACTTCCATTTGGATTGATCTTAATCGGGGTGTGAGAGTTGGGCCAAAAGGGACAGATCAGAGCTTTAAAGAAGGCCCAGTTCAGCTGTAGGGATTGGCGCAGGCAAATTAACGTTTGTGGTGTTTTATGTTGTGTGAATGTGTATACCTGCCGATGTATGGATAACGGTTATTTCTAGCTGAGCATATACTGGAATGCACACACGTATACACAAGTGTTTGAGGGTGCAGGATGGTTTAGGAAGATGAATAATTTCATTCAAGAAAGCAGTTTTATGAATGAGCAACTGCTGAAAGAATATCTACTTTTCTTTGGAAAAGTGCGAGTAAATCATCAAAAGTTTATAAAACTGCCCTGTTTTTATCTTTTTTAAAAAGAGAGAGATCCTAATGGGTAATTAGAAACATAGTTAAGTGTAGGAAGGAAAATACAATTTTAAAACAAATGGCTTATGTTATGAACTGATCAAGTAAAGTGGTTAAATTTGTAAACATAAATCATAGGATTATGTAACTTCTTTTATAAAAAAAAAGTGCCTTATTTGCAATTGGTAGTTTCTCATATGTACTTCTTAAGACTTTTGCCTGTTACATTTTTGACATTCCTATGTGTAACATAGCCAGTACATTTAATTTTAATGTACTTTTAATGAAAATTTTGCAAGTGATGTTATCACAGTCAGTAAGAAAAAGCATCTCAGAATAGAGTAAAATAGATTCAGGAATTATATGACCCTTATGTATTATAAGAATACTGCAATGAATGTAATTTTCCAGAGTTTTTATCTTTAGGAATTACCAGTGATGTGATTTTTTTTTATATGTTAATTGTTAATTTTGCATCTGAAATGTCTGAACTGACATTTTAGTTGAAGTTTTGGACATTTTAACACTCTTTTAGCCAAAAGGAATTTTTAAAAATATGTGTTCCCATTCCCACAGCTTGCCAGTTGCCTCTATCATAAGAAAATGCTGAATATGACATCATATCACTAATATGCCCTCTCAGTTGCCAAATATTTTGGTTGTTAGATTTTTTTTTTTTTTTGAGAGGATGGTACTCATAAAATCAAGATCGCTCTGTCACAGGAAATGTATTTATAGGCACTGTTTTAAGGCTCTTATTAAAAACAAATCTGGTGATGTGTATCTCTATTGATTCAAACACTAGAAAGAGGCAAATTGTACATACATTATAGTTAGGAAAAAATAGCCATTTGGAACAACAGGAGAAAGCATCTAACCACGGATGCTTACCAGTCCTTCGTTTTAGCTTTAAGAAATAGGCAGCAAGGGCCAGTTGTATGTCTTCTTGGATGGAGCCAGTTCTATACCATTTTTCAAAACTGCCTCATGCATGCACTGGAGAAGCAGATTTTTGTTTATTCTACAGTGTGTATTGTACTGGCTCTAGTTCTGCATTCAGCGGCTTTTGATTTGGTGCCAGACATCTTGTGGAGATTGTGTTTGCCATGCGTTAATTGTTCAGAATGCCTATCGAAAAGACTTTACATTTCTTGAGTTTCGTTTGTTGTTTGGGGTTTGCGTATCCATGCATTTCTGTGGGGATGTGCTCTGGTGACCAATGTGTATTTTAACCTAAATGGTTGGAGTTAAGTGTGATCAGCTATTTGTTCCACAAGCTTCCCGCTGAAGACTGCACAGCACTGAATTCCTTCTTTTTTTTCCCAGTGACAAGTCAATTACTTGTTTAAATTCAGTTTGAACTCTCTGAACTGAGAGAGGCCAGAGGAAGCAGGTTTTCCCTGTGAATAAACAAAAGAAGAAAAATGTAAAATCATTCCAACACTGTGATTTTAGGTTGTGGAAAGAGTACAATTAAGCATTACAGCAGTTCTGATTTCTTCTTTTTTGAGCTGGCAACTACGTATAGGGTTTGCAAAATCAGTTTTTCTCTAACTCTCCAGCAAGGGAAGTAGTATAATCAGTGATATTTTAGAACAAACAAAGAAAAATGTGGATTTTCTATTACCTTAAGTTATGGAGTGTTTCCATGACCATAGCCCCACAACATATTATTTCCTTCTTTCTGTAAAATATTGAACCTGTCCTGAATTGTGGACTTTGGAAGTCAAAACCTACCAAAAAAAATCATAGCGCTAGAGCTATCAAAGGGTAAATCTTGAATATAAACTAGAGTGTAGTTTAAAAAAAAAAAAAAAAGATTAACTCCTCCTCAGGTGAGAGTTTAATGACTTTGACCAACATGAATTGTCTGATTTCTTTTCTCTGTGGATGAGGGGTTTCAATACAAATGAATTCCATTCTCAGCTAAATAAAAAATTTGAAAGCACTACTACTTAACTATGGGAGAGAGGATTTTTGCAGAGAAAATCGGTAGTTTCTCTTAAGAGCTCTGAGCATAAGCATCTATCAGATTATTTGGCTGTGTCTGTCCTCGTGGACAGCAGTATCAGACGTTACCTGGTCGACCATAAGTATAGTTTTAGTTCTACACTTTGATTTTTATAACTGCTTACATATTCTTATTCATTGAATAAGAATTTTAATAAGTGAGTATTTGGTCAGATTCCACCTATCTAAAAATAAAGCCGTTCCACAAAGATAAAATTATGGCAAATGAAATTGAAAACAAAAGTGGCGAAATTTCCTCCTAATGGTAATTTAAGATCGCATCATCAGCGCTCGCCAGCGTGTGCATGTGTTAAACGGTATAGAGAAACCTATAATTATTGTAATTGCTCTTTTCGCTTTATACTAACAAGCTTCAAACCATGTTTCAAACTAGTTGTTTTGAAATAGTTATTTGTCAAGTCATCAAATCTCAGGAAGTAAATGGTAATGAGTTTATATTCTGACTGTTGGTCATAGGATATAGCTTTTGAACTCCATAAAGTTGAGAGAGGAGGATGGTTGATCATTTTTTTCTGATATCGAGGCCAAAAAATAAAATAATTTCATGATTCCTCGCTAAGATGGAAAAAAAAGAAACATTTTAATTCCCAAATCTCTCAGTTGAGAATATGTTCTTAGGAGAGTTTTTCTCTGAATAAGTCAAAAATCTCAGCCACCTAAATTGTTTGAAGCTAAAAATCAGGATATGAAGTGTTCAGCTTTTTTTTTTTTTTTCAGGTACCACAGGAAGTGCTAACATAGGAAGCTTAATATCTAAATAGCACCAGTAATAATATTTTCCAGTGCAGTTTACATATCTCCCTTTCTTGGTAAACCTCACAGTTGGGCCCAGTGGCCTCATGCAGGTAGGAACTAGGTTTTAAAGTTTTCAGTAGTATGTCGACTATGTAAATTCCATTTAATATTTTTGGAAGCTATTTCATAGACTTACTATTTTCAGAACCATGATTATAAATGAAACTAGTTGGTATAAGTGCATTACTTTTAAAAATAATTGTTTAGCTACTATTACAGAGCAAAAATTTGCTTAGGTTCAAGCAATATAATTTTTCAATTCCCCACTGATTCAAGAAAACAGGACATATCAAAGAGAAAAAAGTATGCAGAAAAACTTCCTTAAGTGAGCACATTTTGGGGATGGTTGACAATATAAAGCATTTTAATTTACTCATTTTAAAATAACAATGAAGTTTTTATTTTTTTCCTTCGGTGCCTGATTGCTTATGAGAAAATTGTGTTGATTTTGTTCTGTAGGTTTAAGTTGGTAAAAAAAAATTCACCAGATGCATAATCTTGATATTGTGGCTACATCTTGTTCTTCTGCCTCTGATTAAATTTCCAAAAAATCGCTGTGTGAGATTCACAGATGCCAGTTTGAACATTACTCTGGGGCTAATTTCTTAAAAAAGATGAACCAGTTACATATTTGGTTAATTTTATTTAATCTCTAATTCAGGTGGGTTTTAGCATTTTGAATACCGTGTTGCTAATTGCTAAGCATCCTTGGAGCACCAGGTGATGGCATTGCTTCAAGGAGGATGAAGAGGAAGGCCAGTGGAACACAGGGGAGAGGGCTTAGGGAGAAACGTGGCCAGGAGAGGGCTGATAGCTATTGCAGCCTGTAAATACCTTTCCAACTGATCTGCAGGGAATCGTGCTGAGGAATTGTGTGTGTCCTGTTCCACTCTCAGTGTGCTTTGCATTACACTCCCTATTTGTGTTTTGTTGTGCTTCATTGTTGTTGTTGTTGTTTTTTTACCTGAGATTGCAGTACCACTACAGAGGCTTGAGAATTAGTGATTTCTTCCTTGTAACTTATTTTGTAAATGGCTTTTAGCAGAGTTTGATTTTAGATGTTGTCCTGTTTCATTTCTCTCAATGTTATGTGAGTGTTTTTAAGCTCACTGTGATGCCACCAAGGGAAAACAAAAAGCTTCTGGGTCATTTATTTAGAATCACTGTGCAGACTGTATATACGGTCAGCAACCTGCCATCAGGAGATTCATTAAAAAAAAAAACTTAATATCTAATCCCATGAAGATATATAGATAGGTTGTGACAGTCTTAATAGTTGTTAGGATTCAGGTTTACACTTATCCTAAAAGAAATGCAGGAAGGAAATATTTGCTCTGTATATCAAACAAATACTTGTAACTGAGAATCTCAGGACAGATATGCAGAGGACCACCAGGCTCTTTCCCCTTTTTCCTCTAGTATCATCAGTGTTACAAAAGAGCTAATTTTTCACAGTCAGTAACTTTAGACTTAAGTCTTTCAGAGTTCGTATGTTTGGGGATTTAAGTTAGCCGTTAGTACTTCAAATATAACTCTCAAGTGACATAGGGTAAAGTTGTATGTGATAAGGTTTATTGATTACAACAATAAGAATTGGAACTCTGTATTTGTAAAATGTTTATAAATCTATTCAGGAAGTCATCATAGTCCTTAAAAAAGGCAAGTATCTGTATATCAGGAACACAGAGGAATAGTCACAAAGCTGAAAGAGCTACTTGTATGAAATAATTATATTTTGAAGTATGAAATGATCTGCTAAAAGGCTATTCATGGAATTTTCAGAAAACTTCACTCGTTGGAGGCTTTTGAACATTTTAGCATCTGTAATAAACTATGTGGCACATTTACTGAATCATCTTTCACGTACAGATACTATTGCATTTTCTTCAGCAAAACAGATTTATTCTTCTGAAGAACAGTTCTTGAGGTTTGGGGCTTGAAAATGGTTTGAGAATTAGGTGTGACTGCATTTCAACTTTTTGAGACTTTCCTTTCTGCAGTGCTGAAGATTTAGGAGTTAGGCTCCAAACTACCACCTTTTATTAACAGATGTATTTATGTCACAATACCATATTCTGATTAAAATTTTTAACATTCACATTGCTGATATTTGGGTCTTTCCATTCCATGTTGCCTCAAGTTCATACTGAGTTGTCTTCAAATTCTTCTTCCTTATTTCTTCAAGAAAGCTGCACATGTTAATCGGGGCATTTCATTCAAGAGTAACTTGAAAGGGACACCATGCCTATAACATTTTATTTGGAAGAGTATCCTGTTTAAAGGCGGCCCACCCCCAAATGGGGATGAAGAGTGGGCTGCAAACACCTGAGAAGTCAGGGGTGGGGGGAGTGTAGCTGACGGTCTAATTTCAGACTCCACCGAAAAAATGCAGGCTTTGGCACCCTCCAGGGACCCAGAGCTGTGCTTTCCTGGAGACCAAATCACACTCCTCTGAAGAGAGGGCACATTGAGGTAATTGGTAGGACCGAGTGGGGAGAGTTGAATTCCAGCTGCTTCCATTGTAGCTGACCTGAAAATGAATAGGGGATGTTAAGAGTAGAGGCTAACATTTGACTTGGGTCTTTCACCTCCACAAACCTAAGGGTGAGAATTATAGAGTTCTGAATGACTGCCCCGATAATGATCCTATTCAAGGGGGAATTGCTATGTTGGGGGAAAAATAAACCTCTCACACCATTTTAAAATAGTTGATGCATTTACCAACCACAGTCCTGTTACTGTAGCCTCAAGAAAGTTTATCCACAGGATGGAAACATTCCTTGTTTTTGTCACCTGCGTCTTGGGTTCTCACCTCTTTGGGTACCATTTGTTAATGCTCATAATGAAAGACATTTGGAGGGTCCTGGAATCTTGTCTCCAAGAAAGGAAGCAAACAGTGGAATGTCTACACTCCCTTTTCCCCACAATGGGTGCTCTTCTTTTTCTTTCTTTCTTTTTTTTTAAGGAGAATGGTGCTGTATTACTCAATAGCTTTTCTCACGAATAAAACAAATTAAATTGATGTTACATGCATATTTAAACCCCATCCAGTTAAGTACTGACGTGATTAAAATAATCAAATGTATTACTTAAAAAATTAAAAAGGATAAATTCTGTACCCCATTATTTTATTGACTTTTAAATATAAATTGCAGAAATGTTTACATTCTTGATGGCATTATTAAGCTAAACTGACAAATCAGAGGAAAAAAAGTTGATTGCCCAGCACATTATTATTTCTGCACCTGTTACTACAATTCAGAAGTGGAGTCTTGCACACAGGAGCGGGATGGATGCTGTTTTCTTAGGCCTCCTTTGTGTGACGTGGGGGTTGGGATAAATGTTTAACAAGTGTAGTTTCACTTTGTAGTGCCTTTTTGCGTGTTGATGTGATTAAAAGACTACAGTGTTTTTCATGTAGCTTTGAAATTAATATGCAAATAATAGGGGATGGTCGAGCTCTCTGTACTAACTGCACTAAGCCTCCCTAAGCAGAATGGTGGAGGGTGGGGGTGCGGTATCAGCTTTTCAGCAGACGTGTTTAAGTGTGTGTTTAGTCGCTAAGTCCTGTCCAACTCTTTGTGACCCCATGGACTGTAGCCTGCCGGGCACCTCTGTCCGTGGGGATTCTCCAGGCAAGAACACTGAAGTGGGTTGCCATGCCTCCTGACCCAGGGATCGAACCCAGGTCTCCCACATCGCAGGCAGACTCTTTACCTTCTGACCACCCGGGGAGCCCTGTTTATAAGTAGCGCCGACTGTTCATCTCTGCCTTGTGAATATGAGAGGGAAAAGAAGGGAACAAGAGGGGCATATCAAACTAATGTAGGTAGGGTTGCAGATCTGAGCTGAAAATCCTTGAGAATTTTCTTTTCTTGTTATGTATTGGCCAGGAGCTTGGTAGACTTTGAGACAGTGTTTCAAACCATTGTCAGTAGCTTGGTTTGAAATGTGTGTTTTTCTTTAGTTTATTTCCTCCTCATCTTCATCACGCAGAATCATTTTTCAAACATCTGAGCATAGGTGGCAATGATTGTTGGTGAATATGATTCTAGAATTTTTGGGGTGTTCATTGTCCACAATTAGCTTCGCAGAGAGAAACCTAAACTTCCTGAGGCCAGTGGAATAAATAATGCCCTATTCTTTTTTTTTTTTTAGGTTGTTTGAGAATGTCATTATATTCCTAGAAATGTAATAACATTAGATTTGGACTGAGATAGTTTGAGTTTGTAAAGAAACGGTTAACATGCCATTATTTTCTCCTGGAAGATACTAACCAACACTGTTCATACGAGTTTAGATTTTGTCCTGTGTAATAATTTAAATTCCTATGTTTTAATAACACTTAATGTGTAGCATGGATCCCACTTAATCTCCCTCCTGGCTTCCCAGCAAAATGTTTACATGAGTGAACTCTCAATTTTTATATCAGCTATTTAACTTCTGTCTTTCCAGAGTTAATGCTATTTCCATAATTAAGCATATTCAACAGTTAGTTCCATCAGAGTGTATCTCTAAGATGCTGTTCTTGTCTTTTTTCAAAGCCATCTGTTGGCTAGGTCAGCAGAGAAATGGGGGCCTGGTTTTATTTTAAGGCAAGTAAGTTATTACTTTACTATTGTATTAGACATTAAGCTTCAGAGAGAGTAAAAGATAAAATTCCATCATATTTTCAGTTTGTTACATTTGCAGCAGAAATGTGTGTGCCCAAATTGGTTATTTTCAACTCATGACAGCTGTGATATTAAAATGATCACAGCTGTTGTGACTTAAAATTGATTTTTCTATTAACACCTGAGAAAAAGACCTGTGCCATATTAGAAACTTAAATAAGGTAACTGTAAAATTAGATATGTTGATGTGAATCTGGTAATCGTCCTTCCCAGAGGTTGCAAAGTGCAGCAAGCCTCTTGCATGCTTGCAGGGAATGAGCTGAAACTGCTCGAAATAGATGTGTGATTGTTAAATGCATTTACCTTTCAAAGAGTTCATGTAATAGCAGATCTTCTTGGCCCAACTTCCAGTGTCAGTTGCTAATAAAACCTTTAAGGATTCAGTTGACTTAATTAAACTCCAGAAGGAGGATTTACATGAATCATTATGAGATCCTAACCTCTCAACTTTTTTTTTTTTTTCACCTTTCAGCTATGACACTGAAAAATGCAAACCCACACTAAGTTGTTCCTTATGGAGGAAGTTTTGGTTTTATGACCCTTTTTCTCCATTGTTTTTAAATTATGAAAAGAAAAACAGATGAAAAAGGAGAAACAAATTATGCCTAGGCTAGCACTTGTTTGGGGAATCTGTCATACGTTTTTTCAGGATCCCTTGACAGGTCTGTTTTAACCTGATTTAGAAAGAGATGGTGCGTCCTACATGTGTTTGGTGGAGCTATTTTGATGGTGACCTTCTCAGGACACTCAGTGTTGGAATCTTGAATGTGTTAGGAGATCAGTCACCTATTTAACAATAACCAAGGCAAGTTTAGGTATTGGGATAGTTTCACATTTTGAAGTGGATGATACGGTGTATAAAATACACAGCTGGCCTGATGTGGGATTATTTATAGATAACCGTGCCTTCTCAGATGCATTGCCAATAGGGAACTATGTAGATTAAACTCCTTGGCTGGTCCTAGGCTTTTTACCTGTGTAACTCAATCAGAATTGAAAGCATGACAGCCTTTATGATGATAAATGTATGGCCAGATCAGAGAAAGGATGGATGGATGGGTGGATAGATGGATAGATGACATAACTAGACAGTAAAGATAATGCCAATTATTTTATTACTCAACTTGCTTATTCATCAAAAATTTACATACACTGTATTATTTTGATTGTTGTTTAGAATACATTTGTGGAAAATAATAAATATTTCTCATCACATAATCAAATCATAGTACAGATGGTTCCAAAAGTTCTAGAATGAGCATAGGTTATTTGTTTCCCAATAATAAGCTAGTACTGATGAGCACCACAAGATCAAAAGATAAACATGTCACTTACGAAGTGATCAGGAGTACAAGTGGGTATTTTCTTGTTTGCCTGAAGGAAGATACTTCTAGCGAGGACCCTTGTTTCCAGGAAGATTTATGAAAATGGAAGTGGATATTCAACATACTCTGATTGCAGATAGATATCTTTGGGGACCATGGCACACCCCACCCCCAGGGGACACAGGGAAGTATCTGGAAAATTTGTGATTGTTCCCGCAGCAGGAGTGGAGTGAGGGTTTGCGCCTGTCCTGCAGTGGGTAGAAGCCAGTGACGCTGTCCGTCACCCTGTGGTGTAGAGAGTAGCCCCTGCTCATGCCGAGGCTGAGAAGTCCTGCTTTACAAGCAGTATAACTGGACCTGAGTAATTAATTCCCGGCGTGGTGAACCACCTGATGAGTGATGGTGGCTTCCTTTTCTTTTTTCTTCCTTCCTTTCCTTTCCTTTCTTTTCTTTTTTCCTTTTCTCATCAAACAGTTCTCTCTCCTCTAGAATAACACACTACAGTATTACCCAGGCATTTTCATTATGTACCATGAAAATGCGAAGTTTTATTTCCGATGTTGTAAATATAGTACATTATTTGCGAATCAACTGGAATGGCTTCCAAACAACTGTTAAGATATGTTGAGTCAATAAGGTACATTTCTCCATACCCTGAATATATATTGATGTCTTACTTTTCAAAATACCTTGAATTCTCTCGTAGTATAACCATTGGTTTATTGGAATCATCCAAAAGGAAAACATTTTTACCATTAATTTTTTTCTGCAGAACATAAAAAGGAAATAAATAGCATAAAGAAACGAATAAAGTTGAGTAGTTTTGGCAATAAGGATATTTTTGCATCATTAACCAGGTCCTCTGGACCAAGGAAAGTTTAAAGATGAAAACCAACGTTAAAGACTCTATTCAGCTTTCCCAATAGCACAGCTTCTTTCTCCACCCACAACTGGGGATCTCTCTTCCTGCCACTGCTGTGCTTCCATCAGCGTTGGATAACTCTTGGCAGTGATTTGGAAATGATTTTAAAACCTTGGTTGCCTTCCCTAGCATCCTGGGGAGGAAGGTGGCGGTATCTGGTGGCAGTCTTACCCGTGCCAACTTGTGGAACCCAGAAGCACACCTCGTGTCTTAGACGCCAAGGTGCGGAGAGAGCTGCCACGTCTGACAGTAACTGCTGCTGCTCTTCAGCTTCCTCCGCGTGCCACGCGAGGCTCTCCAGGGTTCAGGAAGCAGGGACGGCAGCCATCGGGGTGGCAGCTCTGATTGCAAGTCTGACTTTGGTGTAGGATATGCTCTCAGTTGGGCCTCCCTGGTGACTCAGTGGTAAAGAATCCACCTGCCAATGCAGGAGACTTGGGTTCGATCACTGGGTCGGGAAGATCCGCTGGAGAAGGAAGTGGCAACTCACTCCAGTGTTCTTGCCTGGGAAACCCCATGGACAGAGGAGCCTGGCGGGCTACAGTCCATGGGGTCACAAAGAGTTGGACACGACCTAGTGACTAAACGACAGAGAACGACAGCAATAGCACGCTTCCGCCAATTGCCCAGTCCATTGGCTGTTCCATTTCAATTATACCTTACACACATCCTCACGCTGCGCCGAGAACCTTCCTGCTCCCTAACTAGCTCAGTGAAGCACAGTTCTGTAAAATCACATTGATGCCTTTGGGTTTTACTGTGTCTGTCAGAACTGAAGCCATTTTATGAGATGGCCCTAAGTTTACATTTATTTTGGTGGGGTTTCTACTTTTCATTGCATAGAGTTGACTGTGTTCAAAGTGAACAGCGGAAAAGAAAATGTGTAAATATGTTATGTGTATGTCAGGCAAGAAATAAAGATGAGCATTTTTGATGATCATTTCACTGATTTGGGTATTTCTGGGAGATAGTAATTTTTTTAATTGCAAATTTGCTTTAAGTTAGAGCTCTTTGGAAAAGCATGGATCTTGCTTTTACTTCTGATCAATCATCGATTATCTGTGTTGGACTCTCAATAACATTCTTCTGTTCAAGTTTCACTCTCTGAATATAATTACAGCTTGCTTAGGCATTGTTTTTGGAATGTTATTCAGAGAGCCTGCTTTTGTGGTATTTGTCACATATGTGTGGAGTCTAAAAATCAGTCTTACTGTGAGTTTCTGTAATTACTAGGAAAGTGGTTTACAGCTGAAATAAAGCTTTCAGTAAATACTTCATTGTAGGGATAATTAATATTTAATAAAGCACACATGCAAGCTTCAGTTCTTTCTGATTGCTGTCTCAAACACCTTCCAATGTAATCCTTCCTGCATCTCAGTAACCTAAATGGCCCAAATGTTGTTAACCCATTTTGCAGTCTGGGTAGAAAAGCCAGTTCCTCAGTGACACTGGCCACATTTCATGTGCTCAGAAGTCGCATGTGGTGGTTAGTGGCTGCTGTTTTGGACAGCACAGATACAGAATGTTTGCGTCATTGAAGAAGGTTCCTTTGGACATTGCTGGTCTGGGAAATGATAGTGTTACAGGATTAACTCACTTGCTCAAGATCACATGGATTATAACAGAACTAGAGGCGCCTCGGCTGTGTATTTCAGTGTGTTCATGAGTTTTCGTAGCTTTATGTTCAGCACACATCTGAAGTTAGGAATGGATCTTTTAGTGCTGCCTAACATTTTAGTGAATGTGCATATCATCTGTGTTCTTTTTATTTTTTAATTTAAAGTTTTATATTTAAAATGGATAACCAGCAAGGACCTATGATAGCACATGGAACTCGGCTCAGTGCTATGTGGCAGCCTAGAAGAGAGGAGAGTTTGGGGAGAATGGTTACTTGTGTATATATATGGCTGAGTCCTTCACCGTTTATCTGAAACTATCGCAATGGTGTTTGCTAATCGTCTGTATCCCAATACAAAATAAAAAGTTTAAAAGAAATTTAAAAAATAAATTTAAAGCTTAATGTAAAGAAACTTTTTAAAGGATATTGCCCTTTGTCTGCACACAGTCAGACCTTGAATCACCCTTCTCTGAATAAGAGGTTCTCCATGAGAGGGACTGTGTCTTAATGCATCTTTATACACTTGTTACCATATTGTGAACAACCAAGAAATGTTTACACGGCCAAATCAATGAGCCACCCATGCACCAGACATGCCTATGCCTGTATATACAGTTAAGCAAGACTCTTACATAGCATGTTGCCTGGGAGCTGGCCTTTGCGGAATTTAGAGAACTCAGGCCTTGACTCTGGCTATTCTAGTACAAAGTAGAATTTTATTAAAAGAAAAATAATCATGTGTATGTATTCATATAATCCAAACACACCTTCATAATAAGTGAAAAGGTCTGCACGTCTCATCCCTTAACACTCATTTAGTCCCTAACTTGATTTCATGGTTTTTGAAGTCTTCGTATCTTCCGGACAACTTTCAGTCATTTAGATAGGGCAGGTTCAAAGAGTAACATGTGGACCGCTTAAATAATATTTCTTGAACAAACCAGTATGTATTGAAAACTTTTATTTAATGTTGTGTTTCTTAAGATTCCTCCAACCTGCCATAGCCCAGTAGGATATTTTTGGTAGAATGCATGAATGAATAAAAATGTCTCTCTTCATTCCTTTGCATCATTAAGTTGGAGAAACGTGAGTGTTGGTGGTAGGATGACCACCTTCATTCAGTGCGCGCATTCAGAATTGTTTGGAGCACTCTTCAGTTATGTCCACGTATGATGGTGGGCTAGCCCTAGGGTGTTATTGAGCATGGGCTCAATGAGTGGGGCTTTGTGACGTACACCTGTCCTGTATTCATAGATGAGATGATTGCAGGTTGTCCCATCCTCCTCCCCTTGGAAGCACCAGGAGCCTATATGGTGGCTGTGCTGGCTCATGCTTTGTCCTTGAGCTTCTAATGGTATACACAAGCCATCGTTCCTCTTGGTGATAATTGTGGTATTGAGAGACATTTGTGTTCTGTGCACTCTTTCAGCTTGTACCATGTTTAGTTCCTGTTATGCAAATATGGCTTTAAACTTAGAAATTCCAATTTGCATTAATATTTTGGTTTCATATAGCTAGCTATTGCATTTCACAAACAAGTGCATTTTAATGAGTATTGGCAGAATGTAGAAAAAAATGTTATTCATTAAATTCTATTGTAGAAAATGCAGTCGTTGGTTGCCAAAATCATTAAGACAAAATATAATGTGTTGAGGCCACAGGATATTCCTCTTCAGGAATGTTTGGCCCTTGTGGCATTCAGTGCTATTCTTACATCCACAGAAGATGGGGGTTGTTACTATAAAATCGAAGCCAGAGTACCATTGACATTTGGGTTTATTTTTAAAATGTAAGCATACTTTTTTTTTAAATTTTATATTTGCCATAAGACCATAGGGAATTCACCTCTGAGTTAATGGGAAGGACTTTAAAAGTCATAAACACCAAGTTGTAAAGTAGTGTCTTACATTCTGATGTTCACCCCTAAAATGGGTTTTCTGCAGTTTTATTATTATTATTTTCCTTCCTGAGATTTTTATAAAAATTCAGAATGGTAGGCATAAAATTTTGTGATAGGCAATATGTGGAGAAAATAAAAATTTTGCAACTGGATTTTCAAAAACGAACCATTTTCACACATGGGCCTTTACATGCTGCTGTCATGTCGCCATGGCTTGTGGTCCCTAATTATAAGGAGCTTTTTTGGTGGTGTTATGGCAGTTGTTTTTTTTTCCTCCCCAGTCTTCAACTCACTTTTCCCAGAAGGAGAGTTCCAAGCCTTTGAAAATTCTCATGATTTTGCAAATCCACTCTATTTTTGTCTAGAATACAGGAAAGTTAAAACTGTGGCTGGTATGATGCCATGTTTTGAATCCAATTTTAAAGCAACCCTTTGCAACCAGGGAGTGGAGCTGACATCTTTGTATCTGTAATGAAGATAATTATACCTGCAAGGTGACATCACTCTCGAAGTAACAAATGCAGTTGAGAACTGAGTCTCTGGCCCTCTCTGAATCCTGTAGACCACTTTTGGCATTTAACACTAAACTCCTCTTTCATGCTTGTCGTTTGAGAAGTTGCTTTCAGATGAATTTACTAAAGCTGACTGACACAGGGTTAAATTAATTCTTTTCTTTATTACTCAAAGTGATACAGACCTTTCTTGGACTAATGTAGCTTAATTAGTGGTCAATTAAAACTGAACATTGCTGAATTGAAGTTCTTTGATCAAACTCCCTGGCATGAGTTCTCTTTCTTTAACTAGCCACCATCTTGAATTCATTTGGAATCAGTAGTATAAACAAGTTTAAAACTGGTTCTTTTATAAGAAAGTCAGCAGGCTTGTATAGCTGTGGTTTCTTTTTTTACTTCTGTAGGCGGCAATTCAAAGGCATGCTAAATGAAAACAGTACTACACCCTGAAAAAAATACATTTTTAAAAGTAACACTAAGTAGTCAGAAAACAGTCAGTACCCCCACCTCTTTATTCTAGACAGAAGATAAATTTCCCAATTTCGGTGGTTAATTTTGTCATCATGAAGAGGACTAAAAGAAAGCTCCCGGTCCTCACAAAGTCCACAGTGAAACAAACAACAAGCAAAAATCAAGCTGTGACTTGGGAGGAAGATGGTTCAGGCACCATTACAACATATATGCAGAGATTTGCCCTAAACTTAGTCTTTATTTCCTGCTGGAGAGTATTTCCTCTCTTTGCCTTTGGAGTGGAGAATCAGATACTTTTCGTCACTTACCTGTTGATTTCACCATTTCTTTGCTGGGGCCTGTTGTTATCAATGAGAACTGGTGGTATGGTATTTCCTACTGATTGCGAGGTTGAAACACACGTTGCTTTTCTTAGAATTTGGGTGCAGTTTTTAAAAAAAGAAGAGAGGGATGTGGGGGAGCCAGGAGTTGCGACAGGAAGAATCACTAAATATTTGTAAGTAGATCAGCCTCTCTGGCAGGCGACGGTCCACAGGGTCGCAGAGTCAAACACGACTGAAGCAACTTAGCACACACGCACGTCTTAATATTTAACACGCCTGTGCTGTTCCAGTGGAAACACAAATCGATACCATTCCGTAATCCCAGTTGTGGAAAGCCTCAGAGCCTAAAAATAACAGAGCTGGCATTTCATCAGTGCTATATATTTTAAAGTATTAATTAAAACTGGCACTTTTGTGCTGGAAATAAAAGTAATAGATTAGGTTTAAATCGAGCATTTGAGCAGTCTGGAATGGCTTCTTTTAAGTTCTGAGGTTCTCACAGAGGAGAAAAGTACAAGGAAGTTTTGGAAGTGGCCATGTCATGTTTTTCCCCATAAATGACAAAATTTTTATAGTTCTCATTATTTATATCCCAAAATTACAGTTATAACCAATAATTAAGATAAAAATTTCATCACTTGACAGAAAGAGGAATTGTTTTGAGTCCTTGTGCCTTTCAGCCCTCTCTTGTGCTCTCTCCCTAAAGGGCTGATTAGAATGTAATAATTGGGGATGATAGCGGGAGGAAAAGGACAATTCCATTTAATTAAAGATAATTTATTTTACTTTAAATCGGTGATGTCCCACATGAATAAGAGTAGATTTAGCAGATAGGTTTATTAATGGGTACTGACACTGCAGTTGACATAGAAAGCAAACATTTTCTTGCCATGTTGTTTTTATTGTGTCTCTGCACCTGATAGGGGCTGTCATCTGACTTACAGAGCGGTAGACTTCTCCCCCAAATATGCAATTATTGGTTTATCAGGGAAACCCGCTTGAGCCTCTTCTGAGTTTAAAAAAAAAAAATGAGGCCAGGAGCTTGAAAAGCTGCTGAAATTCTCAGGACTCCCACTGGAAATGCCATCTCCTCCAGTGACATTTTCTTGACTGATCTTTGAAATAATCTGATTCCCAGATACCAGGGTAACTTCAGCATTTTGAATGAAGAGTGTCAGTTTCTGTTGGTTTGGGTGAGGTGCTTGCATGAATATTCCTTTAAGAGAACAGGTAGCTTGCACACCATAGATATGGAAAGTGTCACAAAGTCGTCCTTTGCACTTGCAGGTTCATCTGTGAGACACGATACTGTGGGGAAAGTGAGGTCCTTGTGTCTTATTTTTATTGTTGTCTCATGCGTTGCAAATAGATCCTGGAAATCAGGGAAATGTTTTAAGGTTAGAAAGCGGATTCTAACAATGCATGGCATTTTTTTCACATCGTCTTCTCAGCCTGTGATGGTGTTTTAAATGGAATACCTCCAGCAACATTGTGTTCGTAATTCAGTGAATCCTGAAGTCCTTTATGCTTCAAGCAAACGGCATTGTTTTCCAGTTTTCATTTGATCTTTTGTGGTGTTATATTTATCTCTTTTGCCCTCATATCACATTCCTGTGCTTTTATTTATGTCTTCTCTTGTTCAGTTGTCTCTGTGCCCCTGCCTAGTACGTTTCATTCATTTTTCTTCTCAGAATGAAATCCAGGTCCCTTGGCCACTTCTTTCTCCCTGGGCTTCTTTATATCCAGAACTCCCATTCACGTTGGCCCTCTGGTTTTCCTTACATTCGTTTCTTTTTCTGCCTGTTGCTCTCATTTTTCTCTACAGTTCCTGTATGCCTGTTTCCTTGTCTCACCTCTTCAGATTTCAGCACTGTGTCTTTCTAGCTTGATTTCAAAAATGAGTTCTATCATAATTATGTTTTCAAAATGAAGGGAAGGAATGAAATTTTTCTGTCTTTTTTGGAGGTGAAGATCATGGTGATTCAAATCTTTCTTCAGTTTTAAGCCAGATGGATTTAGTTTACTCTGTTCTGCCATTTTACTATTCCAAATGGATGTTAGGGGTGGTGTTACTCAAGGATTAATATTCATCAAGTCTTGATTGCATTAACCTTCCTTCTCCTCAGCCAAAGCATCTTACTCCTGTTTTTGACCACATAATTGGTTGGTTTTAATAACCTGATCATTCCAGCCTTGTTTTCTCTGATTCCCTGTCTCTTTTATCCATCTCTTTTTAAAATCATCCTGGCATACCTTGCTTTACTTTTTATCTTTTCTTCTTCTATAATTATTATTGAAAGCATAATAGCTTTCCCCAGATTCTGCTAACAAATAATACTAAGAAAGAGGAAATTTTCATGTAATGTTTTTTTGTTGAGCATTGGGGAATTCTACTTGGATTTTGAAATTCTACTAATTTCCCCCCCCCCAAATTGTATAGTTATGATTCTGAGTAATGGGGAGAGGAAAGCCAGTGTTCAAGATTGATCCTTAATTAAAGGTAAAAACCCTACATATCCATATTGATGAGGGAGAATGGTCCTAGATTTGCTGCAGGTAAATTCACTTGTCCTTGTTGATTTGTAGACTGACTGGTTCAGGGCTCTGTGTGTGTCTGTCTGTCTGTCTACTAGAAGTTGGGGAGAGTAGAGGGCAATCTGTGTGGCTTGCCACTGTTTCAGCACCTCCTGCTGGCCTGGAAAGAAAAAGGTACTTGGCTCACAGTGAAGACCTGTCCTTCCTGACCCAGGCTGGGTGTGGGGGGGGAGGGGGAGAGATATCCTTCCCGTCCTTCCTCTCTCCTGTCCCATTTTCAAGCTGTTTACCTTCTCTTCTCTCTGTTCCGTCTTTCTCCAGCAGTAATTTCACTTGTCCTTTCCAGACATCTTCAGCCTCTGACTCTCCCTGTCCTCCTCCACTTCCCTGCTCTCACAGGACCCCATTCCATGGGAGCCCATCCCTCTGCACAGCAGTCATCTAGATGAAATGTTCTGGTTAGCCGGCCTCTCCTGAGGACCTTCCGTGTCCTTTGGAAAATGTCACACATGTTGAAAAATACATAGAGGAAAGGACAGCTCCCCTACCCCAAACCAGGAACCCCCCCCCCCCCGCCACTTCTATTCTGGAAAGCAGGCTTCCAGGGCGAGCAGCCTATGTTCCCCGGAGGTGACAGGAACTGGGAGTGGCCGGGGGAGGCTGCTGAACGGGGTCCAGATGCAGCCCCAGCCGGGGGAAGCCTGG
>SJXQ01008262.1:294603-399276 GCA_006408695.1 Aepyceros melampus | reverse complement strand
CCCAGAAGTTCTGGACATGTTTTCAAATGGCTGTTAGTTCAGGTCGTTAAACACGGAAATGACGCTGAAAAATGGTCGTGATCGAGATTACTGCGTGTGGGTATGTTTCATCGAGGACAACTCTTTGAATCTGTCTTGAGCGTCTGTCACGTGGGGGCAGGAATTCTTTGAGGTTCTATCTTCCTGTCCATCTGAGGCCATAAAATGGAAGAGCACATTGGGCGTGTGTAGGGTCCGGGTGAGCATCTTCCGTCAGAAGGGAGAGGATGGGAGACCCACCTCTCAACCGGCAGTGACTTCTCTCTCACTGAGTGTGCAGCGGTGGGGGGTACCCAGGCAGAGGTTCCTCATTACCGCTGCTCAGCAGGGGTTGCGTCTGTGAGTTTTCCAAGGGAAGGTCTAGTATTGGGGAACAGAGAGGCAAAGAGGGGGAAAGAACATTAGAGACACTTTTAATGCTACCCATGAAAATGTTTGCTTTCCAAGTAACATTTTTCTATAATGCTCTCAAATTCACATGTCTTGTAATCTGTTCTGCAGATGGGTAGTCCATGAGGCTGTGACTTTTTCACTCCAGTTATTGCATGTCGAAATATTACTCACAGTTAGAACTTCGTATAGTTTAAGAAGAGAATGGGGTATCTCATGAGCGCACGCAGTAATGTCATCCGTTCGTTAAACTGAAAACCAACACACCAGGACCGGTCAGATCAAAACACGTCCTCCCCAAAAGGTTTTAAAATGTAGGGTGAGTTGTTAGTTCTGACAGCTGGCTATTGAAACCTAATTACAGTACTTGACTTCTTCATATTTATTTCTTCATGACAGTTGATCTCCTTGGAAAGCTAGTAAAAAGTAAAAATTTAAATTTGTTGATGTAGATTGTGGGGAGATGTCTGTATGATACACTGTGTTGAGAAAACGGACCATATTTTTTACAGTGATATTGACTGTTTCTTAAGATATATGCCTGAGACTGCTTTTTTCCCCCTTTGCCCAAGCTTTCTCCCTACAGTATACAATTGACTTGCTAAAGGATTCTAGGTTATTTTTATGGTCTTGATAATGATTATATTTTGTTACTTGCTAATCTTTCTACAGTTTAATAAAATTTTGTCCTCTGAGCGATGTTTGAATTCATAGCAACTAGTGGTTAATTGATTTGCTCTTGTCCCATGTTTTAGTAGTGAGTATTTAGTTATTTGATTGATATTTACTGGACACCGAGTATAACCTTAAATCCCCATTCAGCTTGACAGCTTAAGACTTAGTATTTCTGCTTGCTGCTCATGGATGTGTTGAGAAGTCCATTTTGGTGATTTTTTTTTTAATTTGCTTTCCTGAAATATGTAGACTTGGGGACTCATAGCAAAATAATGTAGTGTATAGGCTGTGAGCCTGTCTTAGGACATGTTGGGTCACTTAACAGCAGGTGTGCTGGAGAGATATTTGATGTGAGAAGACTTTTTGAATCTTCCAGCCCTAACACCATTCTGGTTTTGAAATGGGAAAATGGAAAAGAGTTTTGGGGAAGAGAGATATCTCAGTTTTAAAAGGTGGTGTAGGTAAAAATCTTTCAGCCCTAGCTCAGACAAACCAACATTTCTAATCTATTCCCCAAAGAGAGGACAAAAAGTCTGATGGGAAATGCGGGTTTATATTTTAGAGACACACTGCAGAGGCATGTGATAGTGTTAGAGGCCAGCTATATGCTTCTTGCCCAGCATCAGTTTGGTTTGGAGACTGAAATTTAGACATATTTGCAGAGATGGCAGTCTTATATATAATAACTTCTTTTTTTTTTAAGATTCCCTGCTATTAAAATCTGATTCAACCTTCTACAGTATCTTTTAAAATGATTGAGTTATGTAGACACAATGATGCTAAAAGATAAAAGCCCTCCTACTTGTGCTTAATACATGACATCTTAATATTTATTAAGAAAAAACCCCTGCTCTTTCAAAAGTCTGAATATAGAGATCCCCGAATTAACTCACTCCATAGAAGTCCTAAAAATGACTAGTATTCTCTTTTTTTTAAGTTTGCAGTTTACTTACAAAGGGAGAAATATTTATAAAATTACGTTGCAATGCTTTTTAAATATATGCAAACAATTCTCAGATCACGATTGAATCAGAGTTACTTTTATAAATTGAGAAAAGAGAATGCCTGTGATATCCCTAGTGGGGTGAAAGCTGGTGCTCATTTTCTGAGTATTCTCCTGGAAAGGTGGTTACGACGTCCCTCTCTCTAGATGCTGACGCGTCCCACTCACCCCCATCCCCCGCCCGCACCCCAGATAGCTTGTTCCAGAAGGCATTCACTTAGTCTTTGAAGAGCTCCTCGCCTCTATTTAGGATCTGTTCTTGTTCATTCATTGCAAACACGCACTTTTATGTCCACAAGGAAGACATTAGTACCATCAAGAAGGGCGATGTCAGTTAGGACCTGGAAAATACAGAGTTGGCAGATTGTAAGAATTGTCCTCAGACTTGACGCCATCTACCTTTTGAACAAAATTTGAATCTTTGAGGTTCAAAATATTGGGGCTCTGATGAGCTTTTTTTTTTCTATTTGCAAATCATGGTTCCTGATCCTAAGGAGGGGGAAAAAAAAAAAAAAAACCTCAAAGGCAAAGCTCAACAGGCTTCCTGGACATCAAATAGTTCATACAAAACAACATTCTGATGACTTGCATGTAAATAAATCAGAAACATATGAATTAAACTGCTTTCAGAATACATATGGGTTGAGAAATAGAAGTGCTGAGAAAATGTGTTTCGGGTTTTGCTGAGCCCATGACATTTGAAAAATAGTATGAGACATTGAACAAACACAGCATGGCTTGGCTTCCCCGCTCCTAATACCAGTCTCCCAGTTCAGTGGCAAACCAGTTTACCGTGTGCCTCAATGTGAGCCACCTTTGGTGTGCTCCTTCACACTCAATTACTTGCAGTTAAAAAAAATTTTTTTTTTTTCAATGAGAAGCTCGAAAATAGCGTCACATTTCAAGGAAATGCAAATCTTAGCATTTTTCTGACCCGGTTGGTTCACGTCAAGCTATTTTAGAAAATACCGCAGATCACCTTAGGAACAGTCATGCTGGGACAGCCGTCTCTGGTGTGACTGGATAGGAACCGACGAAGAGCGTCCTTATGAAGAAGCTGGTCCAGAAATGGATGCTGCCTGTGAGAGCGCCGAGCCACCGCAGGTAGAACCTCGTGAAGGAAGCAGTTCCTCCCTCGCTGTGGCTTGAGGACGGGAACCCCAGCAGTGCCGCCGGCCGCCGCCAGGCTCAGACACGGCCTGCTCTCCCGGTCTCCCTCCCGGCCGGGGCCTGTGGCCTTGCAGGCAGTGGAACTCTGCTTTCTCTTTCCCACGTTGCCCTCGAGGCGACACGTGTTCGGGACTCGGTAAGTCCTGGGACAGGTGCAGAGTCCTGAGAGCCCCTGTGTCCCCTCTCTGTGAGATCACGTCCCCTGGCACCTGATTTGAAGTCCTGGAGCAGAGCGCATGGGGGTGCAGCGGACAGAGTCAGCCTCCGGCCGCCCCAGCGTCCGTCATTGCCAAGCACTCGCACGGGGTCCTCTTCCCTGTACCAGCACCGTCACCTGACGTTACCAGCTTGAAATTATAGCGAGGTGGCAGATTTCATCTTTTCTTCATAGAAAAGCATTATTTTGGTTAAGAAAGCAGTTTAATGTTCCCTTCCTGGCTCCTTCGCTCAAATGGTGGTAAGAAGCTTGGATGCTTACTCTTGAGTCAAGTGCTGAACTAGGGCCCTGAGCAAGACACATGTGGGGCAGACAGAACTGACTGCTGCACTTGGTTGATGATGCATTGGGGGGGATACCTGCCTGCAAAAGGTAGACACAAGGAGGGTGTCTATCCCACACTTGGCCTGGAGGAAGTGAGGTCCATCCGTGGATGGGAATTCAGCAGGCGAGATGCAAGGGTAACACGTACCGTGATCCAAGAACAGTGCAGGGTGTCTGGGGTCATAGCATGAGATGATGATGATGAGAGATGGGACCGGAGAGATGAACAGCGAGTAGATCATAAATTGCCTTGTGCCCCCCATTAAGGAGTTTCGCTTTTATCATGAGGTAACGAGGGCCCCTTCACATGGGTATGCCCAAGATGTAACTGAATTTACAAGTGCAGAGGAACTGAAGGAACACCAGGAAGACACACCACAGAAGCCAAGGAGAGCAGATTTGACTGGAAGGACGAAACTGTCAACAGTGTCACATGTTACCGAGAGTGAAAGTAACATTTGGCTGCAGCATCCAGGAGTTCTTGAGCCATTTCGTTGGAGTAGTGGGTACGGAAAGAAGATAGAGGGGTGGGGAAAGGGCTGGGCAAGACGCTCTTCCACCATCATTGTCGTCATCATGCTCATCACTGATGGAAAATGCACATCTTCCAGACGGAGAGACTGGTGGGAAGAAGGAGCCACATACGCCCCGGGGGTTGGAACATATTTGGGAAAATAAACCATAAATATAAAACATAAGATAGCAAGACAAGTTAGAAAACATGTAAAGGGTAAAATGAGTGCTAGGGACCAATCAAATGAAAGAGGATCTGGAAAGACCCATGAAAACATAGGAGGAATTAGATGAAAGGAGAGAGTTATTTAAGGGGCTTGTGTCCTGTGTTATGTCTCCTTATCCCAGTTCAGTTTGGTTTTGAGTTCCCGTTGGATGGAAATAGTAGAAAATACTATCCAGGCTGATGCGTGGGCCTAACCTGCCTTGTCTTCTGCTTGAATTTCTCAGTCTTCTGGGGGAAATGAAAGTCACAGACTGACTCTCATTTGTTGTAGCTTCACGCAATCTTTAGTTTTAAATCTGGACCCAGAAGTGAAGGAACAGATATCACAAATACAGCATTTCAGAGAAACCCATACATTCCACGTGGATGAGTTCCTTGAGAAATTTTGCACATTCAGGGCTGGACATCTGTGACTCTGAACCGTAGTATTTTTCACATCTGTGTAATCTCCACATGACATCTTCCTGGTGTGAGGCCAGAGATTCACCCCCATTGCGCCGTACCTTTAAAGAAGCCATTCATGATTCAGAGAACAGATTTTTTTCAACAAAGATACCTGAGATATACTTATGTAAGGCACGTCGTGCTAAAAATCTGCTGTGTGAGCTTTGTAAGTAAAGAACTGGTCCTCTTTTACTTTGACTGTTGCCCTTGTCTGTATAATAAATATTAATTGGGCACCTTCTGTAGGCAAGTCATTGCATCGAATGTCCTCTTTGTCACACCCTTTGTCCCTAAGGAACCCACAGTATTTTATGGGAGAGAAGACCTGTATAATTGATGAAAATTACAAATTTCTAAAAAATAAAGTGCTGGGAGAGTTTAGAAGATGAAATATACTTCATTAAAACTCACTGAGTTCATTCTTTCCCCAAAAGTTTTTTGGTCCATACTCCTGTCGATAGATATCACTGGTACACATTGCTGCTTGCAGTTTTTTTTAGAGAAAGAGCTGAATAGGTTATCCACATATCAAAAAGTTTTCCATTAAAGAAAAGTCTCATCACTGTCAAAAAATATTTTAAGCATCACTAGGGTACCAGAACTTCCCTGGTTCAGACAGTAAAAGCATGCTGGAGACCCGGGTTGGATCCCTGGGTCAGGAAGATCCCCTGGAGGAGGAAATGGCACCCCACTCCAGGACTCTTGCCTGGAAAATCCCGTGGACGGAGAAGCCTGGTAGGCTACAGTCTGTGGAGTCACAAAAGTTGGACACGACTGAGTGACTTCACTTTCACTTTCAGGGTACCAGAAGGCTTCCCCAGTGGCTCAGTGGTAAAGAATCCACTTGCAACACAGGAGGCATGGGTTTGATCCTGGGTTGGGAAGAGCCCCTGGAGAAGGCAATGGCAACCCACTTCAGTATTCTTGCCTGGGAAGTCCCCTGGACAGAGGAGCCTGGTGGGCTACAGCCCATGGGGGTCGCAAAAGAGTCGGACACAAAGTGGCGAGTAAACAGCAGCAAGGGTGCTGAGAAGGCCACACAAACTAGACCCCGAGGTCCCTCCTTTTCCACGGTGTTTTCTCAGTGCGTGATCTGGCTTTATTTGTACCACATCTCTATGTAGCAGCAGATGTCATGATATGTATTTTCCAAATAATTATTATAAGATTGAGACAGAGAGGTCCAGTGATTCAGAGAGGGTCCATGACCCGCCAGTGGTCAGTTGATGAGTGAGAGAATCAAAACTGGAAAGACGGCCTCCTGCTCCCTAGAACACATTGGAGACCCTTATCTTCAGCTGGCGAGCCCACGTAAGACGTTTTGGTAGAGGGAGAATCGTTAAGTTCATTTCCTTGATAGAATGAAGAAGACTGAATTTGCCAATGAAGAAATTATGAGTGATTTTGGTAAGAGAGCAGTTTTAATAATGGCTACCTTGTTTACCTACATTTCCCAACTGATGTCTGATGTCAAGATTTACCACTGAAGAAATACGGCCGATCGTTGGTCCTCTCTTCTGCTGGAGTACCACCTCCCTGCAGATGATTCCAGGCTTCCCAAGTGATGCTAGTAGTAAAGAACCCGCCTGCCAATGCAGGAGACAAGAGACATGGGTTGAATCCCTGGGTTGGGAAGATCCCCTGGAGGAATAAATGGCAACCCTCTCCAGGACTCTTGCCTGGAGAATCCCATGGACAAGAGGAGCCTGGAGGGTTACAGTCCACAGGGTCGCAAAGAGTTGGGCACTACTGAAGCAACTTAGCACACACACACACACAGATGAATCCTGACTAATGTCTTTTTGTGAAGGACTCATAAGTTATAGGCCTGCTGCAGTGATTTGTTTTGTTTTGTTTTAATTGAGGTGAAATTTACATAATGTAAAACTAACCATTTACAATGGGTGATTCATTGGTATTTGATATAGTCATAGAATTGAACAACCACTGTGTCTGTCTAGTGGCCGACCATTTTCATCACCCCTCAAAGAAATACCGTACCCACTAAGTAGTTCCTTCCTATCCACCTGCTGCTATGTTTTATAAACATTAATCTTATACACAAACTTGCATACACATACATTCATACATACTGTTCACATCCATCTGTCTACCTGGCTACCTACCTAGAGACAGGAAAGTTCTTGACAGGGTTTCTTATATGTCCTGATTATGTAAGCAAAGAACTATATATTTAATGGATATTTCTCCACTGGGAAAAGGAAACATCCCTTGCTTCTTTTTAACCTTTCTGTATAGTTCTTTTAAGTTCTCACCAGTTAGTAATTTATCAGGGGGAAAAAAAAAGACAGGAATCAATTTTAAGCCTTTTATTATGTAAAACTGCTGTGTTCCTCTTATGAGAGAAGCATTTTCTCATTACTTTGTTCATCATTGAGAATTTTAAACTGCTTTCCTTATCTTAATAGTGAGCAATCATCTGGATTTTACATTTCTGTTTTGAAGATTCAAACTGATTGAACAAAGTAATTTAGTTATCAAAGGAAACGATATTTATTCCTTGGAAAGGAATCCAAGGGGCATTCTTACTGTAATTTTTATTGTTAAAGAAATGACTGTTGTTTATATTTATTTATACCTTCATTATTCCAGATAAATATTTGAAGCAGCCAGTAGCTGATCTTTAAACTGGTGTCTTTAAGACAGAAAAACTAGATCACTTTAAAAAGTGTATGGAATTTAAATATTAGAGAAAGTCAACTGAATTGTCTTTTAAATGTGCTTAAAGACTTCCCTGGTGGCTCAGAGGTTAAAGCGTCTGCCTCCAATGCAGGAGACCCAGGTTCGATCCCTGGGTCGGGAAGATCCCCTGGAGAAGGAAATGGCAACCCACTCCAGTATTCTTGCTTGGAGAATCTCATGGACTGAGGAGCCTGGTGGGCTGCAGTCCATGGGGCACAAAGAGTCGGACACGACTGAGTGACTTTACTTACTTACTTACTTACTTACTTACTTACTTAAAGATATTAACTATTTATTGTTGGCCACTTGATCTTCTGTTACCCAGTCTTTAAGATTGGTTGGCTTGTTTTTTTTTTTTTTTTAAATAACCCTATCCTAATAGGATAATTTCCTTTTTGTTTCTTTTGCTTAAGCATTTTGTGTTAAACTAAACTCACTTTCATACATTTTCTAGTTGATTGCTATATGTCTGAAATCTCCCAGTCAGCTTCTAATGAAAATTCTGGCCTCCTATTTTATTTACTTATTATTTATATGTACCAAAGCATCGAGAAGCTCTGCTGTGAGTTAAGTCAGTGAAATATGGCTGGTTGATTTTACCTGAACGTTCGCCTGGGGTATGGGGAAGGGCAGGAATCTGAAGGAATAATACAGAGAAATGGCTGATGGACGGAGAGGTTGACAATTTGCATACTTCTTTTTTTTCCCTCATTTCAATCTGTGCCACAGAGTAATACATTTGTTAATTATTTCATGCTTTTGTTTTTAGTTGAAAGTACTTAGGCCCATATGTTTTGACAGAAAAAAAAGATCATTCGTCCTTTTTTCAGCTTTGTGAAAGGGAGGATGAGGTGGTAGCTTTACAGTGTACCGTGCTGGTGATTCCTGTTCAGAACGTCACCAGATTGGAAACTCACTGTTCGTTAACAATTCTCTTGATAAGCAGAAGATGAAGGCATCTGTTGGAAGCACCATCATTAAGTATGCTGTTTTAAAGCCCAGTCTAGATTTCATCTTTAACTCTACTCAACATCAGCATATATTTACCAATATGAAAAATTCATCTCCACATTCTTTAGACCATTGGTGATTTGGAAGGATATTCTTTTTTTTTTTTACTGAAGGATAATTGCTTTACAATATTGTGTTGGCTTCCACTATACATCAGCATGAAGCAGCCACAGGTATACATATGGCCCCTCCCTCCTGAATCCCCCTCCCCTCTCCCACCCCTTCCACCCCTCCAGGTTGGAAGGATATTCTGATGAAGTACTAACAACTCTGACCTGGGATTTGCAATGAAAAACCTAGGTTAAACAAGAGTCCTACTATATAGCACAGGGAACTATAGTTAATATACCGTGATAAACCATAATGGAAAAGAATATGAAAATATGCTGCAGTCCGTGGGGTCTAAGTGACTGTAATGAACTGATACACATATATGTAACTGAATCACTTTGCTGTACGGCAGGAATTTACATTGTAAATCAACTCTACTTCAGTAAAATATATATATTTTTTAATTTCAAGAGTTAGTATATGAACAGCAACAACAAAAAGATCTTTTTCTGCCTTCCTAGAGTCATGTGACTTCTGGGAAGTGAAGTCGCCCTCCCAGCTTCTGTCTCCTAACGTAAAAGGGAGTGAGATGGTTGACCACTTGGACAGATAATCTGTCTCAAAGTGATTATTAAATAATGTAATGGATGCAGAAAATCTTTGTAATTTAAAATACCAACTTTTTCTGATGATTAAGCATAGAATTTCACCAAGTTTCCTTTCATACAGTTAAGTTCAAGGTCAGAGAAGTTTTGTGAGTCATGTTTTTTTTGAAATTTCATCTTGTTGGAATCTCTGCTGGAAGCTTGCCTTCGCCATCTTTTCCTTCTTGTTTGGGTCTCTGCTCTTGGAAGTGTGTCTTTCTGCTTCTGTGTGGCACAGCTTTCTTCCCAGTCCCTCTTGATGCTGGGAGGGCATGTATACTTAGGAATGATGGCTCTTGGGCCCTCTGAGCTATACAAACGCAGCCCTAAAGCTACTGGGATTGGAGGAATAGAAACAGCGCATTTATTGCCATTAAGTGATCTTTATAATTTACCGTGTATAGTGACCTTTACTGTGTAAGGGCAGACTGTCAAGTCAGCATTTTTCTTGGGTGCCGCTTTTCCTTCTTGTAGAGCCCTCTCTGTTCCCACATCTCCTCTCACTCTTAAAAACTGATTGTTGGGAAAGGATTAGAGACCTCATCACATCAAGGGAAGTAACTGCTTCGGTTGGAAGTGCCGTGTGCTCAGTCATGTCTGACTCCTCGTGACCCCATGGTCTGCAGCCCGCCAGGCTCCTCCATCCGTGGGATTCTCCAGGCAAGAATGCTGGAGTGGGGTGCCATGCTCTCCTCTTCCTGACCCAGGGATCAAACGCTGGTCTCCTGTATCTCCTGCATTGCAGGCGGATTCTTTATTGCTAAGCCATACACCATCGCCATGAGGGAAGCTCTGTAATAACTGCTAACAGACTATAAAAACATTTCCCACGATGGGGGATGATTGGAGGTGTGTTGAAAAGTGGATTGTGACGTGGAATTATTTCTGGGAGAGTAGACTTGTATCTCTCATAGCATTGTGCATTGACTAAAGCCCATTGCAGCGGTATTAATTTGTTTACGCCAATAGTGACCAGACTTACTTGAGCTTACATTCCTTTTTTTAAAACACACCTGTTAACATCCTTTGAAGGATGTGAGCTCTCAGCTTCAGGCATCAACTTGTGGCCTTAGGTTCAAAGGGAGAAGGGTGGGAAATGGACCTCTTCGAACCCTTAAATATATAGGTGATTGCTTCCATTTTCAGAAGTCAGCTCAGCTCTAAAACACACTGAGAAGTGAAATGTACTATTTTGGCGGAACTGGTGAATGTTTCTCTTTCTCTGCATTATATTCTTAGTTTGACTTGTATCTTGTGTGTGATGCATTCATTCATTCGTGTGGGCATTTAGTAACTACTGGGGCCTATTCTGTGCCTGGTACCACACACATACACACACACACTTACACACACACACAGACACCCCTGCACATTTTTTCATAGTCCTTTTTTTTACCTGGAGAGTAATTGCTTTATGGGATTGGGTAGGCCTCTGCCATGCCCCAGCACGAGTCAACCACAGGCTGCCGTACATGGGTCCCCTCCTTCCTGAAACCCCTCCCATCCCATCCCGTGCCTAGGTTGTCACGGAGCACTGGGTTGAGCGCCCTGTGTCACACCGCTTGCTACCTGTTTACATATGGTAACGCCTATGTTTCCATGCTGCTCTCTCAGTTTGTCCCATCCTCTGCTTCCCCTCCTCTGTCCGTAAGTCTGTTCTCTCTGTCTGCATCTCCACTGATGCCCTGCAGATAGGTTCAGCAGTACCATCTTTCTAGATTCCATACACGTGCATTAATATACAGTATTTGTCTTTCTGACTGATGTCACTCTCCTAACACTTTTTAAACTTCGCTGTTTCTGTGATGAACTGTCCTCAGCAGGCCTTCCTTGCCTTCAATGTGGAAGAAACAGCAATAATCAACTTTGGAATAAACCCTAAAATTAATTTTCCTCTTTATTGTGGAATTGTATAATGTCATTCAGTTGATGAAATCGTGTCATCAGAAGTCACAAAGCTATTTATTGGCAGATGTAACCAACACTATTTTGATGTTGCAACACCTCCTCATGACTCTCTTGTTGGTGTTAGTCGCTCAGTTGTGTCTGACTCTTGTGACCCCATGGACAGTAGCTCACCAGGCCCCTCTGTCCATGGGATTTTCCAGGCAAGTATACTGGAGTGGGTTGCCATTCCCTTCTCCAGGGGATCTTCCTGACCCAGGGATCAAACCCAGGTGTCCTGCATTGCAGGCACACTCTTTACCATCTGAGCCACTAGGGGACACATGACCCTGTAGTTGTCATCTTAAAAAAAAAAGCAAATGGCTGGTAGCAAAAGAGGAAAAAATAATACTGAGTTGGGAGCTGATCCATTAGAAAAAATTGATAGTCATGAATTTGATGTGACAGCTGTAGAAAGAGAGATAAAATAAATTAGCTAAATCTGCTTATGATTGAAATCATCTGCTACGATTTGTAGATTACTACAGATAATAATCTATAATAATAATGGGCTTCCCTCATAGGTCAGTTGGTTAAGAATCCACCTGCAATGCAGGAGACCCCGGTTCAATTCCTGGTTCGGGAAGATCCACTGAAGAAGGGATAGGCTATCCACTCCAGTAATTTTGGGCTTCCCTCGTGGCTCAGCTGGGAAGAACACATTCCAGTGTTCTTGCCTGGAGAATCCCAGAGACTGGGGAGCCTGGTGGGCTGCCATCTATGGGGTCGCACAGAGTCAGAGATGACTGAAGTGACTTAGCAGTAGCAGCGTGGCTCAGCTGCTAAAGGATCCACCTACAGTGTGGAAGACCTGGGTTTGATCCCTGGGTTGGGAAAATCCCCTGGAAAAGGGAAAGGCTACCCACTCCAACATTCTGACCTAGAGAATTCCATGGACTATATAGTCCATGGGGTCACAAAGAGTGGGACATGACTTTCATTCACTTTCACAAATAATAATAATTGACAGAAATAATAAATCACATTCTTCTTAACATGACCTTTAATTACTAATGAACAGTCAATAAATAAACACTTTAGGTGTTCAGAACATTTTAAAGAGTTGTGATGGGCTTAATATCCAATCTTTTGTCTGTGCCAATCCTGAATCTGGTGAGGAAGCGGGTTCCCCTGTGAGTACATAACATAAGGAGTGTAACCAGGATGAAGTCAGGTTTCACCTGGACCAAATTTTATGCAATTAAGTATTTCAAGAGATCTTCAGCCGGGTGTAACCTAATCAGTTTAAGGCCTTCTCAGCGAGGGCTCAGGGACTCAGAATGCTGGCAGTGGGCAGTCCTGTGATACGCCACATTGAAAGTAACAGCGAACATACAACGTCTGGTCCATCAGTGCCAAGAGCAATGCAGGTGTAAAAATAAAAAGAAATGTTTGGAGCCAGAGGCTGGTGCACATCAATGGGACTGTAGGCACGCTTCCTGTGAATGCTTTTAGGTATAGTGTGGTGATTTTTTTTTCATCAGTTTACTGTTGGCATTAAGTCACCGCCAAATGCCAGAGTCACTCTCAGCAGGTTACTGGACTCTCTCTGTTTTTAGCCCTGATAAACAGAAGCAGTGGGTCCTGCTCAGCGTCAGATCCGGAAGACAGATGAAAAGTCCTCCTTCTTGGTCGAGTGCCCGAGAACTGTCTGTGTGCTCCACTGTCTGAAGTGCCTTGCGTCCTCTTTGGCCAAATAGCCTTCTGAGCCCCTTGTCTGCCCAGTGGCCTGGGAGTATGTAAATGGGACCCAGAGTTCTATAAATCTGGGTTTTGGTAGGAGTCTATAAAGACCCTGGAGAGAAGCCCCTTAGAGATTGAGAGATCTTGTTAAAGCTCAGATGCCTAAACAAGAGGACATGATTTTGAATCTCCGTTTCCACTTAACTAGCTGTGTGACTTGGACAAGTTATTTAATAGGTATCTGCCTCCAGATTGCTTCTGTGTAAAATTGGGATGGTAATAAAACAAAAGGGTTAGTGTCGAGACAAAATGAGTTTATGTACAATTTTGCTGGAATAGTGTCTGGCGTACCCTAAGTAAAGTATTAGCTATTTGGGGGGGGGAGGGGAGTTCTTTTTAAGTGGAGGATAATTGCTTTTTAATGTTGTGATGGTTTCTGCCATCCAACAGCATGAATCAGCCATAGGTCCATATGTCCCCTCCCTCTTGAATCTCCCTCCGACCTCCCACCCCATCTCACCCTTCTATTTTTATTTTTTTTAAATCACTGTCGTCATTTTGTCATGCCAGCAATCACAAGAGCCTGGGACTGGCAGGCCTTGAGACCAGGTCTTTTTCCAGTTCTGCTGAGTGTTACAAGCTTCCCAGGTGGTGCTAGTGGTAAAGAATCTGCCTGCCAATGCAGGAGACACAAGAGACATAGGTTTGATCCCTGGGTTGAGAGGGTCTCCTGGAGTAGGAAATAGCAGCAACATACTCCAGTGTTCTTGCCTGGAAAATTCCATGGACAGAGGAGCTTGGTGGGCTCTAATCCGTGGAGTTGCAAGGAGTTGGACACAGCTGAGTGACTGAACACACACACAGTGTTAAGTTGTAATACCATAACAAATTGTTTCTTTTTTTTTAAATGTTTAACTCCCTGCATATGTCACAGAGATTGCATGAGAGTACATGAAGACAGCTTAAAATCTCAAATGTTCTATATCTGTATTTCAATATCATATGTATGAAACTCTGTGATATAACAGAGTGAGCCTAATCAGACCTATCTTCACAGTTTTTCTGCCTCAAGTTTGCAATGACAGCACACTGATACTTGCAAAATGCTGATAAAAATAACAGGACACTATGTAGATTAAATCACAATAATATTGCTGTATAATTCTTAGTAATTCTGTCTTAGTTTATCCTTGTTTTTAGTTGAAGCACAGTTTTTTCCTTCCTTGTAAATTTTTAAGCTACACAGACTTGTTTAGTAGATTGGAATTTAGAGATTTGAAAAATAGACTACAACTACCTTTATTTTTAAATGTATTGCTTTTTTATTTGAAGAAAGTAAAGAACAAGGTAAAGCTTCTGGCCATAAGCAATGTAAGGGTTTGTTGTAGCTCTTGGGGTGCTTTGCACACTTAATGGGTCCAGCTCACTGTTTTACTGTTGTTGTTGAGCCTGCTGCAGGCTGGCTGTGCTCGTCCAAAATGGATGGGCTATAGTCTGTCCATCCCTGCATGCTTCTCTGCTTATGATCCCTTGTAAATCACTCATATCTCTACTTCTCCTTGTTGTTGCTTTCTTTTGATTTCTTGGGGTTATACAATTTGATAGAGAAGGGAATTAAAATTCTTACAGTCTTACTAAACACAGAGAAAAGATATTTGGTGGCTGAAAAGGATAAAACTCTTGGCTGTAATTCATTTGTAGAGTTTAGCTTCAGACTTAATATACTCATGAACAGATAACCAAAACCCAGCTGATATTCAGAAGGGTAAAAAAAAGTTAGACGTGGTATTTGTGGTAGAGCATTTGGATGTATGCCAAAATGACTTGTGTTCTAAATATATTACATATTCCAGGAATTTCTTTTAGGGGGTTCATATACATGTTCTTTTTCTCGTTTTTGTGATGCGCTGTGGTGGAGTGAATACAGATTATTGCTTGTTAAGGAAATGAAATAGGAATACCATATACATGAATGGGACATTTTACACATTTAGATAATTGGGGATTTTTTTTTTCAGAGTATCACTGTAATTTGGGAATAAAACTTTTCTTTCTTACTGAGAGTTACTTTAGGGCACTTAGAACTATTTGTTTAATTCTTATAAAAGCTTCAGGTAATTAAGATGGAAATAAAAGCTTCACAATTTCGACAGATCACATCTCTGAAATTTTTTCCTCTACAATTACATATCCATCTATTTGTCAATATGCTGCAACATTTATGTGTTATCTCTAAACATATTTCCTGTATGTGATAATCAAATGGGCCTTTAACTGTCACTTGGAAGTAAAGTAGGATCTTTTTCCACTAGTAAATATTGCTTGACTTGTTAGTATATACTGAGAATATGTAAGATAAATAATTTTTATTTCTGTAGTTGGCTTTTGTTTTTCTTTGCACCGTTGGGTTATTACCTTCTTTTTCATGCTCTGGAGCATTATTCACTGCTGTTAAAGCTTATGATAACTTACTCAACTCTGTTACTTTCATCTACTTTTTGCTACCCATTCAAATATTTAAGTTACAAAGTTAAAAAAGACTTTAGGAAGGAGAGTGCCAAGAGGATAAAACGAGAATTCGGGAGTCCTGAGCTCTGTTCAAGGCCCTCGGGTAGGTCCTTTAACATCTGCCTTTTGCTCATTTATAAAATGAGGTTGAACTGATTTCAACCTTAAAAATGTGATGCCAAGAGCCAGAAGAGAGGACACCAATTGGAGAAATTTCCTGAAAAGGGAAAGGAACATCTATTTTTAAAAAAATGATATAAAACATTATGAAAGAAAGGGTAATAAAAAAAATTAGAGAGTGGAATCAAGGAATCCAGTTACCAAGATGTAATGTGAAAACTCATGATCAGAAAAAGTGAAAAATCTGTTCACCATTTATTGTCTCTCAGTGATCACACTGTGCCTAATTATAGTTCCTTTGCCAAAGACTAACTAGGGGCCAAGGAAAAAATTGCCCTGTAAGATTTTCTTACTGTTATTTCCTACACATCCAGAGATCTGGGGATCACAGGAGCTCTTCTTCCCCTGGGGTTCTACTTTACAGTCCTGTTGTAGGAATTTGGGCAGGTGGTTACAAAAAGGTCTTTAAGAAATATGTAATAGTACAAGGGACTCTAAAAATAGTAAGTAAAATGGACACCTGAATGTTCTGCCATCCAATAAAAATCATCATTTATTAAACACTGGTGGTTCGCTAGGTGCTAGGATACCTGGAATCTGCCTCTCCCCGTCGTCCACCAGAAGAGTTCTTGCTTTGGCAGCTGAAGGGCAACAGCAGGTCTTAAGCAAGCTGCGTTATTGTGATGGCTGCTCTAACAGAGTTTCATACGGGGCTCAGTAGGTCTCCTTGGGGACAGCCATTACCCTAAATCAGTGCTCCCAATAAAACTGTTTGCCATAGTGAGAAAGTTCCACATCATGAAGTCCGGTATGGTCACCGGTGGCCGCAGTTTGCTATTGAGTACTTGAAATGTGGCTACTGTGACTGCAGGACTGAATATTTCATTTTATTTAATTTTAATTAAGCTTAATTCAAATAACCGCATAGGACTCATGGATACTGTATTGGACAGCACCATTTTGGACATGTTAAAAATTACGCTAAACTCTTGTTTATATTTTTTGGATATAAATACCATGTATTCTGCTCCTACAAGAGATAAGGAGTTATGCTCGACGTACGTACTCTCTAATCTGCATGGCAGAATAGCCCCATTTGACATTTGATAGTGAAGAGATTGACAAATGAGGAAACGGAGCCTCTGAGAGAGAACGTGCTTTGTTTTGTCCTTATAACTACTTGTGAGTGCTGGAATTTGAGCCTTGTTGGTCTGATTCCAAAGTAATTTCTACTACTCTGCCAAATGGGTTTTTCTGCTGTCTGGAGACCGTCTCTTCTAAGTACATCTTCCGGTTGCTTTATGGATTAGCCGGCAATGTACCTCTAACTTTGTCCTACAGAGCAATTACAGGGTCCATTTCGGTTCTTGTCAATGTCGAGGTATCACCGCCCCCAGCTGTTCTTTGCGCTTACTGTGACCTGTGTCCTTCCAACAATACTGTAAGACTTGGGTCCATTCCGGTCAGTTTCCTGAGCAGTGAGCTGACCCCTTACAGGCACTTGCCCCGTTAGCTGCTGGTCAGCATCAGTGTACATGCCTAGGTGTGTGGGCATCAGTGGCGCACCACCAGCTCTTGGCATTCGAATGTCTAACTGCCACCGTTTAGAATGTTTGTGAAGCCTCCTAGGGTCTGTGCTGCTGAGTCAGCCTCCCTAGCACTTGAGCTTCTGAGGCATAATTGTGCTTTGCTGCTCTCTACTCCATCATGGAGCACACAGTAACTCTCTTAAGGATCTAAAAAGTCTCAATAACAATGTTCCAGTTATTCTCACCTGGTTCCCTTTGGAAGTTACTCATATGGTACTTGCTGGTCACAGAGAGGCCAAGGTCTGCTCTGCAGCCTGGTGGCTGCCACTCAACCCCACTCAGCTCTACACCTCATGATACACGATCTATAGCCACTTCTCTTGATCCCCTCCAGAGTTCAGCTTCCCACTTTGGGAAGAACGTAACGGACGTATATTGGTTTCACTCTCAACATGCCCTATCAAGTTTTCTTTTCTTAAAAGGCAGTTATGAAACCCCACAAGAATTATTTCTATAAATCATGGCCAAAGTATTGCCTTGTGCTGATAGCTAACAATACCTTTTCTTTTTTGCCTCTTAAGATCAACAAATTGTTTCTTAATGAAAAGAATCTAGGCTTTAATGATTAGCTTGAATCTTTACCACTTGGTAGTTTTTTAACATGGAAAAGTGGCTTAACTTTTTTGAGTCATTTTTGACCAGATTATTTTTTAAAAATAGCAGCACATTAATGGTATTAATCTGATTTTTTTTGCATGTTTTTTAGGTACCAGGTATTATTCTAGTTGCTTTTATATATGTGATGCCATTTAATTCTCTCAAGAATCTGGCTTAGCAGGCACTGTTACTCCCTTTTTATGGGTAGGAATCTAAAGACCAGAGAGTAAAGTATCAGTTCCAAGGTTGCCTAGCTCATAAATGACAGAATGGTCAGTTATGTGACCAGGCCTGCCTGGGCCAGGACACTTGACCAGTCTGCCGTTCTTTAGTCATGTGAAATAGAAATGACGCTATTGATAATGCCCATCTTATATGATTATTATGAAGATTAGAAATAATGTGTATGGAGCTGCCAGCACAAAAGCCATTCCACACAACGCCCTGAACAAATAGTAATCATTGTTATCTTTTAAAATTTCCATAAGTGAAACTGACATGCCAAGACATAAAAATGAGCACCTCCAAGGAAAAAAGTAGAATATGCGTTCTACTCCCTTCATTTTGTTTGTTGGTTTGTGTGTTTCGCTTGCTTTTCTTCTTTTCTAGTAGGCAAAGGTTCTATTTTAAAGAATATCTTATTGTTTCTTTGATGATAGCACAAAGAATAATCAGAACATTGGTTGGCATGGTTAATATACTGTAGTAGTCTGTTTCAAGTATATCTCAAATTACAACACAAGTTAAATCTGTACAATGAGAACTTACAGATTTTTTTATTTTTTCAGAGTTTATGCTGTTTATGGGGTTTTGTTAAGCTCAGAATTTCTGATTTGTGATTTTGTTTTAAAATCAGATTTTAAGAGGAAAAAGATAACGGTGCTGACTTTGAATATGAACTGCACTTGGCTATTAGCTTCCCATTAAGCCTTTATTCAGCAGATAGCTCACTCGAATTGCTGTAGTCTATATGAAGTTGAGCCAAGTTTGCCCATTTCCAATTTTGCAACAGAATTTCACACTTCTTTAGTTACTCTTGTGGGAGGAACTGGAATGCCAAAAGTCACCTTGATCTAAGATACTTATCAGAAGAAAACTAAGTGTAGATTTTTGCTTCTCTTTAGACTCTCTGCATGTTTCCTTGGCAGAGTTACTTCAACACATTGAACGAGAGTTTGGGATTTGTAGTTCATTTTCCATCGGACTGATTTTCTGGTGTTAGTCATTTGAAGAGATCTGGGATGTTTGTTATCATTCTGTTAGCTATTTTCTCTAACAAATGTGTAAGTCATCTTTCTGTTTACCTATATAATAATAATTAAAGTGGAGTGGATGTGAGCTTTTCTTACTGAATTTAATGTCTCTGTTAAATACTTCTGCAGCCTATACTTTCAAGTCTTTTAAGAGCCTGGGAAAATAGTTGACTGAAGTGAAATAATGAAGCAGCTTTCTGATGATCCAGGTTATTAAAAATTAAAACATTGAGGATAAACTGAGTCACTTATCATCACTCTGTTTTCATAAATAGCATCTTATACCTCCACCACCACTTTTAAAGAAGGCAGCCATTGAATAGTAGACAATAAAGGACAATTGATGGTTGAATATCTTGAGCAGGGCTTTGACCATTCCATTATTGAATTTTCTTATGATTAAAATGTGAGGGGGGTTGACTCCTTCTACTTTTAAAAAATATAAGAGACTTCCTGGTGGTCCAGTGGCTAAGATTCCCATACACCCAAAGCAGGGGACCGGGGTCTGATTCTTGGTCAGGGAACTAGATCCCACATGCCACAACTAAGACCCTTTGCAGCCAAATAGATATGTAAATACTTGTTTTAAAGTATAACAGTTCTATGTTGTGTTTATTTTTACAAACAGATATATACAGCACTTATTTTTAAAATAACTCTTGATGAGAAAGATGAAGTATATAAATTAAAGGGGAATAACATTGTACCTGATCAATTATAAAGAAAATTTATAAAATACGCAGAAATTGCTTTTTTTAAAAAAAGACTATTAATAGCGTTTGATTTCTTGTTAACAAAGACTTTCATCTTATCTAAAAAAATCTTAATTTGGCCACAGCACCAGAAAAATAGAAATTGTATAATGTAACATGTCCTGAAAGCTTTTTAACCCCGTACATATTCTTTTTCATGCAGGCAGCATTTCTGAACTTGGGATAAGTGATCTGATTCTCAGATCTTCACACTTGATCATAATTCGTAGTCAAAGTAGCCTCCTTAGATGAGCAAAATTACTGAGGATTTGTCTTTGTCTCCCAAAAGAGATACCAAATAATTCTATCCAAAAGGCAGATGTTGTAGATGCTATCAATGATGTTTATGTAATAATTATAGTACATGTTTAAGGATAAGGTAGTAGAATATGTAATTAAAATTATATATTATCCTAAAAGAATTTGTTTTGATTCTTTTTTTTAATACGGTGATTTAATAATATGGGTGAGTTTATTTTCAGTTTTATAGTAAAATCTTGATTTCTGAGATGGGAAGTAATACATAGTATACTTAGTTCATATGAATACTTGTTAGCCAGGGAGCTGTCAGACTACTAGTCTGTAGATACAGTGCAGTGTATTCTACTCATTGTGCCATTAGAATGAGATGATCTAATTTTCAATTTCCCTAGAAGGTAATTTTTGTTTTCATCTTTTTAGCTAATCTCAAGACTTCTAAATATCTTTAGCAGTATTTTCCAAACTGTTTGTCAGTTGTATAAGCTTCTAAAAAATACTGGGTTTTGCTTGATAAACTTAGGGTACTGATTTGCTTTAGGATTTCTGTCTTATGTTTTATTCTTTGTCCCTTTACAGATAGTTGAAAAAAAATTGCCCTTACTATAAGCCCTGTTAGAGAAGCAGGTAGTTGTTTATACATTTAAGATATGACTAAAATTTTAAAAGAAAATGAAAAATAGAGGAAAAATAAGAGGACTCAGATTCCTCCCTGACTTAGGAAGATTCCTTGTTTCTTTTTCTTTTTAAGTGGACCAAGGCTTTTCTGGTTTGTTTTTGTTTTGTTCGGCCTCCAGGATCTCTCAGTTTCAAGGGCACTGGGGGGCATGTGTAGCATGCGTGTGACGTGTAGCATGCGTGTGACATGTGCATGTGTGCGCGTGTTTCCACACATCTGTCTCTGTGGCCCTATCCTTTGTGAAATCCTAAACCATGTATTAAATGCTTAGTTTGTGATTCATGGTGTTCTGAGAGCAATTATAGAATTTTTCTTAGGATGTTTATTCCATGTGCGCTGTGAAAAAAAAAGGGGGGGAGGTTATTTTTTGGTAACTCTGCAGTTGCCTTTTTATTGGTGAATTTCCCTTTCTTTACTGTGACCTGTGAATATCACTGTAGGCTCACTGCCAATTTTGTGAGCCGCTGCCTGCTTCAAAATGGAGGCAGGAAGGTATCCATTTTCATCAAGAGGATGACAGTGTTTTAGTCTCTCTGACCATCTGGAGAGAAGAACTTTTGGAGCAAAAGAAAATAGGGATTTAAAAAAAATCATATTTAGCTGAAAAGGCAAGGGAGAAAACCAATTAAAGTTAAACTATACCTTATGAATTTATGCCTTTCTACTGTGCTGTCTACTTTAAAGCAAACATAAACAAGAAAATACACAAGCTATTTTTATAAAGAACTGGTTCCCCAAGTCCCATGAGTATTAGTAAGTGAATGTAAGTAAATTAAGATTTTGGCAGTTTTTAAGTTTATTGAGCATACAAAGATGAAAGAGCTGTAAATGAGGGTCTCCCTCCCCCTTCCTTGTGTGCACACTGATTTTTGGTGGTCTGTGCAGATCTGGGCTTTTAACAGCCTTTTTCTTGCATCTCTACAAAAAGCTGACACTTTGGGAATTTAATATTCTAAGATACGTTTGTCACTTTCTGTGGTCTGGAGAGTGCATTTATTTTATCTGTCTTTTTGTCTCTCTGTCTCTGTCTTTACATTTTAATTGAAAGGTAGACTAAATAGGACAAGTTTGAAGCGTGTCTTTTTTTACCTTTTACATGCTCACGGGCCATTTATGTTTAAAAAAAAAAAGAATGCTTAGGTTCCTAGGACAACCCTATGGGTATTATATATCCACAACCCAGGTGGTTCAGTGGTGAAGAATCCACTTGCTAATGCAGGAGATGGAGGAGATGTGCGTTTGATCCCCGAGTCGGGAAGATCCCGCTCCAATATTCTTGCCTGGAAAATTCCATTGAAAGTGGGGCCTGGAGGGTTACAGTCCATGGGGTTGCAAAAAAGTCAGACACAACTGAGCACACACACACAACAACCAGATGTAGTTTTCCATATTCTCGCCTGTAACTGGAAAATATCACACCTGATTTTCCATTTCACAAACCTACTCAACATTTTGTTTTGTTCCATTTTTCTGTATGGGGAAGGGGGCAGGGTTTCTAGAGTTTGATCAGATTTCAGAGGGATGTGGTAGAAATTGTGCCTTTTGTGCCCGCTTCTTGCAAAGTCATAGACTTTGAGATTCTTTGGTGCAGGCAGCAAGCAAAACTAAATGGGCTCTCGTTCCCCAGGTTTATGCTCCATCAGCCAGCACTGCCGACTACAATAGGGACTCGCCAGGCTACCCTTCCTCGAAACCAGCAGCCAGCACTTTCCCTAGCTCCTTCTTCATGCAAGGTAAGACACTGCCTCTTCCAAGGGGAGATCCACGGGTCTTTTATGTCATATATGGGACAAAAGAGTGCTGTTCTAATACTCAAGAAATGGAGTAGGAGGCCAACAGAGAACATGGAAGGTCACGCTCTATTTTAGGATTGAATTCATTAACAGTAAAAACTTTACTGAGAGATGTTTTGTAAATGAAAACCTCTTGAGCCATCATGAGTTAAGATAGACTGGTTTGGTTACTTAGAAGGATGCTTCCTGGGAGAATGCCCACCATGACTAATCATTTCTGCATCATCTCTTCCCAAGAAGAGCACATACATGTATGTTCAGAAATGCTTTGATTCAACGTGTATTTGGAGCATCATGGATTTAGACACGTGGAAAGCAAATTGCCCTTATACATACCTCTATACAAAAATGGTGACCACTTACAATCACTTCTCGGCCTTTTGACTAAGATCGAGTGTAGTATCTGTTCTTATCAGTAAAATCGTTGGCCGTTTCTTAATTCATAGGGAAGAACAAATGTCCCATTGAAGATGAAGTGACCTGTTGAAAATCAGGATTATTATTTCATTACACAGCAAAAGCTCTATTCCAACACACTGACTGACTGAGGATCCAAGACCCAGCTTTTTTTCCCAGACAAATATTGAAAATTACAGCATTGTGGTAGATGAAGTATATTTATTTAATCCACTTAATTGTCCAGTGCATTTCATTTGGCACATTGGATATATGCTCCCTGGGCTTACAGTCTCACTTCTGGTAGGACTTCTCTTTCTGCTGCTTAGGAAAGACTGAGAGGGTTTAAATGACATCTCCTTACAAGAGGAGACTGTCCACAGCATGCAGCTGGAGCTGGACACTTGTGGGCAAAATGTGATAATCTCGTTACCAGGTTAATGCTCTGAAAGTCAGATACAGAGTTCACCAGGAATCCCTGTACGCAAACTTTAACTCTTTGCCTTGGCAAAGTGCCATGGGATTTCCTCCTTCTTGCTCTTCCCGGAAGGTCCATGTCATGGGAAGAGGAGCCACTTGGGCCAGCAAGTCTCAGGGGCACAGCTTGGTATCTCCCTTAGATGAGAGTGGACACATTCAAAATCATTCTATTTCAAAGGAATTTGTTTCCTTTCCCTGTAGAGTGTTAGCTCTTTTAGGTTGTTAGTTCACGTATGAAATTCCACGGAAAATCCATAAAGTTGACTTGAATGGGTCCCTGGGTTTCCCTCATAGCTCAGCTGGTAAAGAATCCGCCTGTA
Source organism: Aepyceros melampus (assembly GCA_006408695.1). Taxonomy (NCBI): domain Eukaryota; kingdom Metazoa; phylum Chordata; class Mammalia; order Artiodactyla; family Bovidae; genus Aepyceros; species Aepyceros melampus. Next base: position 375,494 of record SJXQ01008262.1, on the reverse strand, counting down.
GTGCAGGAGACCCCGGTTCGATTCCTGGGTCAGGAAGATCCGTTGGAGAGGGGATAGGCTACCCACTCCAGTATTCTTGGGTTTCCCTTGTGGCTCAGCTGGCAAAGAATCTGCCTGCACTGTGGGAGACCTGGGTTCGATAGCTGGGTTGGGAAGATCCCCTGGAGAAGGGAAAAGCTCCCCACTCCAGTATCCTGGCCTGGAGAATTCCGTGGATTTTATAGTCCATGGGGTCACAAAGAGTCAGACACGACTGAGTGACTTCACTTTCACTTTCTTGGGAATAGAGAGAATTGGTTTCACATGTATTGGAGCACCTATTAACCAGGGTCTTTTAGCTTTGTGACCTGTCCTCGGTGTCCCTTTCTTTCAGTGGGGGCAGCAAGTACGTCATTTGGGTGTATTCTGTGCCACGACAAAGGTGTTTTCACCTTCAGCTTTAAATAGTAGTCACTTGGGCGTCCACGGGTTTCCCTGGTAGCTCAGATGTAAAGAATCCGCCTGCAGTGCAGGAGATCCTGGTTAGATTCCTGGGTCAGAAAAATCCCCTGGAGAAGGGATAGACTACCCACTCCAATATTCTTGGGCTTCCCTGGTAGCTCAGATGGTAAAGAATCCGCCTGCAATGTGGGAGACCTGGGTTCAATCCCTTGGTTGGGAAGGTCTCCTGGAGAAGGGAACCCACTCCAGTATTCTTGTCTTGAGAATTTCATGGACAGAGAATCTAGTGGGCTGTATAACCCCACGGGATCTCATAGAGTTGGACACGACTGAGCGGCTTTCGCATTCCCTTTGGGCATTAACATCTCTCTTTTATGACCAGAGAAACTATGTTACCATTACTCATGCTATAGAGATTGTCAACTCAAGGACTCATCACCCAAAGCCAAATTTCATTGAGAAAAATTGACACAAGGATAGATACTGTCCATCTGCCTTTAGGAAGGTCACTTGGTTAAACCATGCACACTGTAAGGACAGATCAGGTAGATTAAAACAACAGGCTCTTCTCTATGTCAGACCATGCAAAATAGGGCGAACAAATTTGGTTTTCTGCGTATGAATACTCAAAATGCAAAAAAAAATTTTTTTTGAGTTGACATTTATGATGAGCACAATTAATTCACACACATCTAATTCTATTCTTTCAAAACACATTATGCCAAGATCATGGGATGTGATAAATATTAATTTACTGTGAAAAGCATAATTTATGTAAAATGTGTATTTTTGTAAGTCTGCATTGAGTAAAGTGTCTGTGTTAACAAATCCTAAATGTATTTCCATATAGTGCATCCTGTCAAAATGTTTCAGGAGGCTCTTGTTCAATGATAGATATTCTCAATTTATTTGCCACGCATGTCATCTCTCTGAAATGTTCGTTTTTTTAGACTTCATGTTTGAATTTAAGATGACATCTACACTTCCACAATCTCCGAGCTAAATCTGAAATCCATGAATAGTTACTTTTTAAAAGTCATATGTTTTTACATGATGATCAGAGAAACAGACGTTGTAATCCCATTTCACATGGCTGCCTTCAGTGAGAGTCTCCGATACCCTGAGAATTCAGATCTCGAAGAAAATGTAGTTTAGATGAAAGTGATTCAGAGACTGTCAGTAGCACAGGCTTCCCAGGTGTATCAGTGGTAAGGAATCTGCCTACCAAAAGAGGAGACGTAGGAGACATGGGTTTGATACTTGCCTGGAAAATCCCATGGACGAAGGAACTTGCCTGGCTACATAGTCCGTGGGGTTGCAAAGAGTCAGTCATGATTGAACACGCACGCATGTCAGTAGCATGTTTTAAATTCACTGCTGTGTGACCTCTTATTTTTAACTTCAGCCTCCATATTTTAGTTAAAACTCTTATGTTGTGTACATCTTGTATACATTTGGCATTTAATAATTTTTGTTAAAGTATTGAAGGAAAAAAAACTGAATTGAGCAGTAACATAGAGCTTCTGCACCCTTAATTTAAGAGGCTCAGACCAAGCAAAGCAAACTTAACAGTGACTTTGAGGCCTCTGGGCATGGAGAGTGAAAAAAAACCTGTAGGAATATTTTTAATGTGGTGTTAATAGAAAATTAGCTTGATATTAAAATATATTTCATATAATTTTCATATAATTTAAACTTCTACTCATAGTTTTATAAAAATCCAGAGGCTCTCACAATTGTCTGTAATGTAGATACCACCTTATGATATGTGTGTACCCTTTCGATTGCTCCTGAAGACTATATAACTGTATATCAAAATATAAACATTCAGAAAGGAGACAAACACTCAGAGCTATGTACTTGAGACTGTTCTTCCTTAATTATTACATACCATAATGTAATTCCAACTTTAATTTCATCTACTCTGTATGTCACAAAAATGAAACCCAATCTCTGAAGTCAGAGATATTCTTTCTCATTATTACTTATTTCTTTATATGCTCTCAAAACTTGTAAACTGGCCATCTGTGTATCATCTCAAGGGTGTTATTTTCACCCCAGAATTCAGGAACAGTTAAATTTTTTCAGCAATTTCATAGGAAGAAAAATGTAAGGAGACATCTGAGAAATGTTTTCCTTAGCATTAGCTACCTTGCTGTCTTGACATAATTCTATGGAGAAATATGTTCTGTTCTTTCATAGTTGAATTTTTACTAGGAACCCTTCAACTGTGTTAAATATTTATATTTGTTTGGCAGTATAGAACCACTTAGGAAAGTGTAATGAGGTGGTCTTCTGTAATCAACTCACCAGCACAGAGATGAATGGACAACAGGCAGTTGTTTTCGGGTTATGGAGAAGCCCTAGACTGTAGGACAAGGCTAAGTGCCTCAGAAAAGTCACGGTTTTCTTTGTCCTTTACAGATGGCCATCACAGCAGTGACCCTTGGAGCTCCTCCAGTGGGATGAATCAGCCTGGCTACGGAGGGATGTTGGGCAATTCTTCTCATATTCCACAGTCTAGCAGCTACTGCAGCCTGCATCCACACGAACGTTTGGTAAGGCAGACACACGTGGTAAGGGTGATGGTACAGCTAGTTTATTAAGTCTCCTCCTGTCTTCTCATGCATGTACACACGGACTCTGTCAGCGGACATACACATGGCACACACCCTTCTGACAGTCTCGTTTCTGGGATCAAAGACATACTCACATCGCCTTTGTAAGCCCAGCAGACTCTCTGTGTTGTGCACTGTTCTGGATTGAATTTTGTTCTGTGCTTGCTTTATCATGATGTCAGTTTCCTTCGGTACATAAAGGCATACCGTATTTAAGAGTTGTAGCATTTTTGCTGTGGTGGTTCCTTGCTTTTTGTTGTTGTTTTGTAGTTTTATTTTTTCAATGTTTGTTTTTGAGGCAGGGGTTACTATCTGTAGTTTTGAAAGCTATGCTGCAGGGAGCATAGCGACAATCAGTAGACTTTGAATTAGGTAAAGTACATCTCCCAAGGGCCTTTCCATCTCACCTTGACCAGCTTTTGTAGCCGATGACAGCTTTGAACTATTGTACACACCTAAAGGAGACTCTTTATGTTTCCTGTACACTTCTGTCAGTACAGCAAGCAGACGGTTTATATTTGGATCAGATTCCCAATTTTCAGTCTTTTATTTTTACTTCCACACCCTCCAGCATCTCCTTGGTACTCTTACTTCCACCCCTGTTGAAAACTGCTGGGCTAAAGAGAATGGTCTTATAAAAGAAATTATTGCTACAGTTGCCATTCTGCCCATCATCCTACACTCAACCATCCTAGTATGTCTCTTTATTCTGGAGGAAACAGAGCATCGGGTATTTTTCTAGTCTCAAAATGTACCACATCCCAGAATCTACTGAAGAACTGAGGCCTATCACTAAGTGGAGGGAAAACTACTTCTAGGTCATGCATTAGGTTTCAGTTCAGTTCAGTTGCTCAGTTGTGTCGACTGTTTGTGACCTCACGGAGTGCAGCACGCCAGGCCTCCCTGTCCATCACCAACTCCCGGAGTTTACCCAAACTCATGTCCATTGAGTTGGTGATACCATCCAACCATCTCATCCTCTGCTGTCCCCTTCTCCTTCTGCTTTCAATCTTTCCCAGCATCATGGTCTTTTCCGATGAGTCAGTTCTTTGCATCAGGTGGCCAAAGTATTGGAGTTTCAGCTTCAGCATTAGTCCTTCCAGTGAATATTCAGGACTGATTTCCTTTAGGATGGACTGATTTGATCTCCTTGCTGTCCTAGGGACTCTCAAGAGTCTTCTCCAACACCACAGTTCAAAAGCAACAATTCTTCGGTGCTCAGCTTTCTTTATAGTCCAACTCTCACATCCATACTTGACTGCTAGAAAAACCATAACTTTGACTAGACAGACCTTTGTTGGCAAAGTAATGTCTCTGCTTTTAATATGATGTCTAGGTTGGTCATAACTTCTCTTCCAAAGAGCAAGCGTCTTTTAATTTCATAGCTGCAGTCACCATCTGCAGTGATTTTGGAGCCCAGAAAAATAAAGTCAGCCTCTGTTTCCCCATCTATTTGCCATGAAGTGATGGGACTGGATGCCATGATCTTAGTTTTCTGAATGTTGAGCTTTAAGTTAACATTTTCACTCTCCTCTTTCACTTTCATCAAGAGGCTCTTTAGTTCTTCTTTGCTTTCTGCCATAAGGGTGGTATCATCTGCATAGCTGAGGTTATTGATATTTCTCCTGGCAATCTTGATTCCAGCTTGTGTTTCTTCCAGCCCAGCGTTTCTCATGATGTACTCTGCATAGAAGTTAAATAAGCAGGGTGACAATATACAGCCTTGACGTACTCCTTTTCCTATTTGGAACCAGTCTGTTGTTCTGTGTCCAGTTCTAACTGTTGCTTCCTGACCTGCATACAGGTTTCTCAAGAGGCAGGTCAGGTGGTCTGATATTCTCACCTCTTAAAGAATTTTCCAGAGTTTATTGTGGTCCACACAGTCAATGGCTTTGGGATAGTCAGTAAAACAGAAGTAGATGATTTTCTGGAACTCTCTTGTGTTATTGATGATCCAACAGATGTTGGCAATTTGATCTCTAGTTCCTTTGCCTTTTCTAAATCCAGCTTCAACATCTGGAAGGTCCTGGTTCACGTACTGTTGAAACCTGGCTTGGAGAATTTTGAGCATTACTTTGCTAGTGAGTGAGATGAGCATACTTTACAGTTGTTTGAGCATTNTTGCCGGGAGAAATATCCACAACCTCAGATATGCAGATGACACCACCCTTATGGCAGAAAGTGAAGAGGAACTAAAAAGCCTCTTGATGAAAGTGAAACTGGAGAGTGAAAAAGTTGGCTTAAAGCTCAACATTCAGAAAACGAAGATCATGGCATCTGGCCCCATCACTTCATGGGAAATAGATGGGGAAACAGTAGAAACAGTGTCAGACTTTATATTTTTGGGCTCCAAAATCACTGCAGATGGTGATTGCAGCCATGAAATTAAAAGACACTTACTCCTTGGAAGAAAAGTTATGACCAACCTAGACAGCATATTCAAAAGCAGAGATATTACTTTGCCAACAAAGGTCTGTCTAGTCAAGGCTATGGTTTTTCCAGTAGTCATGTATGGATGTGAGACTTGGACTGTGAAGAAAGCTGAGCACCAAAGAATTGATGGTTTTGAACTGTGGTGTTGGAGAAGACTCTTGAGAGTCCCTTGGACTGCAAAGATATCCAACCAGTCCATTCTGAAGGAGATCAGCCCTGGGATTTCTTTGAAAGGAATGATGCTAAAGCTGAAACTCCAATACTTTGGCTACCTCATGCTAAGAGTTGACTCATCGGAAAAGACTCTGATGCTGGGAGGGATTGGGGGCAGGAGGAGAAGGGGACAACAGAGGATGAGATGGCTGGATGGCATCACCGACTCAATGGATGTGGGTCTGAGTGAACTCCGGGAGTTGGTGATGGACAGGGAGGCCTGGCGTGCTGCGATTCATGGGGTCGCAAAGAGTCAGACTCGACTTAGCGCTCAACTGATCCGAACTGAACTGAAAGTTATTTTTGCTGAATTATTTTATGAATGTTAAAAGTTTTAGTCTCCATTACATTCCTATGATTGTAAACAGAGAAAGAAAGGGATGGAATTGAAGAATTCCACTGAGGTTATTGCTGTGTTCAATTTCTAAATAAAAAGTAATCCATGTGACATCAAGAAGCTCAGCTTGGCTCATCTAAGCCTTGGCTCATTCTTACCCTTTCAACATATTAAGATATGAAAGAATTTCTCATTTATGTGAGAAAAGGGAGAATAAAACTGAAGGAATAAGTATCTCTGAGTAGCAGCAATAAAAGACTTCCAGGATTTAGAACGTTAGACGTTCAGGAGTGGTTCACTTGGCATGGAAACAAGGGCCCTATTATTAGAATCAAAATAATTGGGCAGTTTACTTGTAACAGTAACCCTGAACTATCTAGCTGCAAGTTAACTAGGAGATGCTTCCATGTTTAGCTTCTAAAATCTTGAATCTCAGTTGGCTGGGGGACTGAGCCTAGTGATGGGACCCCAGGAACTGGAGGGTGCCTGGAGGCAGTAACAGTTTTTCTTTTAAGATGATGGGTTTAAATCATAGTTCTGTCTGAATTAAAAACAACAACAACAACATAATCCCTTTTCCAATTCTATGATTATTTTATCCCTTTATTTATGTAGATATATCTTCTATGCTGCTGCTGACAAGTGCTCAGTTTTGTTTGACTCTTTGCAACCCCATGGACTGTAGCCCTGCCAGGCTCCTCTATCCATGGATTTTCCAGGCAAGAATACTGGAGTGGGTTGCCATTTCCTCCTCCAGGGGATCTTGCCAAGCCACGGATTGAACTTGGGTTTCTTGTGTCTGCTGTACTGGCAGCAGATTCCTTAGCAATAGTATCACCTGGGAAGCCCATATCTTCTGTATTTCATACTAATTAATTTAATGAAATTTTAAGTGGCAATGGCCACATGTAAAAAAATTATGATACTTTAGAAATTATTTCTTCAATTTAGCATGTTGTAATTAAGTACAAATTTTACTTCTGATGTCTGCTTATTTGTGTGGATCCTCAACATTTCATTTTCATTGAAAATGTGTACATATGTAATTATATTTCCATATTAATGTCTTGGCTTTATAAAGAGAAATGCTGAATAAGCTCAAAGTTTGCATATAGATCATCTTTGATTGTTGATATCACACTGTACTCAAAAGTCTTTCAGAAACTCATGTTTATAACTTATTTAAAATTTTCAGAACTCCTTTAAGTGTTTGAAACTTTGTAAATTTTATCTTAATTGGAAACAACTATAATTTTTATGAATAAGCAGACCTTTCTATTATCAGCTTAAAAAGAAAAAACATGAATTATTAATGTAAATAATCCTTAAAGACACTCAAAAGAATATTACAGTTAACATTTGAGTTGTCAGAGCCCTGATTAATATTTAGAAGGACATTATGCTTTATATAAATCATCTTTGTTTATTGTTTTTGAAGCTAATTCTTTTATTTTAAAGAAGAATGACTATGTTTGGGCTTCCCAGGTGGTGCTAGTGGTAAAAACCCGCCTGCCAAAGCAGAAGACATAAGGGATGCAAGTTTGATCTCTGGGTTGGGAAGATCCCCTGGAGGAGGAGGAAATGGCAACCCACTCCAGTGTACTTGCCTGGAGAATCCCATGGACAGCGAAGCCTGGCAGGCTACAGTCCATACAGCCAGTCACCTGATGATATTAAATCATCTTGGCTTATTGTTTTTGAAACTAATCCTTTGTAAAAAAAAAAAAAATTGACTATGTTTAGTTCTTTGGATTTTAAAATTTGTCATCTAAAATGAAAGTTGTAGAAAGTCTGAGGGCATATTACCAATAAATGTATGAAATAAGTAATGAAGTCAGCTTTCTAATCTATACGGACCTTGGCCTTTTCCTGTGGATAGACATCTGTAAATGATCATTTGCATATCCAGGCCCTCCTGCAGCCAAATATTGTCCATCACTTGAATAATCTGCAGAACAAGCATATCCTGACGGAGATATCTCCAGCCTGTTAGAAACAAAATTATAGACTCTGGGTTTCTCCTTGAATTCCATTGAAAGTTTTCAACAACAGTATATGTCATTTCCTTCTCTGAATAATTTTCCAGCCTGACTTAGGGTAGTTTCAGTTCTGTTAGCACTAAGAGTACCCTGTGCTTCTGATAGAAGATCAAAGAAAATAAGAGCTTTCTTTTAAATCATTATAGAAGCTTCAGCCATCAAATTAGAATTGTCTTGGAATCTTGTTCCCTGATAACAATCTTTCAATTTACTATCCATGTGCAGCCTCTTAACCTCAAAGTCTGGTGAAGAGAGGCTAGATAAATGTTCATTCAAATTTCAAACTCAGCCAAGTGACATCTCTTTCAAAGGGAAACATATTTGATGTGCTACAAGTTTATACACTGATACACAGTTAGATTACCTGGAGCTTCTTGACTGGGAGTATAAATAGCACATTTATGATTCATCAGACTTTGACTTATTGGCTTCTCTTACTTTGAAGGCAGTTACAAAGTTTTCAGAATAAATGGCCTTTGATAACAAGAAATCATAAAGGAGTGATTTTCTAGCATAGGTGAAGGAAATGGAAAATATCCAAAGGGGAAGGACAGCTCTATGCTGGTAACTACTAAGAGGCTCAGTTTTGAAAATGCTTTCTAAATTATATGCAGAAGACTGTGCCACGATGAGATTTTGTGTGGTTCTTTTTCCTTTACCAAAAATGCAGTGCTGGGGGAACTCTTAATACTTGAGGTTACACAGATCACAGCAAAAATATGGGTGTACTAATAAGTGTGATCCTTAAACTAGTCAGAATTGAATACAAATTCCACTCTGAGACCTTGTTTTCTGGTTTGGCTGAGTGATTTAACACATTAATTGAATGACTGGCAAATGTTTCCTTTATTCCTATTGAACTATATGTAACTTTTTACTCTACTGTCCCATGGATTTCATGATAAAGACTGATATGGCCCATATTTATGTTTTATTTTAAAAGAAGAAAACAACCCAAACGCTAAAATAAGCAAGTACTCACTAAGAAGAATTTTATGTTAAATCATATCATATTTGAGTTGCAGCTGATTTGAGTTGCAGCTGATTTTGATTCAAATTTAATATGGAGGCCAAAAGAAGATTTTCTCCCCCTTGTCCCAGAAATTTACCACAATTCTGCTTTCTGTACTACTCAAAAGTGATCATATCATTTCACTTATTGAAACATACCTCCCAGAGTTTTGTACTGAAGATTCATTGGCTTTGAGCCAGTAATGTTGGATTTATTGCCAATACATAGTAGGGCATGTACTATAATTCTGTGAAAATGCAGAATCAAAAATAACTGGCAGCTTCTGTGCTGTTGCCAGAGGAATAGAGCTATACTAATTTATTTTTCTGAGTAATAAATCAATAGTCTATCTATGGGATCAATCTGATGTTTCAGGAGAGCTACTGTACCTTAAAAATGACACTGATGTTTTTGCCCATTGGATTGGCATTAATGAAAGTGATCTTCAACGGCAAAGCATTAGATGTGAAATATGAACACGCCTACAAGACAAAAGCAAGAGAAATATGGTGAGCAAAATAAAGCAAAAAGAACAGTTTGAAATTATGGCCCCAGCAAAATCTGTTATATGAGCAAATATAACACATATGAATAATTTTTACACTTTGAAACAAAGAAACATATTTATTAGAAAAAAAAAAGACTTTAGTTTACCAACCAAAGCCTTCATTTCTAAACTAAAAAGCCAGCTTTTCAGCAGGTTGTAAATCTTCAAGGACATTTTTTCCTCACTGAGCAGTGGTGGTGTGGAGGGAGTTTAAATAAACTAAGTAGTATGTAGGTGTTGTGCTTTTGCTGGTTAATATCTAAAAGATGAAATTGCTATTTAAAAAATATATTTCCTTTTCATTCTTTCTGCCCAACAGCATATTTTAAGGAAACATGGATACAGAGTTAAGAAAGACCTGAATAAAAATTTGGACTCTGATACAGAGGGAAGTGGGCTTCCCAGGTGGCTCTAGTGGTAAAGACACGCCTGCCAATGCAGGAGACACAAGAGATGTGGGCTTGATCCCTGAGCTAGGAAGATCCCCTGGAGGAGGCCATGGCAACCCACTTCAGTATTCTTGCCTGGAGAATCCCTTGGACAGAAGAGCCTGGCGGGCTACAATCCATAGGGTTGCAGAGTCAGACATGATCGGAATGACTTAGCATGCACGCACAGTGTGAAGTAAGCCATAAAGAAAAACAAATATTTTGTATTAACACATATATATGGAATCTAGCCAATCCAGCCAATCCATCCTAAAGGAAATCAGTCCTGAATATTCATTGGAAGGACTGAAGTTGAAGCTAAAACTCCAATACTTTGCCCACCTGATGTACAGAACTGACTCATTTGAAATGACCCTGATGATGGGAAAGATTGAAGGCAGGAGGAGAAGAGGATGACAGAGGATGAGATGGTTGGATGGCATCACTGACTCAATGGACATGAGTTTGAGCAAGCTCCAGGAGTTGGTGATGGACAGGGAAGCCTGGCGGGCTGCAGTCCATGGAGTTGCACAGTTGCACACAACTGAATGACTGAACTGAACTGATAGAATCTAGAAAAATGGTACTGATGAACCTTTTGGCAGGGCAGGAATAGAGACGTAGTTGTTGAGAACGGACCTGTGGACACAGTGGAGGAGGAAGAGGGTGAGACAAAAGGAAAGAGTAGCACTGATATATACACTGCTGCTGCTGCTAAGTCGCTTCAGTCGTGTCCAAAGAACACTGGAGTGGGTTGTGTAAATAGATAGTTAGTGGGAAGTTTCTGTATAGCAGAGAAGAGAGCTCAGCACGGTCCTCTGTGACAACATGGAGGGTAGGATGGGGAGGTGGGAAGGAGGTTCAACAACAATATGTATGTTGTTGTTGTTTAGTTTCTGAGTCATGTCCAACTCTTTGTGACCCCATGGACTGTAGCCCTCCAGGCTCCTTTGTTCATGGGCTTTTTGAGGCAGGAATATTGGAGTAGGTTGCCATTTCTTTCTGTAGACAATCTACTGACCCAGGGATCAAACCTGTGTCTCCTGCTTGGCAGGCAAATTTGTTAGTACTCAGCCAACTTGGAAGCCTGAATACACACACACAGACACAGACACACACACACACACACACACACCAGTTCAGTTCAGTCACTCAGTTGTTTCCAATTATTTGCGACCCCATGGACTGTAGTATGCAAGGCCTCCCTGTCCATCACCAACTCCCAGAGCTTGCTCAAACTCATGTCCATTGAGTCAATGATGCCATTCAGCCATCTCATTCCTTGTCATTCCCTTCTCCTCATGCTTTCAATCTTTCCCAGCCTCAGGGTCTTTTCTCATGAATCAGTTCTTCACATCAGGTGGCCAAAGTATTGGAGCTTCAGCTTCAGCATCACACCTTCCAAAGAATATTCAGGACTGATTTCTTTTAGAATTGACTGGTTGGATCTCCTTGTAATCCAAGGGACTCTCAAGAGTCTTCTCCAACACCACAGTTCAAAAGCATCAATTCTTTAGCACTCAGCTTTCTTTATGGTCCAACTCTCACATCCATACATGACCACAGGAAAAACCATAGCTTTGACTAGACAGACCTTTGTCGGCAAAGTACTGTCTGCTTTTTAATATACTGCCTAGGTTGGTCATAACTTTTCTTCCAAGGAGTAAGCACCTTTTAATTTCATGGCTGCAGTCACCATCTGCAGTGATTTTGGAGCCCCAAAAGTAAAGTCTCTCAGTGTCTCCATTGTTTCTCATTTATTTGCCATTAAGTGATGGGACTGATGCCATGATCTTTGTTTTCTGAATGTTAAGTTTTAAGCCAGATTTTTCACTCTCCTCTTTCACTTGCATCAAGAGGCTCTTTAGTTATTCACTTTCTGCCATAAGTGTGGTGTCATGTGCATATCTGAGGTTACTGATGTTTCTCTCAGGAATCTTGATTCCAGCTTGTGTTCCATCCAGCCTGGCATTTCGCATGATGTACTCTGCATGTAAGTTAAATAAATAGGGTGAAAATATACAGCTTTGACAATATACGCCTTGACAATATACAGCCTTGATGTGTTCTTTTCCCGATTTGTAAACAGTCTGTTGTTCCTTGTCCAGTTTAAACTGTTGCATGCAGATTTCTCAGGAGGCAGGTCAGGTGGTCTGGTATTTTGATTTCTTGAAGAATTTTCTACAGTTTGTTGTGATCCACACAAACGCTTTGACATAGTCAATAAAGCAGAAGTAGATGTTTTTCTGGAACTATCTTGCTTTTTCAATGATCCAGTGGATGTTGGCAATTTGATCTCTGGTTCCTCTGTCTTTTCTAAATCCAGCTTGAGCATGTGGAAGTTCATGGTTCACGTGCTACTGAAGACTGATTTGGAGAATTTTGAGCATTACTTTGCTAGCGTGTGAGATGAGTGCAATTGTGTGGTAGTTTGAGCAGCCTATGACATTGTCTTTTCTTTGGTATTAGAATGAAAACTGACCTTTTCTAGTCCTGTGGCCACTGCTGAGTTTTCCAAATTTGCTGACATATTGAGTGCAGCACCTTCATAGCATTATCTTTCAGGATTTGAAAAAGCTGAACTGGAATTCCATCACCTCCACTAGCTTTCTTCATAGTGATGCTTTCTAAGGCCCACTTGACTTTACATTCCAGGATGCCTGGATCTAGGTGAATGATCACACCATCATGGTTATCTGGGTCATGAAGATCTTTCTTGTACAGTTCTTCTGTGTATTCTTGCCACCTCTTCTTAATATCTTCTGCTTCTGTTAGGTCCATACCATTTCTGTCCTATATTGTGCCCATTTTTGCATGAAATGTTCCCTTGGTATCCCTTGAGATCTCTAGTCTTTCCCATTCTATTATTTTCCTTTATTTTTTAAATTAATTAATTTTTTATTGAAAGATAATTGCTTTACAGAATTTTGCTGTTTTCTGTCAAACCTCAAAATTAGTCAGCCATTGGTATACATATATCCCCTCCCTTTAAAAACTCCCTCCCATTTCCCTCCCCATCCCACCCCTCTAGTTTCATACAGAGCCCCTGTTTGAGTTTCTTAGCCATACCGAATTCCTGTTGGCTACCTATTTTACACATGGTAATGTAAGTTTCCATGTCACTCTATCCATACATCTTACCCTCTCCTCCCCTCTTCCCATGTCCATAAGTCTATTCTCTATGTCTGTTTCTCCATTGTTGCCCTGTAAATAAATCTTCAGTACCATTTTTCTAGATTCCATATATATGTGTTAGAATACAGTATTTATCTTTCTCTCTCAGACTCAATTCACTCTATATAACAGGTTCTAGGTTCATCCACCTCATCAGAACTAACTTAAATGTGTTCTTTTTAATGGCTGAGTAATATCCCATTGTGTGTATATACCACAACTTCTTTATCCATTCATCTAGGTTGCTTCCATGTTCTACCTATTGTAAATAGTGCTGCAGTGAATAATGGAATACATGTGTCTTTTTCAAGTTTGGTTTCCTTAGGATATATGCCTAGGAGTAGGATTGCTGAATCATATGCTGTTTTTTCCCCTAGCTTTTTAAGGAATCTCCATACCATCTTCCATAGTGGCTGTATCAATATACATTCCCACAGACAGTGCAAGTGTGTTCCTTTTTCTCCACACCCTCTCTAGCATTTATTGTCTGTAGACTTTTTGATGATGGCCATTCTGATCCATATGAGGTGATATCTCATTGTAGTTTTGATTTGCATTTCTCTAATAATGAGTGATGTCTTGGAGAGGGAAATGGCAACCCACTCCAGTGTTCTTGCCTGGAGAATCCCAGGGACAGTGGAGCCTGGTGGGCTGCCATCTATGGGATTGCACAGAGTCAGACACAGCTGAAGTGACTTAGTGGCAGCAGCAGCAATAATGAGTGATGCTGAGCATCAGTTCACGTCTTTGTTAGCCATCTGTATGTCTTCTTTGGTGAAATGTCTGTTTAAGTCTTTTTCCCACTTTTTGATTGGGTTGTTTGTTTTTCTGGTGTTGAATTGTATGAGCTGCTTGTATATTTTGGAAATTAATCCTTTTACAGCTGTTTCATTTGCTATTATTTTCTCCATTCTGAGGGTTTTGTTTTCATCCTGCTTATAGTTTCCCTTACTGTGCAAAAGCTTTTAAATTTAATCAAGTCCCACTTGTTTACTTTTGTTTTTATTTCCATTATCTAGGAGGTGGTTCATAGAGGATCTTGCTTTGATTTGTGTCATCGAGTGTTCAGCCTATGTTTTTCTCTAAGGGTTTTATAATTTCTGGTCTTACATTTATGTCTTTAACCCATTTTGAGTTTACCTTTGTGTAAGTGTTAGGAAGTGTTCTAATTTCATTCTTTTATCCAGTTTTCCCAGCACCATTTACTGAAGATTCTGTCTTTGCCCTATTGTATATTTTTGCCTCCTTTGTCAAAAATAAGGCATCCATAGATGCATGGGTTTATTTCTGGGCTTTTTATCTTGTTCCAATGGTCTACCTTTCTGTTTTTGTGCCAGTACCATACTGCCTTGTTGACTGTAGCTTTGTAGTATAACCTGAGGTCAAGAAGGTTGATTCCTCCAGCTGCATTCTTCTTTCTCAAGACTGCTTTGGCTATTCAGGGTCTTTTGTGTTTCCATATGAATCGTGAAATTTTTTGTTCTAGTTTTGTAAAAAATGCATTGGTAATTTGACAGAGATTGCATTTAATCTGTAGATTGCATTTAGTAGTATATTCATTTTCACTATATGACTGTGAAAGAATATGATTCTTCCTAGTCAGGAACATGGAATATCTCTCCATCTGTTTATGTCATCTTTGATTTCTTTCATTAGTGTCTTTTATAATTTTCTGTGTACAGTTCTTTCTTCTCCTTAAGTAAGTTTATTCCTAGATTTTTAATTCTCTCTGTTGCAATGGTGAATGGGATTGGTTCCTTAATTGTTCTTTCTGATTTTTCATTGTTAGTATATAGAAATGCAGGTGATTTCTGTGTATTGACTTTGTATCTTGCAACTTTGCTAAATTCACTGATTAGCTCTAGTAATTTTCTGATACTATCCTTAGGGTTTTCTATGTATAGCATCATGTCATCTGCAAACAGTGAGAGTTTACTTCTTTTCTGATCTGGATTCCATTTATTTCTTTTTCTTCTCTTGTTGCTATAGCTGAGACTTCCAGAAATATGTCAATCATTGAAGACTTGTGTTTCCTTATTAATTTTCTGTTTTAATGATCTGTCCACTGGTGTGAGTAGGGTGTTAAAGTCTCCTACTATTATTGTGTTACTGTCAATTTCTTCTTTTATGTCTGTTCATGTTTGTCTTATGTATTGAGGTGCTCCTACGTTGGGTGCATAGGTATTTACAACTGCTATGTCTTCCTCTTGGGTTGGTCCCTTGATCGTTATGTACTGTCCTTCCTTATCTCTTGTAATCTTCTTTATCTTAAGGTTTATTTTGTCTGGCATGGGGATTACTAATTCCAGCTTTCTTTTGCTTTCCATTTACATGGAATGTATTTTTCTATCTTCTCACTTTCAATCTATATGTGTCTTTAGGTCTGAAGTGGGTTTCTTGTAGACAGCATATATATGGATCTTGTTTTTGTATCCATTCAGCCAGTCTGTGTATTTTGGTTTTAGCATTTAATCCATTTACATTTAAAGTAATTATTGATATATATATGCTCCTATTGCCATTTTCTAATTGTTTGGGGTTGATTTTTTAGATGTTTCTCCTTCTCTTGTATTTTTTGACTATATAAGTTGGTTTAACATTTGTTGTAAAGCTGGTTTGATGGTATTGAATTCTCTTAACTTCTTCTTGTCTGAAGACCTTTTTATTTCTCCATCAATTTTCAATGAGATCCTTGATTGGTACAGTAATTTTGGTTGTAGATTTTCCCCATTCAGTACTTTAAACATATCCTGCCATTTCATTCTGACCTGCAGAGTTTCTGCTGAAAGATCAGCTGTTAAGCATATGGCGTTTCCCTTGTATTTTACTTGTTCTACTCCCTTGAATTTATTTGTTTACTTGTTGCTTCTCTCTTGCTGCTTCTCCCTTTAATATTCTTTCTTTGTGTTTAGTCTTTGTTAGTTTGATTAGTGTGCTTCTTGGTGTGTTTCTTTTGGGTTTATCCTGTATGGGACTCTTTGTTCCTCTTGGACTGCATTGGCTATTTCCTTTTCCATGTTGGGGAAATTTCCACCTATAATCTCTTCAAAAATTTTTTCATACCCTTTTTTTTCTCTCTTCTTCTTCTGGAACCCCTATAATTTGAATGTTGGTGCATTTGATATGGTCCCAGAGGTCTCTGAGACTATCCTCAGTTCTTTTCATTCCTTTTACTTTATTCTGGTCTTCAGAAGTTATTTTCACCATGTTTTTCTTCCAGCTCACTGATTGGTTCTTCTGCTTTGGATATTCTGCTATTAATTCCTTCTAGAGTATTTTTAATTTCTGTATGCTTATTCTTTAATTCTTCTAGGTCTTTGTTAATTGATTCTTGCATTTTTTCTGTTTTGTTTTCAGGGTTTTTGCTCATCTTTATTACTATAATTCTGAATTCTTTTTCAGGTAATTTCCCCATTTCCTCTTCGTTTATTTGGACTTCTGTGTTTCTAGTTTGTGCCTTCATTTGTGCAGTATTTCTCTGCCTTTTCAGTTTTTCTTTAAAGACATCAAATAGAATATAAATAGAAAGCATTGATTTGATATTTATAAAATATTTCAAGCACTCTTTGTGGAATGACATCTTGCCAACAGCTCTATTTTGAATATCACATGAGTTGTTCAGTGTTAACTACTAGTCTAGACTCTTGTGACCCCATGGACTGTAGTCCACCAGGCTTTTCCCTGGTGTCTCCTTTTCCCAGGCTTCGAGGAAACTTGAATTCTTTCCTTGAAGAAGGTTGAATTCTTTTTTCCTTTTTATTTCTGTCCTCCTAAGGTTGGTTAAGTGGTTTGTGTGAGCTTCATATAGGGTGAGATTTGTGCTGAGCTTTTGTTTGTTTGTTTGTTTGTTTTTCCTTTGATGGGCAAGGCTGAGTGAGGTGGTACTCCTGTCTGCTGATGATTTGGTTTGTATTTTTGTTTTGTTTTTTGTTTAGATGAGGCATCCTGCATGGGGTGCTACTGGTGGTTGGGTGAGTCAGGTCTTGTATTCCAGTGGTTTCCTTTGTGTGAGTTCTCTCCATTTGATACTCCCTAGGATTAGTTATCTTGCAGTCTAGGGTCTTGGAGTCAGTGCTCCCACTTCAAAGGGTCAGGGTTTGTCTGTTATGGCACATCTCACTTATGTGATGAGTTGCCTATGCCTGTTAGTGGCTCAACAACCTGGTTATTTAGTTATTTTAGAGCTCTCAGTCCACCTCCTTGATTTATTCTCCTGGGAAATAGCAATACATTCCAAGGCCAGAGTAATATCTCTATATGTATCTGACTGTGAGGCCCTGCCTGTGGTTCTGCACATCTCTGGGCACCGTGCACATTTCCCCCTGATCTCAGAACACAGCTCCCATGTACTTTCCTTTATTACCTTGCATTGATCACTGAGGAAGTCTTTCTTATCTCTCCTTGCTATTTTTTGGAACTCCATTTAAATGGGTTCAGTTCAGTTCAGTTCAGTTGCTCAGTCGTGTCTGACTCTGCGACTCCATGAATCGCAGCACGCCAGGCCTCCCTGTCCATCACCAACTCCCGGAGTTCACTCAGACTCGAGTCCATCGAGTCAGTGATGCCATCCAGCCATCTCATCCTCGGTCGTCCCCTTCTCCTCCTGCCCCCAATCCCTCCCAGCATCAGGGTCTTTTCCAATGAGTCAACCCTTCGCATGAGGTGGCCAAAGTACTGGAGCTTCAGCTTTAGCATCATTCCTTCCAAAGAAATCCCAGGGCTGATCTCCTTCAGAATGGACTGGTTGGATCTCCTTGCAGTCCAAGGGACTCTCAAGAGTCTTCTCCAACACCACAGTTCAAAAGCATCGATTCTTCGGTGCTCAGCCTTCTTCCCCTTTCCTCCTTTGCCTTTGGCTTCTCTTCTTTCTCAGCTGTTTGTAAGGCCTCCTCAGACAACCATTTTCTCTTTTTGCATTTATTTTCCTTGGGGATGGTCTTTATCACTGCCTCTTGTACAATGTCACAAACCTCCATCTATAGTTCTTCAGGCACTCTTCAGATCTAAACCCTTGAATTTATTTGTCACTTCCACTGTATAAGCATAATGGATTTGATTTAGGTCATACCTGAAGAGTCTAGTGGTGTTCCCTTTTTTCTTCTATTTAAATCTGAATCTGGCAATAAGGAGTTCATGATCTCAGCCACAGCCAGCTCCTGGTGTTTTGTTTTTGTATTATGTACATTTATGGCTGATTCACATTGCTTTGGCAGAAACCAACACAATATTGCAAAGGAATTATCCTCCAATTAAAAATAAATTCAAAAAAATTGGACTCTGCAACTTATCAACTGTTAACACCTTGGACAAATTACTTAAATGTTTTTGCTCATGTGTTAGTTGCTCAGTTGTGTCTGACTCATTATCCCTATTTCACATTGGGATAAATGTTTGTATCCTAATGTAATACAGGGATAAAAATCCTACCTCAAACAATTTTGTAATAGGTATATGAACTAATGGATATAAAATAGCTTTTACAATGTCTGATATTAATCAGGTACTTCTAAAAGATTAATGCATTTTTTCCCCTTTTTGTTAATGAACATTTTCTTATCTTTACAAATAACAGTACAACATATATTTCCTGTTCTCATGTTTTTCAATTATACTTTACATTTTATCTTCACCTAAAGCTGAGCAATATCATAAACAATATCGACTGCTTTCCATTATTTTCCTTTTATGTGCTTACAATTGTTTGAGTGCTAAAGGCTATATGTTTTTAGGTTATTAGAGAGTTCATGTTGACAGTGAAGAATTAAATCAATACTAAAAGGAAAAGGATTTGATACTTTCAACTTATCAACTTAGTAAAAATATGATATCAATACATTTTGAAGGATTGGTTTGAATGTCATTATTTCTGAGAAGTCCGAAATGGGTAGAAGAGAGGAAAGGATCTATTTCTTAGCCTATCGATGTAAATCTAACATAATCCCCAAGCAAAGAGAAACCTTTGTTTACTGAATCAATTTGAGTTTTACAGTGAAAGGATGAGGCTGCTTGTTAAGTAATGATTCTTGCTGCAAGAATCAGTCAATCAGGGCATATCACCTTCTGTCATAGTGTTCAATTAGGAAACTCTGTATTGGGCCACAGTCTAGACTAGTGGTTTTCAAATTCTCCTCATTCAACTCTGGGGATGAGAGGGGTGGGGGGAGGTGATAAAGTCTTTGAGGCATGCAAAGTCCAGGGAAGAAACAAAGAGCTGAGAGAGACCGAGCCCCTCTTTGTAATTATATCACTGAGAGGGATTGTGCTTTCATTGTTTCATATTTTGGTTTTCAGATGCAGTCTGTTTTTTGAGAGTCACAACAAAAATACCACACACTTGACAACTAGTATCCACAAACCACTATCTATATGCAAATAGAAAGAGGCACCATATCTACCTCTGAAAGAGCCTGCAAAAAGTTGCTATGAAAGTATACACACATGCATTAAGTCAAAAATAATTTACAAGGCAATGTAACATAGTTGAATGAGGAAGCATTTGAAGAAGAGAGTATTTCAGAGATGAGCTGAATTTGAAGATTGTGAAAGACATAGATTAGTAAACAGGTGAAAGAAAAGGTTTGCTAGATACGAAAAGGCAAACAAAGACACCTCAGAGTAGAAGTTAAAAGTGGATTGGGAAGACCGTAACCAAGAGATAGGAAAGAATAAATCAAATCTTAGTGTATAGTTTATAAAAATGATGAGATAAAGGAGCTGGAATAGAGAAAGATAAGAAAGGTTAGAATAGGGAAAGGATGATATGACTTCTCTTGTTGTAAAGTAAATACGGCTGAAATAGATTTAAAAGAGATTTTTAAAAGGAAAATAAACCTATTAGCAAATGAAAAGTCTGGTCCTTACTGTCCCAGGAGTAGAGAAGAATTGCATTGTTATTTCCACTCTCTCATTCTATCCATCCCTTAGTGAAACAGGAAATGGTCCATTGTGATTAGTGGTCTGAACGAGAGGTAGGGGTGAGAATTCTTCTTATAAAGAAAGCTTATCCAAACCTAAGAAGAATTTTGCTTTCTATCTTGAAGGCCATGTTTTAAGAAATGGATTGAGCCAGGCCTGAGTGCTTCTCCCTAGTGTAGTAAACTGATGGTGATTAAACTAGAATGCTGACTGTGTATGCAGGCTTTCCCACGCTCTCTCATTCATGGGACTTCTCTCCAGAGTGACTTCTGGCACAGGATAAGCTCAGTATTGACTTTTCCACCATCACTGCATTTATCAGCTTTCTCCCCAGATCGGCTCTCTGATGTCCTAGAGGACTGGTGGTATAACCAAAGACCTTCCCATGCTCATTATTACATCCATAGGACTTCTAACCTGTGTGAATCCTGTGATATATAATGAGGTGTGAGTCTCAACTGTGTATTTTCCACATTTATTGTGCTTTTGCTGGTGTGAAGTCTGTAACATAAAGTAAGATATTTACTAGACTAAATGCCATGCCATGCCACATTCAAAAGGCTTTCCTCTGGCATGAATTTGCTCATAATCAACAAGTTTAGAGGTCTGACTGAAGGCTTTTCTACACTGCCAACACATATGTGCTTGTTTCCTGGCATGGGGGACCCAGTGTCAAGACTGACACTGACTCTTATTTGACACTGGATTTACTCTGATTGAAGGCCTTACTACATTCCTTACACTCGTAAGACTTCTCCCCAGTGTGAACTTTCTGGTGGTCAGTAAGATTTCTATCAGAACAGAGAGCATTCCCACATTCATTTCAACATAACATTTGTCACCTGTGTGAAGTGCCTGGTGCTGTAAAAAGGTTCTACTCTGAAAGAAGGCCTCCCACACTCATGATATTCTGAAGACTTCTCCCCAATAAGGACTGTCTGATGTGCCTCTGAGGGAATGAGGAGTGAAGGCTTTTCATGTTCGTCACCTGGATGAGGTTTCTCCCTGTCTAGTATTTACTGAGATGGGGGGAGTGCTGACAAGTCTCCTCACATTCACTTTCATAGAATCTGTCCCCTCAGTGGGTGCTCAGATGAACCACTGGCTGAGGGGTTTCTCTAAAGCTCTTAACATACTCATTACATTCCAGAGGTTCTTAGAAGTATGGATTCCCTGATGGTCAACCAGATGTGGGTTCTGACTAGAATTTTGCTGCATTTATGGCACCTTCAGAGGTGATGTGTGTCCCTCCAGACCTCCTTGCTGTTCAGTAGGACTGCAAACAGACTAAAATGTCCTGCAGGTGAGAGCTTCGCCTGCCGCTTTCCCTGTTCATTGCTATATGCACAGCAGAGCTGACCACAGCATATGGGCAAAGAGATGGCTCCACTTGGGGCAGTTGCCAGCCTCAGGAAAAGTGCTGATGGCTGCGGGTTGCTGTAGGGGAGGAGTGTGGTCTCAGCCACAGCACTTTGGATGCTGACTGCTGGGCCAGTGGGGATCCTGGCCTGGCCAGCTCACCTGGACACTTCCACAGCCACCCAGGAAAGCCAGTGCCCCACATCCCCAAGGCCTGCATGAGGTATAACTGATACGTAATTTTAATTGAAAAAAAAAAAAACTTTCTATTCCATAAACAATAACAACAAATCAAGAAGGCAGAAATAAAAAAATAACATCTGGCTTCCACAATCTCCATTGTTCTTTCTATGTATTGCTCATGTGGCTGCTTAAATGACTTAGTTATTTATGTAAAAACCTTACTTTTCATTTCAAAAACTGTTGACTGGACCCAACTGCTATTTGATTGTAGTGCTAGAAAAATATATTAATACATACAACCAAAAAAAAAGATATGCTGTCTTTGAAATATCGAGTTTCCATGTATCTTTAGCATCAATCAGTGTATACTGCTCATAATAAAAATGTTACACCTTTTTAAAAAAAATCAGTGATGATTTGGATTCTAGCTTTGATAGACATCTCAGCTTATGGAGTTAATGCCTTGTTTTGTTTTTGTTCAAAATACATCTATGAAGTATATTAGGAAAGTTTGTAGAGTGTCTTTGTAGCAGAAAAGTTGTCAAGGTGACAGCATTAAGTTTTTAGCAAAATGTTTTCTATTCATGCATTGTGCGGGTGTGTTGCCTGTTCAGTCGTGTCCAATTCTTGTGACCTCATGGATGGACTGTAGCTCTCCAGGTTCCTCTGTCCATGGGATTTCCCAGGCAAGAATACTAGAGTAGGTTGCCATTTCCTTTCCCAGGGGATCTTCCTGACTCAGGGATCAAACCTGAGTCTCTTGTGTATCCTGCTTGGCAGGTAGATTCTTCACCACTGTGCTACCTGGGAAGCCCTCTTCTATTCATATTAATGGTCTAATTTTCCCTTTAATTATTAAATTTGTTTCCTTGACTGTATTAAGACTTTACTGTGTATGTATGAAAGTTTAATCTCTTCACTTCTAAATGTCACTTATCAATCATTTTTAATAAAGTCTTCTAGTCTTGGATTTTGGAGAAAAAAAAAAACTCATGGAGAAAGAATGATTCTAAGTCAGACAAGTGTGACTGACAGAGACTTGGCAGAGAAGGGGTCTGTGAGTTCAGTGATGCTGAGAAGGGCTTTCTGGGCATGAGTAAAATCACAAAATATATCACATAGCATCATGACTCATGAACATCAATGAATTTTAAATTGAATCAAAACTGAGATGTTATAGCTAATGATATACTCGCGTCCTAGGCAAGAGTGCACACATCTAAATAAGCATGAAATTAAACCAGCCTGCATGGGGTCACCAAACCAACCAGTTTTGATTAAGTCAAGAAATCAATTTAAGTAAGGAGTATCTTTATTTTTTTCACTGAACTGAAAGTCTGCTTCTATTAATAAACCAGTGAAATAGCTGATGCAGTTAATGTGATCCCAACTGGTCACAGTGCATCAAATAGATCACGCAGTTTGGATGAGATTCAATTAATTTTTCTTAAATAATTTTAATAACAATTCACCAATTGTTTTTGGCATTTCAAAACCTAAACAACACAAAATAAAAATACTTATCTACTGAATACATCGACTTACATCACCATCAATCCCCTGTACACATAGGGCAGGGTTCAGAGGGAGGTGACAGGTCTTTGTACACCAAAAGAATTCTTCTAGTCTGCCAAGCTCCTTCTTCAGGACTCCTGTGGAAAATCATTAGAAAAAGCATTTTTGAAACTGAAGAACTTGACTTTCCCTTGAAGTTATATGTTTCTTCTATTGATTATATAAACTCGTTAATTTAGGGGTTACACACTTGGATGCTTTGGGTCGGTGGGTGATGTAGCTGCGTATGAGGAGGCAACAGGCTAAAACAAGAGGGATTCCTAGGAAAAATGAGGGAGTAAAGATCGAATGCCCTTTCTGAAGCACTTTAAATTAAAAACAAAGGCAAAACAAAGTACTGTTCTGTTCAAACAAAACATGATGCATGGGGCTTGACCTGTGACCCAGCAACTTGCAACCCCTGCTTTAAGGAATTATTAACATGACCCATTTATCATAATTCCCTGAAACCTTAGTTTGTAACTCTTAAGATTTACACTTGATACTAATAGTACATTTTAGAAAAAAAATTTACATAGAGTAGGAGCAATAATGGCAAAAAAGACAATTACGGACAATTGATAAATGTAAAAAACGGTAACATATATCAACAAATAGTTTACTAAATGCCAGTGAGTGTATTTCTGATACTTGACTTACTCTCTTCCACAGTCCTCTGCACACATGGAAGGTCAGAGACCAAACAACACTTTTAGCATTGTGTATCCCCTGAAAGGTAGGGAACAGACTTACAGATATCAAGGGGGAACTGAGGGGATGAGATGAATTGGGAAGTTGGGATTGACATATATACACTATTATGTATAAAACAGAAAACCAGTGAGAACTTGCTGTACAGCACAGGAAATTCTACTCAGTGCTCTGTGGTGACCTATATGGGAAGGAACTCTGAAAAAGGGGGGACACATGTATACATGTAATTGATCCACTTTGCTGTACAGAAAAAACTAACATAACATTGTAAAGCAACTAACTCCAGTAAAAAAAAAAAAAAAAAAAAAAGAATTGTGTATTCCCTGTCAAAAAGAGGGAAAAGCAATGATAATTAAAAAAAAAAAAAAAAAAAAACAACTTTTGGTCTACTTTGAAAACTCTTTAAGTACATTTCTACAAATGAGGATATCAGATTAATGATGCTTGACTAACTCTCAAGAGTTTCTCAGCTCTGACTCCTGGCTCATGGTCAAATAACAGAATTGACTGCTCCCAAAATCCAGAAAAACAAGGAGGAGAAATGGGGCAAAGTTCCACAATGGGATTCTTTTTGTCTGTCCTCTTTGTCTTTTCTATCCCTGGATTTGCCTAAAAAGCATCACAGAGGGGAAACTCTGCTCTTTTTAACTAAAATTTCTTCACTGGATATCAGTTCAGTTCAGGTCAGTCACTCAGTTGTGTCTGACTCTTTGCGACCCCATGAATTACAGCATGACAGGCCTCCCTGTCCATCACCAACTCCTGAAGTCTACTCAAACTCATGTCCATCAAGTTGGTGATGCCATCCAGCCATCTCATCATCCTCTGTCATCCTCTTCTCCTCCTGCTCCCAATCCTTCCCAGCATCAGGGTCTTTTCCAATGAGTCAACTCTTCGCATGAGGTGGCCAAAATATTGGAGTTTCAGCATTAACATCAGTCCTTCCAATGAACACCCAGGGCTGATCTCCTTTAGGATGGACTGGTTGGACCTCTTTGCAGTCCAAGGGACTCTCAAGAGCCTTCTCCAACACCACAGTTCAAAAGCATCAATTCTTTGGTGCTTAGTTTTCTTCACAATCCAACTCTCACATCCATACACGATCACTGGAAAAACCATAGCCTTGACTAGACGGACCTTTGTTGGCAAAGTAATGTCTCTGCTTTTCAATATGCTATCTATTGGTCACAAGTTTCCTTCCAAGGAGTAAGCGTCTTTTAATTTCATGGCTACAGTCACCATCTGCAGTGATTTTGGAATCTCCCAAAATAAAGTCTGACACTGTTTCCACTGTTTCCCCATCTATTTCCCATGAAGTGATGGGACCAGATGCCATGATCTTCGTTTTCTGAATGTTGAGCTTTAAGCCAACTTTTTCACTCTCCTCTTTCACTTTCATCAAGAGGCTTTTTAGTTCCTCTTCACTTTCTGTGTATTCTTGCCACCTCTTCTTAATATCTTCTGCTTCTGTTAGGTCCATACCATTTCTGTCCTTTATTGTGCTTATCTTTGCATGAAATGTTCCCTTGGTATCTCTAATTTTCTTGAAGAGATCTCTAGTCTTTCCCATTCTGTTGTTTTCCTCTATTTCTTTGCAGTGATCATTTTGAGGAAGACTTTATTATCTCTCTTTGCTATTCTTTGGAACTCTGCATTCAGATGGGTATGTCTTTCCTTTTCTCCTTTGCCTTTTGTTTCTCTTCTTTTCACAGCTATTTGTAAGCCTCCTCAGACAATCATTTTGCCATTTTGCATTTCTTTTTCTTGAGGATGGTTCTGATTCCTGCCTCCTCTAAAATGTCACAAACCTCCATCCATTAGGATTGGGAGGCAGACAATATAGGACCAAGTCTCTTGTGCAGTAAAATAGATTTGAAAATGTATGAACCTCTAATCCTCCAAATGGGAGAGACTATAGCAAATCCAGTGATTCTTAGTCGTACATATATTGTTGTTTAGTCGCTCAGTCGTGTCTTAGTCTTTACAACCCCATGAACTGCAGCACGCCAGGCCTCCCTGTCTATCACCAGCTCCCAGAGTCTTTTCTGATTCCTGCCTCCTCTAAAATGTCACAAACCTCCATCCATTAGGATTGGGAGGCAGACAATATAGGACCAAGTCTCTTGTGCAGTAAAATAGATTTGAAAATGTATGAACCTCTAATCCTCCAAATGGGAGAGACTATAGCAAATCCAGTGATTCTTAGTCGTACATATATTGTTGTTTAGTCGCTCAGTCGTGTCTTAGTCTTTACAACCCCATGAACTGCAGCACGCCAGGCCTCCCTGTCTATCACCAGCTCCCAGAGTCTACCCAAACTCATGTCCCTTGAATGAGTGATGCCATCTAACCATCTCATCCTCTGTCGCCCCTTCTCCTCCTGCCCTCAGTCTTTCCCAGCATCAGGGTCTTTTCCAGTGAATCAGTTCTTCACATCAGGTAGCCAGAGGATTGAAGCTTCAGGTCCAGCGTCAGTCCTTTCAGTGAATATTCAGAATTTATTTCCTTGGGATTGAAGACTCTGAAGAGTCTTCTCCAGCAGTGCAGGTGGAGAGCGTTAGTTTCTCATCGCTCAGCCTTCTTTATCATCCAACTCTCACGTCTGTACAAGCTGCTGCTGCTGCTGAGTCGCTTCAGTCGTGTCCGACTCTGTGCAACCCCAAGACAGCAGCCCGCCAGGCTCCCCCGTCCCTGGGACTCTCCAGGCAAAAACAATGGAGTGGGTTGCCATTTCCTTCTCCAATGCATGAAAGTGAAAAGTGAAAGTGAAGTTGTGTCTGACTCCTAGCGACCCCATGGGCTGCAGCCCACCAGGCTCCTCCGTCCATGGGATTTTCCAGGCAAGAGGACTGGAGTGGGGTGCCGTTGCCTTCTCCTCATCCGTGCATGACTCCTGGGCAAACCATAGCTTTGATAATATAGACCTTTGTCAGCAAAGTGATGTCTCTGCTTTTTAATACGCCGTCTAGGTTTGTCATAGCTTTCTTCCAAGGAGCAAGCATCTTTTAATGCCTGCAGTCACCATCTGTAGTGATATTGGAGCCCAAGAAAATAGTCTATCACTGTTACCATTTTTCTCCGTCTGTTTACCACAAAGTGATGGGACTGGATGCCATGATCTTAGTCTTTTGAATGTTGAGTTTTAAACCAGCTTTTGACTCTCCTCTTTCACTGTCATTAAGAGGCCCTTTAGTTCCTCTTCACTCTCTCCCTTTAGGGTGGTGTCATCTGTGTGTAGTTACATGACTGCTCTTCATCTGTGATGCGCCCTTTTTCTTTTCCTAATACCCAGAGTTATGCTTCTTTCTCTGTACTAATATATGAGTAGTGCTTTCTTGATTTCTGTGGTCTTTGCTCTGTTTTGCTCAGTCACCAGAGATATAGAAAAGATGACTTATATCCTATTCTGATGACGGAAAACATTCCAGAAGAGTTCAGATATCCTTGAAGTTATCTGTTTATTAATGGTTAGTCCTGGTGACAGAGACAAGGTGAGATCAGTGAGCTTATCCTCGAATGAGAGATAGAAGACGAAGGTGGAATTGGCCTTTTTCTATCATCTCCCAGCTTTGAATGTGA
Source organism: Aepyceros melampus (assembly GCA_006408695.1). Classification (NCBI taxonomy): domain Eukaryota; kingdom Metazoa; phylum Chordata; class Mammalia; order Artiodactyla; family Bovidae; genus Aepyceros; species Aepyceros melampus. The sequence continues at coordinate 347,948 of SJXQ01008262.1, read as the reverse complement.
AAATCACAAGCTAGCTCAAATTTCAGCCCATTTTCAATAAATAGCAGATGATTTACTTGCAAATTTCTCCTTCTTCCACCCTTACTTAGAGTTATTAGTGTGAAATCTCAAACAAACAGCACTTATTGTTATACTAGAATTTCTTCTTGGTTAATACTTTGATTTCACCATCATCATTTTGCACTTCTCTAAAGAACTCATGATCAAAACTATATGTGTCCTGCAAGCAAGGAAAGTTTTGATTTACAAATAAAAGATTTTGGCATTGTACTAATATGTTGGGATTTCCAGTAGGCATTTCTTTTTCTTCACTCCTGTATTTATTTCTTTCCCTGTCATGCTCTAGAACTTTGACTTAAGTGGTTTGATTTTTATCCCAGTCAAGTTCACTGCATGGGGGAAGCATGTTGAAAATATGCTCAAAAGCACAGAAAATGTGGTTTTTAAAATGGAAACTAATTATACCCTTTTAGAAAAAATTTACTGAACCAAAACAATGTTATCAACCAGGAGGAAAGATCGTTTTGAAGGAGTAACCTGATAGGTGGTATCAGATTCTGTGTGTATAATGTCATTTGTCCATTGCAAAACAGTTTTCATTCTTAACACCATCAATTAGCATATCTTGGAGATGAGGGGGTTTATTTTTCAAAAGGACAAACAAATTCAGTCTCTGATACTATGTCCTGATGAGTTTTCTCACTCATAGGGAAACGTTATGATATCTAGTAATCATTGTGATTTCATTATTTATTAGAAAACCTCTTGAAGTGACTTTTAAAAATCTGATACTGACTGAGAATCATTTGAGTGTACTGTGGGCGGTTAGGTTCCTTTCACTTGAAAGTAATGCTGGTTCCTTAAATTTTTCATCTGTAGCTTTTACCCAGTTTCATACTGAACAAAGGAATAGTTTGAGAAAAAAAGAGGAAAGCTTTCCTTGGATTATTTTGGGTATAATTTGGCCAAATTAGTATGTCTTGCTGAAGGTAAACATTTTAGAAACATGATTGCCTTTATCACTTGATAGTATGTTATAATAGAATGTGTAATTACAAAGCTTAAAATCCAAATACAGCAGTAGCAACTGTCAAGTCACTGGTGTTGATTCTTTAAATCCCCTTTACAGATTCAACCTTGACAACAATCCCACAGCTAATCACTACTATGTCACAGATACACGTACAAAATCACTCAGAAGAATGTAGTTTGTGGTTAAGCTTTGGAAGGAGTTGTTGTAGAAGATTTAGGTTTGTAATGACTTGGCAGAATTCTTTTTAAAAATGGGATAGTCCCTGCAGTCTGGCCTGGGTTAGGAACGGTCTCTGTAGCACAGAGTGAAATAGTCCTGGGAGTCTGGAATTTTACTATGAAGGAAGTTCTGTTGTCTTTTATTGTTTGTAACCTAAACCCTTACTCTAGTGATTCTCACCAGGGGGTGATTTTGCCCCACAGGAAACATCTGGTAATGTCTGGAGATATTTTGGGGTGTTAGAACCCAGGGGGCAGGGGGTGCCTATAGGTGGTACTGGAATAATCCAGTGTATAGAGGCCAGGGATTCAGGAAACATACTACAGTTCATAAGAGAAGCACCCCCCACACACCAATCCCTGCCAGGCAAAGAATGCTCTGGCATGAAAGACCAACAGTGCCAAGACTGTGAAATGCTACCCTAGCACAAAATTTGACTTTATTCTTAGTGTGTGCTAACAGTGGTCATATTTTCTAATCTTTGACGATCAACTCACATTTGATAAAAAAAAAACATTACTCACGGAAACATTTTCAACACTTAACTCTGTCAGTAGACTCCACATACACTATAATTGGGTATCAAGTAAAAATAAACAAACAAATAGTGGACGTTTAAAGCCTTAGCACCTGGGGCTTCCCAGATGGCGCTAGTGGTAAAGAATCTGCCTGCCAGTGCAGGAGATGCGAGAGACGTGGGTTCCATCCCTGTGCTGGGAGGATTCCCTGGAGGAGGAAATGTTACCCCGCTCCAGTATTCTTGCCTGGGAAATCCCGTGGACAGAGGTGCCTGGTGGCATGGGGTCACGAAAGAGTCAGACACGACCGAGCACACATAAGCCATGGCACTCTGTCATACTTCCCTTGTCCTTGGCCTTCGTGGTGGGCAGGGCAGGTATTATTAATAGCTGGAGTAAGAAAGACTAATGGACCTCTTATAGTTGATCACTAAATACTCTAAAAGAGACAGTATTCACCTATCACTAATAGTCTCTGTGGTGTATTTATTATGTCTTTGAGTGACAGCAGGTGTCAAGATCCTTTGCCTTCTAAAATAATCTAGTTATAAATCTCATTAACTTATTTCAGCATCTAATTTTCTGTGAGTCTCTAAAAATAACTAATTTACGTGAATTGCATTGGTTTCCCCACTAAAGTCTATGGGGAAGAGGTTTCCTGTTTAGTCTCTGAATTTAGGAGTAACTCTTTGTCAAATCCTGACATCTGACAAAGGGTTACTCCATTTTATACCAAGTTAAAAGGGTCTAAAAATTCTTACTGATATGATAATCTTTTTCCTGTCTCATCTTCTCATTATTAGAGTTATTTAAATATTTTCCAAAATTCTTTTCCTTTTTTGAAAACTTGGGGCTGATTTATCCAGTTTCTCTATTCTTCAGAAATTCAGCATGGTTTAGGACTGGGTGAAAATGAAATCAAACAATCTTTTTTCCTTTTATTTCTCTTTTTCCATAGTTTGTTTCTTTTTTCCACATTATTATAGTCTTAGTTCTTGAGCAAAAATAGCTCTTCTAAGTTTGGTCTTCCATGGCTTATCCAGTTTTTTAGGTCAGTTGTACTGTGTAATGGGCTTACTCTATTATCCTTTGGAGAAAATTTCATGGACTGGTTGAGGTTTTATGGAAGTGCCAAGTAGAAATGAGTTTAACAGGTGGCCTAAGGAATTTTTGGTCAAGCGAAGAGGTCCAAGAAATTTAAAAGTTTGAAAGGCATTCTTGGGAACTTGGAAATGTTTAAAGGCATCATCCCAACTATCTCACTGAAGTTGACCTTTTTGTTGGACTGTTTGGGGTGTGTAGAGGTAATATTTTCAAAGGCATCTGCCATGTCACTGGCAGACCTGACTCCAAAATACAGATTTATTTTCTGGACTCTTTAGTTGTCTCTCAAATAAGTAGTATTTCAGCCCACTGTTTATTAAACACTATCTGCTCTCTGGTGGTTCAATTGGTAAAGAGTTCACCTGCAATGCAGGAGACCCAGGTTTGATCCCTGAATCAGGAAAACCTCCTGAAGAAGGAACTGGCAACCCACTCCAGTATGCTTGCCTGGGAAATCCCAAGGACAGAGAAGCCTGCTGGGCTACAGTCCATGGGGTCGCAAAATTCAGACATGACTTAGTGACTAAACCACCACCACCAACTGGTAACCAGTTGTTCTTTGAGCTGCTCATAGGATGAGTATGTTCAGCACTCAGCCACAGGTTGTGAGAGGCAGAACGTTTAGGTGGAAATGCTCTTGAAAGAGGAAGCCTAGAAAAGCAGCATTTCGGGGAAGATCCCCTGGAGGAGGGAATGGCCACTCACTCCAGTATTCTTGCATGGGAAATCCCAGAGGAGCCTGGTGAGCTACGAGTCCATGGGGTTGCAAAAGAGTCCCCACATGACTGAGAGCTAAACACCACTAGCAGCAGCAACTGAGTATCGAATGGCACAGCGCAGAATGCAAATGCATCAGGGAGAAGAGACTGTGAAGAAGTTGGAAGTAGGAAGGGATCCTCAGGGGAGAGTTGAACCCAAGACGGGCCTCACCAAATAAATAGGGGATCCTGTGATACAGGGGTCCACGTCTCGTGACTAGATGTCTGAGCTTTAAGTTCCCCTGGCTTTGGGCATCATATCCAAACTCTAATTTCAATAGAATCTCCAGTAGTGACGTAATAAAGACGCATAGCCCATTAATACATGACATACAAGGAAAAGGTATATTTCAACTTAAATATTTTTCCTTTTCATGTCTGTCATACAGTCAAATACCTGTGAACTTTACTTCTTAAGCTACTGTAGCTTGAAAAAGAAAATAGCTCCATTTTGTGAATAACTATGTTTTTTGTAAATAACCATGTTCCTGTTACTGATCTGCTCATTGGACAGCAAGCAGGTGTTTGGGGAGCAATTAATTTGTCAACTTACAGGCACTTGTGAGATGCCAGATAACAGCTAGTATGAGAGTCATACCCAGGGCTAAGCCTGAACGCATTCTGTGAAAGATACTCTTTTCCATGGTCAACTCTACAGTGAATTGCTAAGGGAGAGAACCTGTAAGGACATAAAATAAGTTCTTCTCATTTCATGTGTTCCAGGGTAATTCAACATAGTCATTGACATAAGACTTTGTACATGTTGATACTTTAGAGAGAGATTCAATCGTTAACTGCTCTTCAAGTTTTTAATTTACCGTTTTGTTGTTGCTGGAGTTCAGGAGGAGGATCCAGTTTGTCGGGAAGATTTGAGACTGGTTATTCTCGGCCAGTTAGTTTTCAGAAGGTCAGGATAGAGTGTGATGTGAACCCTGCACGTCATGCTGGAGTTTTATTCATTACATTATGGGCTCTTTCTTACCTGATCAATAGGCTGTAGAAGAATAACACTAGTGATGGTCTGTTATTGTTGCCAAAGTCCCAGACCTGCTTTTAAGAATAATTTTTGTAGAGGTGGTGACCATTTCTCAAGGTTTACCGTTGCCATTATATTCCTCTAGCTTCGATGCAAACCCAGACCAACCACATCTTTGTATTTTATTACTTGAAAATGAAAGCTGTCAGATCTAAGCAAGATGTATTCTTGGGTATTTTGAAATTCCGAGGGCTGCCTCCATTGTAAAATGAAGAGTTCTGAAAGAAGTATTGGAAAACTGAGCCACTAAATATTTTCTGATTGAATATGGCCTCCTTTTTCTGCTTCTTGCCACAGGGCTATCCATCACACTCCTCAGCAGACATCAATTCTAGTCTTCCTCCGATGTCCACTTTCCACCGGAGTGGTACCAGCCATTACAGCGCCTCATCGTGTACGCCTCCTGCCAACGGGACAGACACTATAATGGGTGAGTTGTGGAAACGCCGATTCTGTTGCTGACAACCAGTGTCAGGGTTTAATCATCAAAGAATTCTTTTTCTGCCCCCCAACCCCATCACTGAACAGTAATCGAGCTGTGCATGGTTATCACATGGACAAATGAGCCAAACAGAAATCGTCATTATCTTGACTGTAATCTCTTTTTGTTCCAAGAAACCGCTATTTGGCTGACTGTCTCCACCGGGAGTGGTTAGATTGAACCAAGTTTGAATAGGTCGACGCATGCTTCTCACACTCTCAAGCAGCTAATAAAGTGAGCTTTTCTAAGAGGAACCATTGAAAATTAGTAAGATAGAAGGCATAATAGCTCTTACTAGGAGTTACTAACCATTCTCAAATTCCAGTCACCATGCTCAGCTTTTCACTGTCACATACCACTGTCTTCTGGAAACTAGTTCATGTGATGTTCAGACACACTTATTAAGAACTAGATAGTTTTACCTTCTGGAGGATGTGGCATTGTGGAATCCTCCAGATGGGAAGAAGTGTTTGCAGACTTATGGGAGAGGAAATGGCTGGGCATCAGTGAGCCAGAATTTACTTGCTGCTTTTTCTCAGCAAAATTACTGAGTTAAGACCCAAGCAGAGTGTCCTGTCAAATAAACGAAGCCATCATCTCTAAGTTTTTGTGATGTTCCTTGTGGTCCTCTCCCCAGGATGGATGGTTACCCCATCAACACTCTTCTTTTGAGGGAGAGCTAGATAGACTGCCCCTGTGGGGAGGCAGCCACCACCTTCTGATTCTGCCTTCAACAACCTTGTCATTCACATGAGAGGCACAGTCTGACGCTGCAGGGTCTTCCTAAAACCTCAGACTTCCTCTGCTCACCACCTACTCTGGTTCCAGCTCAAACCCCACAACTAACTCGGCTTGTGATCCCTTCCCGTGGGTCCAGTTAGTGATAAGGACACTGACTGTACATTTATTTTTTAGTTTGGGGGGGCTTCCCGGTGGCTCATGATAAAGAATCCACCTGCCAATGCAAGAGACAGAGGAGACAGTTTTGATTCCTGGGTCGGGAAGATCCCCTGGAGGAGGAAATGGCAACCCACTCCAGTATTCTTGCCTGGAAAATTCCATGGACAAAGGAGCCTGGCGGGCTACAGTCCATGGGGTCGCAAAGAATCAGACACGACTGAGCACGCACTGAGACTGGAATGTGTGTTTATTTATTTATTTTGGCTGAGCCACACAGCATGTGGGATCTTAGTTCCCTGATCAGAGATTGATCCTGGCCCCCTGCATTGGAAGCATGGAGTCTTAACCACGGGACTGCCAGGGAAGTCCCTAACTGTACATTTTAAAGATAAGAATGTGCGACAGAAGAGTAGTTCCTTTAGCTCTTTGCCGTTGTTTAAATTTTTCTTTGGATAGCCTCTGGAACTTGGGGAAGTGGTATGAATCACTTATGAGGGGGAGAGTTTTTGATGAAAGAGAAGAGATGTGTTTTGAAATGTTGCAAATGTAATTCTGCCTAAATAATACAGTCCCTGCTTACTCAGTAATACACCTCACACTTGAGATGAGCCACCTAGCAGCCCTTCCTTTCACTGCCATGTCTCACTGAGAGGCGAATTTAGGAAATAGTTTCCATTTTTGTGACTTTTCATAATAAAGCCTCTACCGGTGCGTTGTGTCAGTTTGACCTTGGAGAGCTGTGGACAAAGGTCATGTGGGGAAGTTTTGCTAACTATCAATGCAGTTTTGGCAGATCTGAAAACAAGAAGAAAGAAAGAAGTGCAGAACTGAAAGAGTGAGAAAAGCATATTTCACTTCAGTGTGGTTTGACAAATGGAAAGCCCCTTTCTGCAGTCATGGGGCCTTGGTTATAAAGAAGGATGACCGGTCATTCATCCTTTTACAAGGCAGATTTCCTGTCTATTTGTGGTTTGAGTAATTTTCTTTTTTTAGGAAGGTAGAAAGGTAGAGCAAAAGCTTGAGCTGAGGAAAGCAAACTTAGGCACTGTTTGAAAAAAAAGCTGTTGACTGATTTGCCAAACAGTTCCTGTAAGAGTCCCCAGGACTTGGGAAGAAAGAGATCTTATGAGATGGTGTGATTATCCTCCATGCCCTGTGGTCAGCAGGCCCACGAGTCTCAGTTGGAATGGAATTCGCCTTATTTAAGCTGATTGGCTCATCACTGGCTTGTATCCACCAGAACAGGAATGTCTACCCTCCTTTTTTATTTGGTCTGGGCGGGTAGAGTGTTAATTGGTGACTTCTACATACTAATATATAGGGCCGGGCTCTGTTAAGATGGACTTACTATACAGACCTGAGGGCCCTGTTTAAGTGGAGGGAGGGTCTAGACAATAATAAAGGAGCTATACTTTTCAATGAGAGAAGTGTGAGATTTCTGGAATCCAGAGGAAGCTTTTTAGGAACAACTTTATTGCATAAATTACTCCACCATCATGAGTGTACTTGTCAAAATCTTCTAGCAACTTGTGAGAAAGCTTTACAATCATTTCGGGACATAAGTAGACATGGTAATTCAGCTTTTTGGAGGAATAGATCTTTATTAATTTGCATACATACTTGTTACTTTAGGATTACTTTAAGGGAGAACATTCTAGAATGTTCATCCTTAAAATAATACATCCTTCAATTCCTTAAGTTAAAATACAGAGGAGAATTTAAGTATAATAATAAACCTTCATATTTGCACAAGGTCCAAGTCACCCTTGTTTCTTTGCCCTTTTTTTTTTCTTTGCACTTTAATTCTCCTAGGTTTTGGTTGATTTTTCAGAGTGTGGTAGAAGGCAGGGATGGCAGCGTATCTGTGGAACAAGAAGGGAAGATTTCTCTTCTGATGTTAGTGATACTTCCCTAACAAACAGTATGGATTAATCGGATGCATCTGTAGACTTTTCAAAGTGTTTGGCATATACTCACTCATTCTGAAATACAGGAAATAAAGAAATATTACATTGCCTGTATCTCAGAGAACAAACAGAGCTAATTAAATAATTGGTAAATAGGGAACACACAGCCTGACACATGTTTGAGATTACACACATGATTCTGTAGAAAATGACTGTAAGCAATACTAATGCTGTAAGAATGGGGTTCAAGCACTAACACATGGACATCACATTCTTCAACTTTTCTTGGTGGAAAGTGGCAAGGCAATGCAGGCTTTTCATAAATGGCGTTGGTGTCTTAGGAAGAGGCTTTTTCCGTCAAGAGGAAGATCACGGCTCCATGTTTTACTGTGTCTTCCTGGTAGTCATTGACTGTCCTCAACCGATCATAGAAGAGCAAAATACTTGTGGAGTGAGTTGTCAAATCTGGACCCATCAGCGGGTACCCTATCTGCAAACGTGCTCCCTTGCCTCTGGATCTGTCCCCTGCATCTCAAGAGATGGAATATGCTCATGGAGGTTTGGGATGGCTTGTGTTTGACTTGGAGGGATGATCAATGTTTCTTGTGTTTTCTTTTGCCCTTTTATGCCCAGTATCATTTTTTAAGAAAAGCTGAGGAAGGGCAAAACTGATTCTGATTGTGTTCATGACAGAGGGGTATTTTTTGTTGTTGTTCTTAATGTCACAATCATCCATGGATTTTTGAAAGAATTGTACAGTAAGATATTTACTGGCAGCATGCTGTCCACTGCTTTCCTGCAAATGCTAGAGTGCATTAGGCACGCCTGACTTAGGGGGGTGGATTAAGCACTCTGGAACGATACAAATAAAATGCATGGGACACACCGTGAATTCTTAGTCTTTTAACTGATGGGGTGGCCAGTTAAGGATAGAACTGAGTCGAGGGCTTCAAGAGCTACCACCATCAGAGCCTTTCAACTTGCTTCCTGAAACTTTCTCAGTGTAACACTAGCTGGGTGTGCTTTAGAGTCACTGCGGTTCAGAGCTTCTACCTGTGAGCAGGTGTCCTGAGGAGGAAATGGAAAAAGCTATTAGGTACCAACTCTAGAGGGGAGAAATGTCTAGAGAATGGAGGCGCATACATAGTACACGCAACATCTTATCTAAAAACCAGAACCAGCTTTCTGGCCAACCCAGTAGGTACCTACTGTCTCCCTATTTCCTTCCTACTTGCAAAATCCAATAGCTTTTTCTCTTCAAAAGGATTGAGAGACCCACCTAGCATCACACAGTCCCCTACGACGACCCACAAAGGAAAAGGCTCCAGTTCCCCAAGGGGAGATACCACTGGTGTACATTCCAGGGGTGTGACCGCTTGTGGTTGGGGGCGACACACCCTCCTTTCTCAGAGGGAATTGGGCATACAGCTAGCATAATGCTTATAATAATTGTTATTGTTTTGTTAGTCTTGAACCGGCCTGTCTAATGCGTGGTATTCGCCATGTCTTTAAACCTCAAACCAAACAGTGTTGAAGGAATAGCCTACGAAGATTGATGGAATACAACATATGCTAAAGATTACCCTGGAATATCTATCTGGTTCATGAATTAATCTGGCTTCCAACTTTCACTTCTAATGACATGTTTGTATGACATGATGGGTTTTAGTGTGTGGCTTTTCTAGTAGAAACATTACGTCCTTTTTCCCTTCAGGACCTGGTTTCACAGTAATTTTATTATGAGAATAGTCACATAAGATTCACTTTATCTTTTACAAGAGTCTTGAGCCTTCAAATACAGTTGGGTGATGAACAGGAACAGAGCATAAGAGCAATAGGAATTTTATCCAGCAGCGTCACGGCATCTTAGTTACAAAGACCACCAACGGAGAACAGTAAACCAATGTGATTTAAGTCTTCTCATCCATTTCCTGCACGTGGTTGATGGGGCCCAGCTCCCCCTTGAATTCCTAGGAATCCGTCCTGCTACAAGTTCAGTGTTTGGTAGTCTGTACTTGAGTTCTTCTAATATTGTAGGTCGTAGGAGAGCTGGGAATTCTCCTTCTTTTATCTTTGTTGGGAAGCTCATGACATTATTATGCTGTTTCTACTAGTTGAATAACATGAGGGTTGCTTGGACACAGTTCAGAAAAACCTAAATTTTAAAACCATCATCTTCTTTCAGGCAAAGACACTGTGGATTACACTTCATCTTTTTATAGCGCTAGCCCTTGGCTCAGTGATGAAGAATCCGCCTACCAATGTAGGAGACTCAGGAATTTGATCCCTGATCGCTGAATCAGGAAGATCCCCTGGAGGAGGAAATGACAATCCACTCCAGTATTCTTGCCTGAAAAATCCCATGGACAGAGGAGAGCCTGGCGGGCCACAAAGAGCCAGACACGACTGAGCAGCTGAGCACACACATCCTTTTATAGCTTCAGGATGCACCCAGCCTGGGGTTCTGGGTGTGCAATAAAGGGATAACACATCTTCCAAATTCTGATTTTTCAGTAGTCAGCCCCCAGATACCACTTATCCTGATGTTTAGATCAGAGTGTGTTCTAATGGGAATTCCCATTTTCTCCAAAGTGGAAACTGAGACTGAGGGTGGTCCCACTTGTAGCTGAAAAGACAACCCTGCTTTCTGCCCCATCTTCTAGCCAGCAGTGGCACCTGTGTCCAAGCCATCTGAACAACGCTTGGGTGGTTGACAGTGTCGAATCCTCCTCCCAAATTACAGTTCCTCTTAATAATTACTCATCTTCAATCATATTCACGTTACAGCTCCGCTTAGAGACTTGATTTTTTCCCTCTCTTTAGCTAGGGAAATTGCTAAGAGCTAAAGTCACATAAGAGATCAACCCAGTTTTTATCAAACAGGGACAGTAGTTCTTCTCTTTATTTCTGTTACGTGGGCATTTTGGTGATTTCTCATAATACCTTGACAAACACTCAGGCTTAGAATAGTAATCAAGTCTGTTACATGAAAGGTAGAAAAGTAGATTTGATGTGCACACACTTAATGAGAAGTGTGGTTTGCTAAACGTGACTCATTACTCAATATAGAAGAAATTTTGCTATTTGAGTATTAAATACATATTCACTTTCTGATTACTTATACCCTTTGATATATCAGGCACATAACTAAAAAGAGAGTCTTTAGGAGGAGGATCCGTGTAGCTTAACATGTTTAAGGACTCTTGAAAATGTGTCTTCTCCAGTGTTTCCTGGAACAGAACAAAAGGCATTCCAAGTGTAATGGCAAACTGGTCCCAATAAACTGCTTTGAAATTTGAACCCTGGCGTTGATTCTCCAGCTGTTGCAGGTAGAATGGCTCTATATTAAAAAAAAAAAATAAAAGTCTGTTCTTATCAGTGACTTCCATGAGTAGCCTTTGTAGTTTTCTGAAACATTTTCCTGACAGTATGAGGTAAGGAGCTAAATTCTGTCTTTTTATTATACCCGCAAGTCCTCATGCCTCCTTGTGTGAAACAGGGACTAACAGAAAGCTCAGTTAGAAAGCTGTGGTATGAAGAGATCATAAGGGTTGTATCTTGTCTCTTCTAAAGTATGATTTTTATGCCATAATAATTTATTTTTTGATTTAGGCATTTTTTTTTACATAGGTCCTTTTTGATTATTTTAAATATAGCAGTGTGTACATGTCAATCTTTAAGGAAAAAAAAAGATACAAATGAGCAATGAACTTATTTACAGAACAGAAACAGACTCGATTTAGAGAATGAATTTATGGTTACCAGAGAGGGGAAGTTGGGAGGGAGGTGGGATAGATTGGGAGTATAATTTCTTTTTTACATATCTCTAAAATATTTATATTGGTTTTCAATTATTCCTAATTTGGTTTCATTAATATATTTTAAAACCCTTACTATTCTCATTTTAAAACTGTTCAAAGAATTAATCTTTTGAAAGCTACCATAGCAAATTTTATCTATAATTATAACAATATCTTATCCTAGTTGGGTTTAGTTTCTTTTTAGATAATGTAATTTTTTCTGATGTGGCTCTGAATTTTCATTTCATGAAGGTCTGTTTTCTAGTCAAGCAGATATCCAAATTATTTAGACTGATAAACCTAATTTTAAGAATAATGATAATATTGCTTCTGGAAGGGAAGAAAAAAAATGTATGTATAATTATCTCCCAATACCATGGTAATACATGCTGAAAAATGTTAATGCTCTTTGTGTTTTCAGAATCCTTGTTATTTTCCTTTAGAATTGTCTTCAGTTTTAAAAGAACTCCTTGATGCATAAATTTTTACTTTCACACCAGATAATAATTTCAATTATATTGAGTATTTTTAGTACTCTTGATATCTTTGAGTTCCTTCCACTAGTTCATTGTATGATGTTGGACCCTCATTTCAGAGAACTTTCCTATGCATAAAATCCTTAGTACTAACAACTAATATATTTTTAACATTATGAATTTTATGATCTGAGAAAGAATAGTTTTTCCTTTTTTTTTTTCTTGTCAGAAGGTGATTGTGTTCTTTTCATTACATACAGCTTTCTTTCAATTTTAGTAATTAACGAATGTAGGGGTGAGTTTTGTTAATCAAATAAAGCAAACATCAAAAGATTAGCAAACTGTCATACCCAACATATAAATATATAAAAATAACAAGCATAATTTAACTATACTAAGCAGAGGTCAGGAGGATGAAATTATAACCTAGAGACAAAGATAATTTGATCACTTGCGAGCTGATCCCATGACTTTATTTTACAGATGTGGAAGCTGAAGATGACACATTTGCTAGAAAAAGTGCTTTCTTGGGTTGAGGATAAGGCTGGGAATTTTTTTTTTTAATTTAAATGTGTAATGAAGTTTTGCTTGAATTAATCCGTTGATTTAGTATTTCCTTTTCTTATTTCACAAAATAGTGACAAACACTTTCCCCTAGAGTTTAATAGGTTTTATTTAAATATTATATCTACTTGCTTATGCTGAGGCCTTAATAAATCTAAGAGAACACCACCACTGGCTGTACCATTTATAAAGGCAAATTACTTTCAAAAGATAGAGAACAGACTTATGAACTAGGGCAGGAGGAAGGAAGGAGAGGATGAGATAAATAGAAAGAGTAACATGGAAACACATTCTTTACCATTTGTAAAATAGAAAGCCAGTGGTAGTTTGCTGTATGACTCATGGAACTCAAAGAGGGGCTCTGCAACAACCTAGAGGGGTGGGAAGTGCAAGGAAGGGGACATATGTACACCTATGGCTGATTCCTCTTGATGTATGGCAGGAATCAATACTGTAAAGCAGTTATCCTTCAATTAAAGAAAACCCTTGTTTATTAGAGCTGATTTTGAACTATGTATTTGAATCTATATCCTGTTATTAACGGATAGCCTTCCCTCAGTATCCTGCCGAGGGGATGTTTCAAGGGTCCCCTGCAGACACCTAAATTTGAAGATGATCAAGTCCCTCATAGGAAAGGGTGCAGTATTTGCGTATATCCCTTGCATATGTGCGTGCTCAGCTGTGTGACTCTTTGCAATTCTATGCACTGTAGCCCACCAGGCTCCTCTGTCCATGGGATTTTCCAGGCTTGAATACTAGAGTTGGTTGCCATTTCCTCCTGAAGGGGATCTTCCTGACCCAGGGATCAAACTTGCGTCTCCTGCATTGCAAGTGGATTCTTTACCACTGGTGCCACCAGGGAAGCCCATATAACCCTTGCTCATCCTCTCATATGATTTAAAGTATATGAGATTATTATTAATTATTATTATATTATATAGTTATATTTAATTATATAATATATAATAATTATATATTATAATTAATTATTAATATAGATTATTGTTAATCTGTAATAATCTCTAGATTATTTATAATACTCAAGGCAATGTAAGTCTATGTAAATAGTTGCCACCACCAACAAATGCAAGTTTTGCTTTTTGGAGGGGTATGGAATTTTTTTTCTGAAAGTTTTTGATCCGAGTTTGATTAAATCCTTGGGTGCAAAATCTGTGGATACAGAGGGCCAGCTGTACCCTCTGTTCTCCATCTTCTGGGTAAAAACACTGGTGTTTAGTTTAGATAGTAAAGACTGCTTCATCATCGTGTACACTTATTTTTCCTCCAGAACTGGAGAAGATACTGACTTTTAACAGCATCAGAGTTCAAATTCTTTAAATATGAACACAGACTTTAAAATGTGGGGAGACTATATGTTCCTTAAAATATTAAAAATATTTTCCCTCCTAAGAAGCCACCAGGCCTGTTACAGATTTTTTTGGTTTGTTTACTGTGGAACTCTTGAGACAAGTATCTCACTTTGCTATATAGCAAAAATTAATTTTTCAATTTGAAAGCAGATGTAACTCTTATCGTGAAGTGAATTCAGTTTACTATATAAAATATAAATAAAGGCAAGCTATGAGAGCTTCAGAGGTCTGAAAGCACTGCGTACTTTTTAGCAATGAACCTCATATGCTCACTTACTACTCTTGACTACTTAACCACTCACAGACAACCAGGGGAAAAATAATAGCAACTGAAACACTTTATCTTTAAACCAAGATGTCAGGTTTATATTTTTTATCTGTTAAAAGAAAATGTAACATGAATATATTTGACATCTACCTCAGCAAACAAATTAATGCTAATTAAATATTAATGTGTTGTAATTAGCATTAAAAATGCAATTAAATTGTGAGTAAATGGACCAGGAATAGAAAATTGTTCGACGTCTCACCGTCTGGCTTTTCATATTCTGCCTTTTGTTTTTGCAGCAAATAGAGGAAGCGGGGCGGCAGGCAGCTCCCAGACTGGCGACGCTTTGGGGAAAGCACTTGCTTCGGTGAGGAAATGTTGACCTTGGACTTCAGATATACTGCGGCAGACGGGTGAACTTTAATCAGAAGTGGACATTCAGAATTTTAGAAAATGGATAGCAAATAGCTTTGATTTCTGGAAAGGCTAGCTTCCTTGCATAATAATCATTGAAAAAATTGAAGAGAGAATGCTGAAGATTCCAGCAGATGGCTGGTCTCTCCCATCTTGCAAGCGGTACTCCATTATGATTTGTGGATATTCTTAAGGCCTTTAAGAGTATAGGTTTTCTATCCTGATGTCTTATTTTTCTCTAAAGTCATTGGGGGGCTCGTTGATTGACCAGCTAAGACTGACTTTGCCAAAGGGCAGTTCTAAAACATTTTGAAAAAGAAACTTAAAAAACGACCATAACCGAGATTCAGTTGTTGCTTCACTGGCACTTGGCTTCTCTGCTTTGCCTGCCCACTGCCAGGAAGCTAAGATCCAGCATTTCTTCCATATTCACCAATGACCAATGGCACCCCTTCCTTGTCTGAGGGAGTGTACCTGGTATTGTCTTCAAAAGCTAAACGTGATCATTTGTAAATACAAGCAGAGATTTGTTGCTCTGATGTTTTGTCTCTTCAGTTGGGTTCTCCTTATCATTGGGGCATAGATGCATTTGATTTATGTTAGCCTTGTGAGCTAAGGAAAAGTTTTTCTTTAGACTGAGCGTCCTTCTGCCTTGGAATCAAATACCTTACACGTAATGAAGAAGGAGCTGAGCAAAAATCTTAGAATGTGATGCTGTCCGACCTCTTGTTTTGTGGAGGAAGAAAGGGAGGTTTGGTGTATCTGTGTAGCTTCATGGCCATGCAGCCAGGGGAGGAAACGGGAAGAAATGGACAGAACCAAGGTCTGCTGACTCAGTTCAGTTTTCCCCCACTATCTTCGAGCAGCTCAAGAGCTCTTCTTTTGAAAAAGTAATTAAGTTTTTCATTTTAGAATATTGGTACTGTAGTTGATTGTTAAGTGTATTATGCACCTTGAAATTTGAGGCTGAATCGCATTAATGCTTTGTAGTTTAAATTGTGACATATTTATTCCCAATGAATGAGGATTTGTTGTTGTTGTTTTTTCTCCCCACTGTTTTAAGATCTATTCTCCAGATCACACTAACAACAGCTTTTCATCAAATCCTTCAACTCCTGTTGGCTCCCCTCCATCTCTCTCAGGTACGGTACCATAAATCCATGGCATCTGAGTGTCAGCTTATAGAACGGTTTCCCCTTACGCTTCCTGTGCTGCTAGGGGCAACTTACTCCCTCCAAAAACTCAAAACAGAGCGTTTCCCAGCAGACCAATAGAAAGCGGTAGGAGAGACAGACACAGCCGTGCAATGGTGAAGTCATTTACATCCAAAACTTTTCTTGAAAGTTCATGCGTTTAGAATGTACAGGCACTTGGAAAACTTACTTCTTAAACTTTTCTTTGCAACAGAATAATATACTCCAAAAAAAATCTCAGCAGGAAAACCAGTTCACATCATCGGAAATAGAAATACAGATTATGTAGTCATCAAATATAGACTGTTCAAAAGGATCATTTTTCCCAGAAATTTCAGGCTTTTCAGATTCCCTCCATAAAGTCCATGTTATTGGAAGATTTGAAGAAAACTATAATTGTGTAAATAAATTGTGACATAACTGTGTGGAATTAAAGGGGATGTTTGCCATTTACAATAGAACAAGTTAACATGACCTATGGCTTCAGATAATAAAATTATAAGTTGTTAAAAATGGTGTTAGTAAAGTGTTGCACTCTTCAGAGCTCCTTAAATTTAAAGGGCTCATTGCCCTTCCAGTATAAATGTTTCCAGAAAGACCCTGTCTGGTGCCTATCTCTGCTCTTTGGAAGGAGGATAGGTAGCTTCTTTAAAAAAAAAAAAAAAATCGTATCTGTACCTTATTGAAACCTGATCTTACCCTAATTTAGACTGTAGTCACTTGCCTGAATGTTACTGCGTCAATCTCTGTATTATTCCCTACATACAGCACTCCCGTTGACCCCATTGTAAAGTAAATTCCTTGATAAAGAATCAGAGATTTCACCTAGCCACAGAGCTTTCAGAGTTGATGGTCATGGGCTTAGGGGAGACTTAATATCAGCCTTTCCCCAGCCTCCATTGACAGGAGGAGGTCACAGAAGAAAGAGGGAAATAGCTGGACCTTCCAGTCCATATCTCCTGAGAGACAGTGCTGAAACTGGGAAAGCCAGAGGTGACATTAAGAAGATAATGGAATAGCATTGAACAGTCCCTGTGGCAGAGAAGTAAAGTTCAGAATTGTGCGTTTCTGGCTTAGTGCCGTATTGTTAGGCTCTGGAAAGTAATCACAGGTGTCAGCATCCAAAGTCAGAGACAGGCTGAGATAGTACAGAGCTCAGCAAGACCAGGGGTGAGGGAGTCTGAGTAGGGAGAGCTCCCACATTCCCCATTTCAAATGAAGCAACTCTGTTTTGTCTATTTTATAATATGGGGGAAACAAGAATATTCTAGAATCTAATATAAAGTTTGAGAAACAGCTATTTGAGTCTAATGCTCTGATTTACAGATGGATGTATGAAGGCCCAGAAAGGGTATGGGATTTGCTGAAAATCTTCAGTAATAATATCAGAGCTCAGGCTAGAATCAGGGACTCAGAGCTCTGCCAGTCCACTTCCGGGTCAAAGTTCAGACAGGGAAGTGACGATGCACACATCGTTCCAGAAAATGCTACAAATACCCCAAACCTGAGTCACGTGCTGCACGTGGAAGACCCTGAAATAAGGCCACATTTGAGGTCCTGGTTATCCAGCCTAAAAGACCACACGTTAGGGAGAGAGGACTTGATGAAGATCCAGAGATGGGGACAGACTGCAATTTTCACACCAAGGGCTCTGTCCAGATTTTTTCATTGCAAGTAATTGGACAAAACATTCTATTTTTATTTAGCATAAAAATACACACGTGCACACCCAGAAATGGCAGGAAGAATGGATTTTTACAGAGCCTGCAGTATCGGGGACTGTGATTTCAGTGAGATCATAGATATTTTTTTTTTCCTTTCTTCAATTATTTTCCAGGTTTTCTACACGAGTGTGTATTATTTTCAATTTAAAAGTGGCTTTTATTTTTAAACTGATAGGTTAGACATGTTCTATTTATTATAGCAGCAATCTTTCTTTACCTTCAAGTTTAGTGAATCATTAAAAATGTGTTTTCTTCAGAAGAAACTACTTAATGTTGTTATATTGAGTGTTTAAATCTCTGGTTTAGTGGATCTTATTTCCTTGAAAGTTTCTGAAGGTATATCCCTTCTTAAGGATCATTTAAAAACAAGTAGCAAAGCTGTTTTTCATTGGTGAGAGAATTTTGGTTTTAACAAACCGGCTTTGCATGAAGATGTAATGAAAACCCCTCTTGCGCACTTAAAAGTATCTTGGCTGTGTAGTGATGGTTTTCCATCAAAGGGACATCTCTCCAGCTAAAATGCACAATTAATTAAATGTTCCCTTTTACGAGGAAGCCTGAGAGCATTCTGAGTCCATGTAGAGTCTACCTATTTTACATTTAAAATGTTTTCCTTGGCCCTAAATTCTTGTATGGGCAGTTTACATGTATTTCCTTAATGTCCAGATAGAAATCAATACGCTGATTTCTAAAAGAACTGTTTAAAATGTTGGTAAGGTTATCCTTGGGATTATACAGATCTCACTGCAATTCCCATTTTCCTGTCAGCAGGCACAGCTGTTTGGTCCAGAAATGGAGGACAGGCTTCATCATCCCCTAATTACGAGGGGCCTTTACACTCTTTGGTAAGTTCCATCTGCCCACCATCACTTTGGCCATTCTCAGCCCTGCTTCTCTTTTTCCACCCAGTTCGCTCTTCAGGAGTCTTATTTTCACTAATAGGAACTTGTGGTTGATGTAAGCCCACGGGTTTGGTTAGAGGCAGAGTTATTAGCCTATGCTTGTTCCTGTTTATAGACTGTAACCCAGCTCCTGCTACAGTGGAAGCCTCAGAGCTCCTATATATCTAGAACCAGATAAGAATCTGGGAAGGATCATGGCCTCCTCCCCTTGTGGGGGAGATATGCGTGTGTCAGTGATTAAAGACCTCTCCTGATGTGAGTACTGGAGTTCCAACTGTGGTATGGAGCCGGAACACTTGGAGAGTCTCTGTGTCTCTAGTTTGCTTTCCAGAATAATGAGTTTATAGGAGTTTTCTTCTTGACCTCTGAATAAGAAGCCTCCTACTTTTCTCCTCGTTCACTCGTTCACTTTTCTCACTCGTTCTCATGGAAATCTAGTAATTTATTAAATTTATCTTGTAAGGAATCACTGAAAACTTTCCCTGGGTGTAATTAATATGATAAAAACTCACATGACGATTCCGTGTTTGACACTCCACTCAAAGGAAGTGGCTGGAAACATGCATGAAACAGCTCTGCTCTAGGCACTGTCTGGTCTGTGTGTGAGTCACACAGGGAGGGGTGGCAGCAAGAGGCTGTCCTTCAGGGTTGAGTTTCCCCTTTTTCTTCCCATATTTTGAGATGGAACATGGGGGTAAGCATATCTGTTAATTTGCCTATCTGTTAGCCATTCGGGGTTTCCTTTCTTACTTTCGGCTTTTGATTTAAGTGAAGAAAAATCTGAAAATGAGAATACAGAGGTGGATTCTTCCTAGCGGTAGTGTGTAAATCATCTACCTCCTCTCGTTAGCCAGTAAGATGACCACAGCGTGAGACAATCAGGTGCCATCTAAGCCCCATGAATCTGCAGCTCACATCCAAATGAGCCGTCATCCTTAGAAGTGTTTCTCTCCATCAGCTCTTCTCTGGGACCCATTCGTCATAGCTGGGTTTTTTCCAACTATAGAACTTTGAAGACTAGGTTTATATTTCTGAGGGCCTTCCCAGGGCGCGCTCGTGGTAGACAGTGCAGGAGACGTAAGAAATGCAGGTTTGATCCTGGGTCAGGAAGATCCCCCTGGAGGAGGGCATGGCAGCCAACTCCAGCATGAGTTTAAGGGAAGCCCCGTAATACCCAAGCCCACCAAATCAGAAGGCTCTGTACCATGGACTGACTGTATTCGACATACATTGTTCCTGTCAGTGGAGAATAATTTAGAAATTGTTTTTCTGATGCCGGAGAGCTGGTATCTCTGCTTGCACAGCCCATCAGAAACCAGAGTGGATTCAAGCATGATGTAGCACAAAGGTGCACTAGAATTGAAGACTCAGGGCTGCAGCCCTGAGGTGACCGTCTCCTGGCAGCGTGGCACTGAGCAGTTAGTTGACTTAGTCTTCTTGGAGCCTCATTTGCGTGTCTGTGGTGGAGGGATATTATGTCTTTCCTGTTCGCTTAACATGTGTAGAATGAGGATTCAGTGAAATGGTATCTTTTAAAGTGCACCCTGGAGATGGTTGTTGGTATCGTTATTGGTCACACTGGAAAAAAAAAAAAACATACACATCTCCATGTCCATTTTATTCACCAAAAACTATCATGTAGGCTTATCTAGTTGTGGTAAACTCGGATCCTAATGGCTGGGATGAAAAGATCAGTTGGTTTTTCCACTGTATAAGAGTAGTGAGTCCTATACTGTAGTAAGGGCTTTGAAATAAATTAGAAGCTCGCGGTCAGCAATTTGTTTATGTCTTTATGATTCTTCAGTCTTGGAATCTACCACTTTTGATTGACAGAATTTTTGCAATTTTGTTCTTTAACTGTTTTGAGGCTCTGATTCCCTCTAACACACACACACACACACACAAACACAGGTGATAATTGATAGAAGGCAATAAACCCAGTTAAAAAATATTAGTACTCAATAAGAAATTATAGTCTATAGGTGTTTACCTGTCCCTGATTTGATACTTAGCACTGTACCATGTGACTCAGAGGAAACTCAGGGAATATGCCTTCAAGAAGATAATTTAATTGGGAAACTATAAATAGGGCACCTTTCCATTGTTAATTTTTTAAAATCTTTTACCAGTGCCTGCCAGAATGTTCCTTAAATTCAATAAATTTTTTTTTCTTTGCTAAAGTAAGTCTCAATTCTTTCAAGGTAATGCAATATAGTAAAACATATATACTTATGATGTCCCGGAAGAATTACTGACTTTGTTCACAAAAAAATAAAATTATAATTATAGTATTAACAGTTTTCACCTGTTTTCTGGGAAAGTCACCATTTACCTTTATTATCATTTTAAGGAAAATAAATTTTATTCATAAACCCATTCGTATCAACTCAGGTTTTACTTCTATAATCTATATCCATACTTGGAACTGAATCAAATTTCACATCACTTATCAACCAACAGCAAAGCCGAATTGAAGATCGTTTAGAAAACTGGACGACGCTATTCACGTTCTCCGGAACCATGCGGTGGGCCCGTCCACAGCCATGCCCGGTGGTCACGGCGATATGCACGGGATCATCGGACCCTCTCACAACGGAGCCATGGGTGGGCTGGCCTCAGGGTATGGGACCGGCCTTCTCTCTGCCAACAGACACTCACTCATGGTAAGGGATGGGGTGAAACTCGGGGATGCTAGTTAACATGCAGAATTAGAATTTCTAGCTCAAAGAATACTGCTGCCACTTTGTCTTTTTTTAAACAGCTTTATTGAGATAAAATTTAACCTACAAGTCACCCACTTCAGTTTCACAGTGTACTTACTGTGTTCTCCGTGTAGTCACAAAACGGTGCCTTCACCAGGAGAGTGATACCCCCCACGATGAGAAACCCTCATGTCTGTCAGCCATCACTCTCCAGCCTCCCCCTTACAACTAGTAATCTCCTTTCTGACTCTAGATTTGCCTGTTCTAGAGATTTCCTAAACGTGGAATCCCACAGGATGTGGTGGTCCTTTCTGATGGGCTTTTATCACTTAGCATAGTGCTTTCAAGGTTTATATAAATTTTGTCCTTTATCAGAGCATCATTCAGCTTTTATTCCCCCTAAATTCCACTGTTTGGAAAAGACCCTGATTCTGGGAGGGATTGGGGGCAGGAGGAGAAGGGGACACCAGAGGATGAGATGGCTGGATGGCGTCGCTGACTCCATGGGCATGGGTCTGGGTGGGCTCCAGGAGTTGGTGTTGGACAGGGAGGGCTGGCGTGCTGCGATTCATGGGGTCGCAAAGAGTCAGACACGACTGAGTGACTGAACTGAACTAAAATTCCATTGTATAGATATGCATTAAATGTATCCATTCATCAGCTGATGGGTATTTGGGTTACTTCCAGTCTTCGGCTATTAGGAACAATGCTCCTATGAACATTAGTATACACATTTTTTGTGTGGATACATCGTTTCATTTCACCTACATATAAACCTAGGAGATCCATTGCTGAGGTCATTGCCTGTTGTTCAGTTCTTCGCAATGACTTCAGCTAAAGGACCCAACTTAGGTTCATGTTACATTGCTTGGGTTTTATAGGTGAATTGTTTGGGTTATTATTTTTGTTGAAGAAGTCAAATCAATATCTTTTGCTCCTGAGTATGGTTTACAATGTGTAGGGTCATGAAGAGTCAGATAGGACTGAAACAACTTAGTGTGCACATGGGAGGTCTAAATACACGGTGTGTCCGTCTCAATAGATGATGTGGGACCATGGAATTTAAGTATATCATCGTTTTACCACTCCCGATTTATGAACAAGTATATGAGTAAGGTTTAAGCAGATTTGTCCACACTGCAGTTGAAATTTTGAGTTTTCCCCATTCCTTCTGGAATGGACTCGAGAGTGCATCCCTTTTTCAGGTGATTATAAGATTCAGCAAATCTCCCTCATAAGATGTTAGATGACGACAGTTAATGGCGTGACCACATGGGTGGAGAACTTAACGTGTGCAGCGATTAGTGATCTTATGTAATCCTGCTCTTTACAAATGCCTGTCTTTTCAGCAAACACCTTAGTGTCCTGTTTTGTTCCTTACAGGCTCTCAAAAAAGTTGTGTGTATGAAGGTCTGTTTTCCATTATCACTAAGCATCTCTTATTTAAAGACGATTCCAAAAGGAGAATGCAAAATAAGCACAGGTTATTCTGAGACTCTTTAAGTTGTCTTCTTCAGAAGTATTCCTCTGCCCTCCTTTCCATTTCTCTTAATAAAAGATTAAGAGTCCCATCCTGAGCTGTATATTATGAAAACCTGCAACCAATTTGAAACCAAAAATACTGGTTTATAAATAGAAGCAATGAACTCACTTCTAAAACGTGGAAAGATATTTTTGAATGCCAAAGCTAAATCTTTTTTTTTTTTTTGCTTTTCCTAGACTCTACCCTCAAAATTCCTCATTGAGTAAAAATTGTTTGTCTATTCGTGGCAGTTGCTAAGAGTTTAACAAAAGGAAAATCTAGATTTTAATTTAGCTTGGCCTCAGGTACATGCTAAATACACTGGGGATGCATATTATATGAGGTTTCAGTTTGTACAGCTCTTTTTTAAACTATGATGTTTAAACAATACTGCTTTTAATTAAGAAATCTGGCTTTATTAAAAGCCAGATCTGTGGCTTATAACCATTTCTGTATATCTGCTCTCAATCAAGAGAAAAATAGTTTAATTTCTGTAGCTGTGTTCGTTTTGCATATGTTAAATGGTTGCAACATGCACCCAGGGCATTGCTTCAGAGACAGTTTTTTTTTTTTTTTTCCCCATAAATATGTAAAGTTTGCTCTTAAATACCAGATGTAGGTTAAGTGGTTCTTTAAAATTATAAACTCTACAGAGATGCTTTTTTGGAACCATTTGACCTTTGAATTGCCTCCTCTTTGATTTGGAGGTGGGATATGAGGAGGAGACCAGAGTCATCTTTGGGGATGGGAAGTTAGACCAACCCAGGGGGAACAGAAGGGGAGAGAATGCTACACGCCAATAGAAAAGGGGAAGTAACTGGCCAGTATTACACAGGGACTTCTTTGATCTGATTTTGAAAGTGGGGGAAAAAAATCGCAAAACGATAAAATTGCTAGTTTCACTGATGAGGGGAAGTGTACACTCACTCTTCTGAAGATGTTTAGAATTCAGTCAAGGGTGACTGCAGAGCCATCTACATCCATAGCACAATTCCCTGACCACGGTAGGACAGCCTGCTGCCCTGTGAGCCAAGGGCGCCTTTACAGTCTTTCTCCTTTTTTCTCAAAAATATTCAGGGCACCCACAGTGTCTGAGCTCCTCAGCCCACAGCCCCAACGTGTGCGCAGAAGATCACATCCTCGTTTCTTGCCTTGTGCAAACCGGTATGAATTTTCAAACAAAAGCAGCAGAACAAAGGAAATAGTTTTTGAATTTAGTCAGTCTGAAGCTAGCCTTTGACCATTTGATATATTCTACAATAAAAAGGAAGTTGAAGGGGAAGAGAAAAATACACCCTCCTCCTCCCCCAAACAACAACAACAAAAAAAATAATTCAAGGAGGATGCTGGTAATGTTTTCCACATTTGAATTTTAATACATGAAACAGGCTATAAACTGGTGGCCAGCTGCAGTAAATAAAGCAGCAGTGGGAGGCACACACCGGAAGCTTCGTCCGGCGCTGGTGGGAGCCTCATTCCCAGCTACACACCTTCGGTGGTTGTTCTGGAGTGGAAACGAGTTGCAGTAACTTAACACCCATCCCAGGGCTGGTTTTGTTTTGAGCAAATCTCCTTTAGAACTCTCCTTAATAATTCCATCTGATTAAAGAACAGATAGCTTTGAATTCTCTTGACCTCCGTCCCCTCCCTGTTCCCTCTCTCCCTGCCTTCCGAAAATCAAAACAAAATGGCTTGATCACTTGGAAGATGATAGAAGCATTTCTTTCTGCAGCAGCTTGCAGTCGTGGTGGGGAGGACTGTGGTTCTGCCTGGGCTATTATGTTATCTCATTTAATTGCTAACATATTGTACTTAGCTTTTGATTCATAAAATGTTTTCCTTGGAGTTCTGAAGTAGGTCTTCAGTGAATTACTAAGTATTAGGATAATGAAAGGGATTTTTTTTTTTTTTTTCACAGCAGCATGGCTCATAACACTCGAGCGAATGTTGATTCTTACGGGCTTTCTAGATGATATTATTTGGCCATGCTCTTTTCTGCTCAGAAACCTTCCCCAGCTTTCCATTATGCACAAGATAAAGACATATGTCTTAGCCTAGCTTTTTAAGCCCATAACCATTTACCAGAAAGCCTTATGCTTTGCTATTCCAGTGCAAAAATTTTTCCGGCAAGACCAGCCTCTGCATATGACCAGAACTCGACCAGAACGTCCTCGCTATGACTTGTTTTGTGTCTATGTGGCTTGGCCTGCTGTAACCACTTCTCTCTGTCCATCTCATTCTCACCCATCCTCAAAGCTCTCACTCAAATTCTGCCTTTTCCAGGAAGCCTTCCCTTGTTAGCTCCACCTGTGAGAGTCATTTTCTTTGCTCTTCTCATAGCACTGTGAAGCAACCTCTGGCTGGGTGTGGTTCTACCCTCTTACGCATAGCTGTGTGTCCTTTGTCATGGGCCTGCATGCATATCCAGTTGCTCAGTCATGCCGGCCTCTGTGCAGCCCCGTGGACTATAGCCTGCCAGGCTCCTCTGTCCATGGGATTTTCCAGGCAAGAACACTGGAGTGGGTTGCCATTTCTTCTCCTGGGCTCTTCCCAACCCAGGGACCGAACCCTCATATCCTGCGTCGGCAGACAAATTCCTTACTACTGAGCCGCCTGGGATGCCCTATTTGTCTTTTGAAAGTCTGACTTTGCGTAACCAACTGGATTGTAAATTCCTTGAGTACCATGTATTACATGTATCACATTTTGTTTCTCTCCCAGTAAGTAAATCATCAGTCAAAACGGAAGAAAGGAAACCTTCTAAAGAAGGTTTGAGTAGTTAGTCTCAAGTCAGGGAACTAGACTTAAACTCTGGGGACATTGACTCTAAATTCTGTGCTGTATCTTACAATGATGAGCATTCCTCAGACAAGATCTCAAGTTACACCTTTTAAGAACTAATTTTATGTGGTTAGAATTCACAATTTTCAAATCTTAAATGTTGGTCAACAAGAAGTTTCTACATATCTTATGGCCAGTTCCCCAGAGCAGCTCTCTACCCACCTGTAAAGGTAAAGAGCTTTCCTCCAATGTGGGAGCATGCTAGGTTAAACCCCACACTGTCTAAATACATTTTTTTTGTTTATCCTCTGTAAAGAGTTTTTTTAAATTAATGCTTATTGGAGTCTGGTTGCTTTGCAGTGTATTAGTTTCTACTGTACAGCAAAGTGAATCAGCTGTGCAGACACATATACCCCCTCTTTTTGGATTTCCTTCCCATTTAAGTGCTTATTCTTAAATCAAGGCATCTGTGCTAAGTGGTCAAAGGTATGAGCTCTCCTTACCAGGGTGGTCAGAGTTAGTACAGTTTAAATTATGAAGTTATTTTTCTTACTAACCTCCCAGTTTTCTAAGGGAATCAAAACAGAAATTCCGAACCTGGGAGAATAAAGAAACAGCTGGCTTCATCACTATCCTGGTTAGAAACTCTTATCCAGACATTTGTCCCTTCTGTGCCTCAGAGATCAATTCTGATCATCAGATTTGATCTAAATCAAAAATCTAAATCACTGCATTTGTGATAAATTATTGAAATGGCCATTTTCCAGATATGTCTCTCTGTTACTCATGCAGTATTCAGATCCACAGATGAGCCCTGAAAACAGGTCTTTCAGATGACCACATCTCCTCTCTTGATGAACAAGATTGAAACCCACATCAAAAATATCTTTATGTGGTCTGTTCCCCCTCCTGATTCCTCCGTCAGTAGAGTCAGCAGTGGTGGGATCACTCAGCTGAAAAGCTCCTATACTATTAATGCATCCTGTTAGTGTGGTTCCCAGACCCTTTTTGCTTAAAGCCCATCGATCCATTTCAAAAACATTTACCAAGTCATTGGTTAATGACTTAGAACCTACCAAATTCCAGGCTCTATGCTAAGACGTGGTTTCTGCCATCAGGGGCTTCCCATTCTCGTAGGATAGGATATATATTTAAAAACAGGCTGCTGCAACAGTATCCGAAAGGCCTAGCTCTGAATCACGGGCTGGAGGGGTCAGGTTGTCGCTTGGTAGGAGCAGTCATCTCCTGAGGACCTTGTCGCCCGAGATGACCGAGGGCTGGGGGCGCCCCGTGAAACTCGCCACCCACACTCTTCTCCACCGCATCACCTGAGGCCTCTTGCTTGACTGTGCGGCACACACTTCAGAAACGACGGCTACAAGCCTGTCTTAGCCCGTGTTCCGCTATTCAGTGATGATTTTAGTGTTACTTTGGATTACAAAGAATTTATCAGAAGAACAGTCATTAGGTGAAGAAGCACCTTTTAATTTCACTGACACTAAACACATATGAGAGCTTTTGCCACTTAGGACTTGAGAGGATAAGCAGTTTAAATTAGTTCTGCTTTCGCAGTTCTTAAGAATTAGGACCATTGAATTTTAGGTGCTTAAAGCACACGGAAGTCACTTAGCCCATTACTTTTATTTTACTGCGGAAGACTGAGGCCCAAAAAGGGGAAGTGACTCAGGTATGGATACTGTCTGGTTAATGACCGAGCTAGGATTAGAAACCAGGCAAGCCAGCGGTGGGACCAGCACTCTCCGTGCTAAAGATTACACCGCTGCAGCCAGCTTCCTCTCCAACCCAGTGCTGTAGCAGTTTCAGAACTGTGGCTGGTGTTAATAATACATATGGTCTGTTAACTAACGAAATCCAAGGTAACTCTTCAGTTGCCCCTTGGTTCTTTGCACCATGTTGCTGTCTAGTTCTGCCACTCAGCTTTGGCAACAGGAGAGCTCATTGAGCGCTGATGTGATTCCATGGGCAGCGTGTACTGGTACATCGTAATGGAAGTAGCAGTGGTCAGAAAACCCCGTTTCAACATGGACCTCTTCAACAAATCTGTGATCCCTAGAGATTCAGGCATCTTCAACCTTTTTCCTCTTGGGTTTTTAAGGATTTTCATTCCATAAGTTTCTGTGTGTATTTGAGCACATACTTCATTCCTAAGCAATTATTACCACACAGTCTCAGGGACCATAAGAGGTCATCTCCATCTATAAATGTCCCTCTATAAATTCCCTGCCAAGCAGTGAACAGTTCTCCATCAGCCTCCTTCCTCCAAGGCTGAGTAGCTCTAAATGACCACAAAGCCCATTTCCATCAAACTGTAGAAAATTCTTCCTTATGGCCAGCCCAAATTAATATCCCTGAATGTGAAGGTTTTCTTTTTCTGCCCATTGGAGTGACCTGTAAATCAGCTCAACAAATATTTGAGTAAATTTCAACTGTTTGAAGATAGTGTGATCTTTTTTTTCTTAAGGCTAGACATCCATATCTTCAAATATTTATCCTAAAGAAAAGTTCTGACTCTGTCACTTTCCACCACATTCTTCTCAGTTTAAAAAGAAAGCTCCTCTCACCCTCAGGACATTTTAGCGTGTAGAATCTCAAAATTTGAACACGGTGCCCGAGGAACATCAGCAGACGGGTGGTGGTTCTCGTTCATTCACCCAGTCATATCCCAACTCTTTGCAACCCCATAGATTGCAGCACACCAGGCTTCCTTGTCCTTCACCATCTCCCAGAGCTTGCTCAAGCTCGGGTCCATCGAGTTAGTGATGCCATCCAACCATCTCATCCTCTGTCATCTCCTTCTCTTCTCACCTTCAATCTTTCCCAGCATCCAGGTCTTTTCCAATCAGTCAGCTCTTTGCATCAGGTGGCCAAAGATAAGAGCTTCAGCTTTAGCATCAGTCCTTTCAATGAATATTTAGGGTTGATTTCCTTTAGGATGGGCTGGTTGGATCTCCTTGCTGTCCAACGGACTCTCAGGTCTTCTCCAACACCACAGTTCGAAAACATCAGGTCTTTGGCACTCAGCCTTCTTTATGGTCCGGCTTTCACATCCATACATGACCACTGGGAAAACTATAGCTTTGACTATGTGGACTTGGATGGATCTATCTCCAAACCCATTCAACACATTATATCTTCAGTAAAGGCCCCTCAGCAGTATCCTATTGGCAGTATTTGATGACATCATCATCCTGCTGCCAGATATTGTGCTTGTAATCAGCAGAAATCCATCAGCCAGCCACATGTCTGTCAACTGGCTTTGTACATTCGTTGTTGTACCAGTACGGAACTCCACGTAATGCCTTTAAATTTCATACAGCAGCCTTTCGTCTGTTCCAACGTCTCCTTTAGGTCCTCATTCAGTCACATATTCTGTAGCTCTGTTGTTGGTAAATTAATCACAGGATACAAGGTGTGCCTCATTCCCATGAACGAGGTTTATACAGAAAGACTTGTTCTTCTGGAACAGGAATGAGATGGAGAGCTCATTGCCTCTCTTTCAGAGCACTTCAGTCAGTTCAGTTCAGTCACTCAGTCAGTGTCCAACTCTTTGCAACCCCAGGAATCGCAGCACGCCAGGCCTCCCTGTCCATCACCAACTCCCAGAGTTCACTCAAACTCATGTCCATCGAGTCAGTGATGTCATCCAGCCATCTCATCCTCTGTCGTCCCCTTCTCCTCCTGCCCTCAATCCCTCCCAGCATCAGAGTCTTTTCCAATGAGTCAGCTCTTTGCATGAGGTGGCCAAAGTACTGGAGTTTCAGCTTTAGCATCATTCCTTACAAAGAACACCCAGGACTGATCTCCTTTAGAATGAACTGGTTGGATCTCCTTGAGGTCCAAGGGACTCTCAAGAATCTTCTCCAACACCACAGTTCAACAGCATCAATTCTTTGGTTCTCAGCTTTCTTCACAGTCCAACTCTCACATCCATACATGACTACTGGAAAAACCATAGCCTTGACTAGACGGACCTTTGTTGGCAAAGTAATGTCTCTACTTTTGAATATGCTGTCTAGGTTGATCATAACTTTCCTTCCAAGGAGTAAGCATCTTTTAATTTCATGGCTGCAGTCACCATCTGCAGTGATTTTGGAGCCCAGAAAAATAAAGTCTGACACTGTTTCCACTCTTTCCCCATCTATTTCCCATGAAGTGATGGGACCTAGCATCAATTCTTTGGTTCTCAGCTTTCTTCACAGTCCAACTCTCACATCCATACATGACTACTGGAAAAACCATAGCCTTGACTAGACGGACCTTTGTTGGCAAAGTAATGTCTCTACTTTTGAATATGCTGTCTAGGTTGATCATAACTTTCCTTCCAAGGAGTAAGCATCTTTTAATTTCATGGCTGCAGTCACCATCTGCAGTGATTTTGGAGCCCAGAAAAATAAAGTCTGACACTGTTTCCACTCTTTCCCCATCTATTTCCCATGAAGTGATGGGACCGGATGCCATGATCTTCATTTTCTGAATGCTGAGCTTTAAGCCAACTTTTTCACTCTCCTCTTTCACTTTCATCAAAAGGCTTTTTAGTTCCTCTTCACTTTCTGCCATAAGGGTGGTGTCATCTGCATATCTGAGGTTATTGATATTTCTCCCAGCAATCTTCATTCCAGCTTGTGCTTCTTCCAGTCCAGCGTTTCTCATGATGTACTCTGCATAGAAGTTAAATAAGCAGGGTGACAATATACAGCCTTGACGTACTCCTTTTCCTATTTGGAACCACTCTGTTGTTCATGTCAGAGCACTTAGGAATCATCTTTTAAATTGCATATTATAGGATTTCACCCAAGATCTTAGTCTTCTATATCATCCATGCTTCTATGTTGAATTTTTTTTTCTTTAATGTGGATATTTGCCTATCTGTAGTGTTCCACCATCTCTCCCAGTCTCCACAATTATCAAAAATTTCTGAAAGCAGATTAGCAACCTTAACTGAAAGGTTTTATCTGTATCCATATTGTACTTTAAGAAAACTTGGTTGGGGGGTCGGGGGAGGCAGAGAGGAAAAATAACTTGAAGAAATTATCTTTATATGTATTTTTAAAAAATTGTATCAGCTTTATTGAGCTATTATTAATGTCTAACATAGGTAAGTTTAAGGTGTACAACACACTGCTTTGATCCATGTATATATTACAAAATGGTTACCACAATAAAGTTAGTTAACACCTACCACCTGCATTCCCTGGCATAATTCAGATTTTTTTTTTTTTTAGTGGTGGTGGTGGTGATAACTTTTAAGAGCCACTGTCAGTCAGCAACTTCACATATATAATACAGTATTCTTAATCACTGCCTGCGTGCTGTATATTACCTGCAGATGAAAATGGCGACCCACTCCAGTATCCTTGCCTGCAGAATCCCATAGGCAGAGGAGCCTGATGGGCTCCAATCCATGGGATCACAGAGGGTCAGACACAGCTGAAGCCACTGAGTGGGCACACAGTACATTAAATTCCACAGAACATGTTCATCTTACAGCTGGAAGTTTGTCCCCTTCAACCAACATTCCATCATCGCCCCCCAGTCCTCAGCAACCACCATTCTACTCTCTCATTTCTTTTAGTTCATTTTTTAGATTCTGTATATTCCTGAGGATATACAGCATTTGTCTTTCTCTGTCTGACCTATCTAGACAAGATCTCTTGCCCTTGGACTGGTTACAACAGTTTTAGAATCCTGGAGTTCAGCATGTGATACTTCTGCATTCGTTAAGCACAAGTCAAGAGGTTTCGAATCCAGCTATTCACTGGCTGGAGACCACTGACTCTCCATTAACAACCCCTGAGACAGGTGGTCCAGCAACTTGTGAGCCCAGATCTCACAGCACTGGGTCCAAATTAGGTATATCCTCTTCCTTCCCGTTAATACCCATTTTACTCAAATTCAGGCCCTATTACCTAGAAATGGGACAGTCAGTCTGCATCAAACCCCAAAAAGTCTTTTCCTCCTTGCTTCCAGGACAAATCCAGCCTAGTTTCTTAATTTTCCTCCAGAGTTTAGCACCCTCATGTCATGAACTTTAAATCCATAAAACCCAACAGTTGTCTCCTCTGCTTTTAAAATACAAAAACACATTTAAAGCAGGCTTTATGACCTCGACACATTTTGACTTGGCTTGCCTCTTGAATAATAGAGGAAAAAGTAGGTAGATGCTTCCGGAGGCAGTTATCCTCATAATTTGTTAGCCAGTGCTAAACTGTCCATAATTTAGAAGATACAACCTGTGCATTTTTAAAAAGTAACATTAAAAAAATAAATAAATAAAATAAAAAGTAACATTACCTTCGTTTTCTCAGGAAAGCAGATTTTCTGAAAAGAATCTGTATTGTATAGATTAGAAAATACACAGATGTTTCTCCACTCATTCTGCACTGTCTCTGCTTCAGGTCCTTGGGGGATACGTACATGTGTGAGAGAAAGTTTCTGAGCCCACAGGCCTTGGGAGGACAGTAATACAAGTGTGTGCCTAACCAACTGTCATGCAAGGTGGAATGATTAAGTAACCAGAGATGTAGTAATCCATCTTTTGTTACCTGAACATTATTGACCAGAGACATTTCCGTATTCGCTTACATAAAGTGCTGCCCATGTGTTTGAGTTTCTGCAGAAATCCCCTGGTCGATAATGCGTTAAGTCACCTGAGAAGTGATTCGGGAGAAGGGCA
Source organism: Aepyceros melampus (assembly GCA_006408695.1). Classification (NCBI taxonomy): domain Eukaryota; kingdom Metazoa; phylum Chordata; class Mammalia; order Artiodactyla; family Bovidae; genus Aepyceros; species Aepyceros melampus. The sequence goes on along the minus strand of SJXQ01008262.1, from coordinate 315,582 downwards.
GACCTTGACCAGCCTTCAGGATGGCCAGGGAAGGCTTCCTGGAGAAGGTGTCATTGAGCGCATAGTAAGTCAGCATTGGGTTTCAACAGAGTCAGGCTCGATGGGGCATTACAGTGCCATAGAATGCACAGGATCCAAAAAAATACGCAGCACATCGGGGGTCCTCTGCGCCCAAATGGAAGTAAGAAAAGGGCGCTACGGTGCGGTGCGCCAGGCAGGCTGCTGTGGGTTGGAGCCCCCCTCGGAGCACAGCAGCTCAGCAACTGGCTCGCATCTTTCACAGGGGAGTCCACAGGAAGAGTGAATTTTCATGTATATTTTTTACATCCAAATTAAATTAACTCATGGAATTTTCCACCCATAGGAATTAAAGTAGCAGCTCATGAAGTAATTCAGTTATGTCATTCATACCAAAACAGAAAATGCCGGAGCAACTTGGCACCGTTTAAAAGCCAAGCCTTTAAAAAAAAAAAAAAAGCCAAGCCTAGGCCTTGGCCATTTTATTCTTTTTTTCAAAACCTGTGGCTGTTGTGTTATTTTAACTTTTATTGGGGTTGTAAATTTTTTTTTTCCAAAATCAAAAGTATCTTCATTGCTTAGAAAACAGAAGTATAAAATGGATTTGAAATAAGAAGAGGGTTTCGGCAAAGCAGCTTTAGGAGTGAAAAGCTGGGGGGGGCGGGGAGGGGAAGAAGCTGTAACATTGAGTTTCTGAAATTCGAGGATTCCACCTAATTGGTTGGCACTCACAGGTGTGCATAATGATAGCTTCCTCTAGATCCATAAATCAACTCAGAACTATAAAGTTGAGTTTAACCAAAAGCTCTGTCCAATATTAGTTAAATGAGATCTTTTGCATTGTCCTGATACAATAGCCACATTCATTTTCAAGCACTTAATTGGATGTATTGTCAAAAACCACGGTGTTGAATTTCCACATTTTAATTTCACATTTGCCTGCTCCCCAGCTTCTGCGCAGGGACGGGTCTGGTTTGGAGCTGCAAGTGTGTGAAAGTTATTGGAGAACGGTCGTCTCTGGGTAATGTTTCTATAAGCCGCCCAAAAATTTTCCCCCTGTAGTCTAGATGGGAACAGCTGGTTTTTGTTTAAAAAGCTGTTTTGAGAAATGTCTGAATCTCGAGGTGTAGAACTGAGGTCACCAGTAAAAGCAGGTGCTCAGGGACAAGTGAGAAGGACTCTGGGGCCCAGTTGGCCCTGTAATCTTCTGCAGGATATTTCCTATTAGAGGAAAAAAGTGTTGAAGTTGGTTCCTTTATTTAGGACGCAAACTGATAAAGCAATAGCATTCGCGACACTGTTAGAAATTGAGCATCTTTGAACAGAGCCAGCCCGCGAGTGAATAATTAGCTCCCTCTGAAATGGCTGTTTCCCTCCCAAGGCTTCAAATACAAAGGTCCAAGGCTTTAACTTCCGTTAGGTGTTATAAGCCCTTGAATTTCCTCTTTAAATACACCCACAGTAAAAAGAACCATCGTTTCAAATAAACAGCCCCAGAACTGGGTCTGTCCTCCGAGTTCACAGAGGCGAATCTCAGGAAAAGGCAGAAAAGGAACCCGAATTGGCAGGACCAGGAGGGGGCGGTTTTGAAAAAGGCCAAGTGCAAAACATGTGGAACCACTAAAGTCCAGTACACGTCAGATATCCACCAGCCTGAAGATGAAAGGAAACGACCTCTTCCCCTGGGAGCTGGCGGTTATTAGCAGCTGTTTATCCAGTCCGGGATAGAGATTAACATTGTAATTTTTTTTTTCTTATTTTAAAGAACTAGAAGAAAATTTGTTTGGGAAGTTGGCTCTTCATATCAAATCACTGTGCAGTGCCAAAAAAAACTTCCTTTCTCAGAACTGAAGTACTAGGGTTGAGCAATGTTATGACTCTCTGAGAAACTCAGGATTACCAAAAAGCCCATCTCCATAAAATAAGAGAAGAGGCCAGAGAAACCAGTGGAAATCTGCCCCTGACACGTTCCCTTGAACTCTGCCCTGTGGAGCTGGCTCTTGAGGCTGGTACCTGTTCTCAGCCTGCCTCTGCATGGGGGTGTGCTCCCACCCCCTCACTGCCCCCCTCCCATCCCCCAAATTAATCTTGGCACTCTGAGTCCTACACAAATGGATTCTGCACATGCCTACTGCTTGTAAATACCTTTTCATGGCATATTGGGGGAAGTTGCTTAGTACTCTGCAGAGCTTTATTCTCAAAAAAAAAAAGAGCTGGATATTGGTATTTCTCCCCCCTGATTTAATGCTACTCTTAATGTCATTTTCTTTTATTAAATCCTTTCTTTTGCTTTTGATCTTATTTATAGCAGAGCCACTGGTCATATGGAAACTATTATTGTATAGCTGGGAGATGAAAGACTTCATTGCAGTTAAATAAGAGTGAATCATTTGGGCCAGTAATGCACACATACAGTGAGGTGCCATTTGTACCCAGAATGCCCTATGTTGTTCACTTTGTAACAGAGCCATTGAGGTTTATAAAGGGCTTTACCAAAGTCTGCCCTTTTCCCAAAATATGTCGTCGGACAGTATGGAAACAGGTTGATACACAATCCTTAGCTACTTTATGTGTGTATATATATATATATATATGTATAGGCACTTAATGTTGTAAAAATAGGAACTTTCATTTAAAGCTGAGATGTTAATCTGTATCAAAATTCTACCCATCTTTCAAACCCTGTCTACAATACCATTTTCTTCTTGAAGTCATCTCTGGTTTCTCCATCTGATATGATCTCATTCATCCTTTAAAACCCTACATGACCTTATACTCCTTTATGACATTCATCTTATTTTGCCTTATATAGTACTTTTTATATTAATCCACTGTTAAGATGTAAGAGGCTACGAAGTAATACACACATCTATCTTTTATTATTTTTTCCTGCAGTGGCTTGCATATACATAATAGCCATGCCTAAGGCCTTTTGAATTAAATGGAATTTTTTTTAATAGAAAATGGCTCACCTATATTCAGCAATACCAAAAGCTTTTAGATTTCAGAGAGTCTCACAGGATATATGCCATTGGCGTCATCCCTGACCGTTTAGGGAGTACTTAATTGCACCTTGTGATATTACAGTCCTATACAAGGACCCAGTGCTTGCCTTGGGGTGCTTACATTTCAGAAGAGGTATAGGCTTTGTGAATAGCAGCCAAACAACATCCTTGGTGCGTATGCCCTGCCCTACTAGACAATGGCCTCGAGTGATGTCCATCATTAACAGTTAGGGGAGAGCCCTCTCCAGATCCAGCAAGATGTTGAGAGTCCTGGAGACCCAGGCAGACTAGGAGGAATGAGAGTAAGGGGTCTGTGGGACAAATAAAAGTGGGTCCTGGGGAGGGAACCAGCCCTTCTGTCCGGGGGACAGAAGATGGAAGGCTTAGCTCAGGCCTTGGGGGTGTGGGAGTGAAGGCAGCAAACGAGAGGCCACAAGCAGGTAACCTGAAGACGGAGATGAAGAAATGTAAGAACAAGAGGGTACCAGCGTTGTTCCTTTGGTGTCCAGGTGAAGGACCCTGAAGCATAAGGTATTGGTAAGCTGTCTTAGACTTACTCCATAGAACAGTGAAAAGCCGTGCTAGAATCTTGATGTGCCGGGTCCCGAGGGCAGAGGATACAGCGTTTACAAGCTGGATCTCTCAGGAGGGACGGGGAAGAAATGTTCTGTTACACCAGCTTCTTCACACTTCCGCTGCTTTTCCAAAAATGGTACAGTCAGCAGGTGTTACGTGCATAATAAAGAAAAGCATTTTAGACATAAAGGCCTGACTCTTTCCCTGTAGAGGTCGTTACAGAGTATTGAGTAGGGTTCCCTGTGCAGCACAGTAGCTTATTACCATTTATATATATAGTAGAGTGCGTATGTCAGCGTATAGTATATAGTAGTGTGTGTATGTCAGTCCCAGTCTGCCAGTTTATCCCCCTTTCTGCTTGGTAACCGTGTTTGTTTTCTACAGCTGTGACTCTACAAAAGAGTGGGTTAATGTATACATGTAACTGATTCACTTTGCTATGTACCAGAAACTAACACAGCTTTCTAAGTCAACTGAACTCCAATAAACATTAATTTTAAAAAATGTTTTAAATGAAAGCCTGTTAGTTAAGGATAAATCCCCAGTAACAGGCTTCTGGGCCAGCTACAGAGCACTTTGTGTGCCAGGCAGCCAGACCCAGGTGTGTTTATTCTGCAGGGACCGGAAATTCCGATACATATCAAGTGTCCAGTTGTCTTTTCCTTCACTCTAGCAAAAGAAGCTGCTTACAAGTAACTGCAGATTTGCACCATAATCTCTGTGCTGCGTGGGCTTAGGCTTGGATTAGTTCCCTCCATCCTGGGGCCAGGAAGGGACGGAGTGGACTCTGCTAACCAGCCCCCAAGGCCCCCCGCCTGATGGGCTTCATCCAGTTCTAGTTTCCGGTGTAGGAAAGTGATGTAAAGTATTGGGGACAGAGGGTGGGGATACAGAGGAGAGAAATGAAACAGTTTTAATAGATGAAACTTGAGTTAAGGGGGAAAAAAAAAAAGATGAACTGAAATCACATAACTGCCATTTGCATTTCTCAAACTCGATCACAGAATCATTTATTTTTAACCATTTTGGTGGACATCATGAGAGTTTCAGCCCGGCTGACCCCATGACAGGTTAACAGTGCCAAGGTCAGGGTCGTTGAGACATGCTTAAATCCTTTCGAATGTTATTTTATCATCTGGGGAATAAGCGTTAAATTCATTTCCAAGAAATGCCCAGTAAGAAATACCTTCTGTTTTCAGATAAAGCATAGTTGAAGCTGTGAGATTTCTGGGGAGGGGAAAAAAATTTTTTTTTTTTTTTAAGAAATTTAGGTTTTCTCCCAATGAACATTTTAAGAATCGAGATCCAAACTAAAGAATCGAATCCAGATCTGACTTGAGTGAAAAGTCCTTTCAGTGTGTAATCACATGAATTTTTAAAAACGGTCTGCTAATTTTTTAAAACTGAGGAATGTGGAAATTATATTCGTGGTTGAAGGGTCTCCCAGATGCCACAGCTTTCTCACACGAAAGAGTTGGTTTGCAGAGCCTACTCTCGTTTTCTACAGAATTCAGTGCCTCTGATACTGTTTCTCAATATCTACCACTGCTATTTCATGAACTTCCGAGTTCCCATCTGGAGCTATTAAAGTTTGCAAGACCACTTCCCACCTCTGTAAAAGATGCCCCTTTTGGACTCAATGGTATTTTTTGCACATTTGAGAAAATGTTTGCTTTCCTCTGTTATGACACAGATCTGGCAAGATAATTGAAACTGAAATCTAGCACTCTCTGACTGTCATGTATAATTGATATTTCATGAGGAGATTACAGTTCAGACACCAAAACTGTTTTCTCTGTCAATGGGTGTCTAATTACAGTAAAAAGCCCATCAACTTTTTTTTTTTTTAATGATTATGGCAAAACAAGAGAAAGTTAAAAGAGAGAAAAGTAAAAGTTACCAGGACTTTTTTTCTGGGCTCATTCTCTTGTTGTTATTTTCCTTCTTTCTAAAAAACACCTCTGTCAAAAGGAAATTTTTGAACATGATGCCATTAATTACAGACTTTCATTTTGAGATACCAGAATGTTTCTAACAGCATTTCTGGTTTTGTGTCATTATCTCTGGATCTAAAAACTGATGACAAATTTCCTAAAGTTCCCACCCTACACTCTTTTAGAAGGATTATGGTAGAGGAGAAGGAACTGAGGTCTGAAAGCCTGTTTTGAAGCAGTTATCGCTGGAGATAACATTAGCAAGGATTGAATAACTGCCAAATGAAATTTAATACATTTTCCCATCCATGCAATAGGCCTCTTAAATAAAACAGAATAATTACTTTCATAATACTCCCTGGAAACAAAGAGAGCAGAAACACTGAATGCCTTTTTTGTTTGTGATGTCTGTTGTGAGCGTGAGGATCAGGAGAAGGATATTTACCAGGGCACTCTCCACACATCTCCACATAAAAACAGCATTGCCAGCAGCCACCTCATTTGAAGTTGCATATCTTTAAAATCTGTTTATGTTGGAGGAGTTGTGGCAGCTATTAAATTTTGTAATTTAGTTAGACATCTTGGCCTTGGCTTGAGTTGGTGGACTATGATGGTTTTCCCCTCAATGATAAAACGAAAGTGATTTTCATATCTGCATCTACATACCACACACAGAGACAGAGAGAGTTTTAAAATGAAAACTCCAGGAAGTAACCCCATTTGTCCCTAAACTCTGCTCCCTTCCTCTGTGTGCGTGCATGTGTGAGTGTGTATAGATATGTGTGTGCTAACTTGAATCAGTCATGTCTGACTCTTTGCAACCTTATAGACTGTAGCCCACCAGTCTTCTTTCCATGAGATTCTCCAGGCAAGAATAATGGAGTGGGTTGCCATTTCCTTCTCCAAGGGATCTTCCCAACCCGGGGATTGAGCCCATGTCTCCTGCGTTGGCAGGCAGATTCCTTACTGCTGGACCTTCGGGTATGCCCAACCAAATTGGGGGAGGGGGACATCTGGTTCCAGGCTGGCCTGTTCATTGATGGTCCACCTCTGCTTCAGAATAATGAGCCAGGCCCTCAGATGATCTCAGCATTCTGAACTCAGAAATACTAAAACAGAGAGAGAGAGTTAGGGACAGGTTCAGAACCTAGAAGGATGTACTGGGAGCTCCTGTGAAAGATGAGTGCAGGGTGTGGTCCAGAGTGGGCAGAAGCCAGAGAGAGAGGTGCCAACAGAGGTGGGAGAGGCTGGGATGGCCCCTGGGGGACAAGGGCTGGCCGCAGGTCACAGGAGTTCCCCAGGCCCTGAGCTTCAGTCACCAAATCTTCCTTATGGCCGAGCAATGTTCCACTGTGTGCCACAGCTTCTTTATCCATGTCCCCCCGTCTGTCGATGGACATCTCGGCTGTGCCCGTGTCTGGCTGCTGTGAGCAGCGCTCCAGGAGCAGGGCTGCACGTGTCTTTTGAAGTCTGATTTTTCTCAGGGTGTGTGCCCAGTAGTGGGATTGCTGGGTCATATGGTAGTTTTATTCCTAAGGAACAAATTTGAGTCCGTTCTAATGAAGAGCATAAACCTAGAACTTGCTGTACAGAGTGAAATAAGTCAGAAAGTGAAAACCAGACATGCTATATTAACAAATACGTATATGGAATCTAGAAAAGTAGTATTGGTGAAGCTATTTACAGAGAGAAATGGAGACACAGACATACAGAACAGCCTCATGGACGCTGCGGGGGAAGGAGCGGCAGGGTAACGTGAGAAAGTAGCTTTCGTGTGTATACGCTGCCACGTGAAGTAGGTAACCAGCAGGGGTGTAACACGGGGAGCCCAGCCAGGTGCTGCGGGATGACCTAGAGGGATGAAGGCGGCAGGGGAGGCTCAGGAGGAGAGGATATGTATATAATGAGGACTGATTGACATCGATGCATGGCAGAGACCACCACAGCATCGTAAAACAATTATCCTCTAATAAATGAAATTTAAAAAAAGAAATATTCCTGTTAAATCTCCATTTACCTGAGCAAGGCGGAATGAATTTCTGGTCCTTCCTGTTAAAATCACCACAGTAAATTGATCACTCCATGAAAATTCCACCAGGGATCGCTGTAAGCCCCACATGGGCCAGGGCCCACATCTAAGTTATTCACCACATGTCCCCAGCATCTTCCAGAATGACCAGCATCAGCTAGGTTAGGATACATTTGCTGAATTAATAAATATACTCTCTGATCAATTAGCAATTATTGAATAATGTTTATATTTTAGTTCTGTCTTCTACTTTTAGCATAGCTGTATCTAAAACCGTATGGTATGTGACTGTAAGAAGACTCTATTGTTAAAGACTGCAAAAAAAAATTACAATCAGTATTGATAAAGCTGTTTTCATTGGCTGCCTTTTAATTTCATTGCTTACCTAGATGAAAAGGTTCTCAAGATAGGACTTTAATGAAATATGGATTTTCTGGGTGCCATTCTTAGAATTGATTTGTAGGTTAAAGGAATCTGCTTTTTTTCTAGTTACATTATTAGATATTTGTAAGTGGGAAGATCCTGACTCTCATATATACAGAGGGCAGTATTGGTCTCACCATCTATTTCTGAGTTGTTTTAGTGATGGGTTTGTGCTGGCCATTCACTGTGGTTTTTCAGAACTGATTTGTAGGTTAAGGGAATCTGCTGTTTTTCTAGTTACATTATTATATATTTGTAGTGGGCAGGTCCTGACTCTCATATATGCAGAGGGCAGGATCGGCCTCGCCGTCTGTTTCTGGGTTATTCTATTGATGGGTTTGTGCTGGCCATTCACTGTGGCTTTTTTCCTTGTCTCTTATGTGACCAGAAATAATGTTTCTGAGGGAGAAGTAAACAGGGTTAGGAAATGCTGTCTGTGGCCAAGGAAGCAAGCAGAGCCAAGCTAATTCTTCAGATTGGAATATTATTCCACAGACACGGGCAATGGAATAGATCCTGGAGGGTCAAGCTGATTAGATGGATCCATGGATCTAGACTTATCATTATTGATCCATTTGTTCCTGAAATATACTACAAGAGAGACCTTCTAATATCACAGATAATGTTTTCAACTTCCTTTATGAAAGAGAATATATTATTTCAGGGGCTCCAAGGTGATCTTTAGAAAATTAAGGTTAGGTAATATGCATGGATGAAAGCCAAAATCTAGTCAGAACAACCACCTTCTCAAACATATTTATAGATCATTTAAGATTTTGCTGTCATTCTTCAAGATTCTTAAACTGTGTAGACTCTTCTTTATATGTAATAAGCAAGTGTTTTCAGCTGAAGCACCTAACAATGTCAGTAATTATTGTGCACCTTTGTGTACCAGCTGTCTTGCATACTACTACTCCTTGCAATAAACCTGGGATTTATTCACTGTCACTTCCAATGTTATTTTCTCCATTTTGGGTTTGAGTAACTTACCCAAGATTATATAACAAGTAAAGAAACCAGTTACAGTTAGAATCTACATATTTTTAACTCTGATATTGTGTTAATTTTCACTTAGTTATGCTGTCTATCATAATAGCTGAGGCAGAGAAAATAGAAAGGTCATTGGGTGGAGGTTCTTATAAAAACTAAACGTGACCTAGAAGGGAAAAAAAGAAATTTCAGGATTAATAACTGAATATGTTTTAATTGAAAAGCAATGTCTTAACCTTGAATTGCATCTCAGTTGCCCACAAAGAAGGCTTGAGTGTTTTAACAGAATGTTCTAAAATAGAAGGAGGGTATGAGAATCTCCTCCATGCTCAGATTGGTGGTTACCTTCAGTGATTCCAACTTAGACTCATCCTTTGTGGAAAGAAATGTAATCCACTGGGAAGGCCAGTAACTATGAATCAGCAGTTGGATAATTATTTAGGTTATACTGAATAACGGTCTTCGCTAAAGAGCTACCATTTGATCAGGGCTTGTAAAATTCATGCTTTCAAGTTGACATCTTAGAATGAAGGGATAGTCGTTGATTGAATCAGTCTTCTAATTGCACAAATATAAAAGTGGAAAAAAGCTATCACTCTTTGGTATGAAAGGGAAATGAAGACATACACAGTGAGAAGCGGCTGCAGGGAGCTGGGTGGGCACAGTCTGCCTGCGAGAGGCCAGGCTTCAGTTACAGGTGCCAGTCAGGAGGCATAGCGGTAGTGCTCAGTACGTGAGGAGGGCTGACGCTTACGCCGCAGAGCTCTGGAAGTTAAATCCAGGACCAGTGGGTGCAGTGTCCAAGGAGGCCAACTTGTGGTGGAGATGGAGTAGCTGTTTTGGAAGATAATCAGGTTCTTAATATACTTGAAGCACCCACATATCAATAGGAACTAGCCACCTTCCAGACTGCTCTGGGGAGGGACACAGGCACCCAGAGGACAGAGAGCACGAAGCTCCCCAGATCTCTCAGCTGCAACTTTCATCTAAACTTCCCGGCGCACCCGAGTCCTTAAATCCTGTGCTCTTCTTGCTGTGTTTTGTTTTAACTTTAAAAAGAAAAAATTATTTTGAAATTTAAAAAATTATAAAAACGTGGTGTTGGCTTACAGCGCTGTGTTAATTTCTGCTGTCCAGTGTATACATATGTATATACATTGTTTTTCATGTTCTTTTCCAGTATGGTTTATCACAGGACATTGAATGTCTTTCCCTGTACAGTAGGACCTTGTCGTTTATCCATTCTCTGTAGAATAGTTTTATTTTTGCTGTGTTTTGAATCTCAGCAGTTAGTATGATTTATATGGTCCTCCCCTTCCCCCTGTGTTATTATCTTCCGCATTGCTTTGGAGTCTGTAAAGGTGACACTTCATACTAGGCTGTCTTGAGATCGCACATGCTTCATCTGGTTCTGTGCATTCTATTGCTGCAGTTCAGATTCTTATTGTTGTTGCACTTGGCGAAGATACTCTTTTAAAACACTGGGTAGCAAAAGAGTGAAGATTTTGCTTTGTGGTTTTCGATTTCAGATTGGGAAAAAATGTACCCTCTTTGATTCATGGCAGTGTAAATTCATGGAGAGATACTTTTAGTGTTAGACTCACCTAACAATACACTAACAGATAACTACGTGGAATGCCAGGGAAGCTTGACTCACGTTCCTCTTGGTTTCCAGATACTCAGTGGTCTTACTTGAAGGCGTGCACTATAAAAGTCAGCTACTGCTGTCTCAATGCCATAGGTTCAACATCTCTGGACCCCAGAGTAGGTAGTAGTAGTTAATAAAAAACTCAGCAGTATTTTTTTTTTCCAGACCCAGTCATCATGGTGTACTCTATAATTTTATTATTGGAGTCATCGAGAGTGTCTACAATATGGTGTTTCTCTGGGATCAGAATAGTTTAAAAAAAAATGGAAAAATGTCCAAACAATTGCATGGCAATGATGGCATTACTGGTGTGTTTAATAAAACCTTTATTGGTACATTTTCCGGTATGGTGGCATTGGCAGATACAGTCCCCCTTTGGATTTGGAGCTCAGCAGCTGATGAAATACAGTAAACATTAATTTGGAATGGGCTGCCAGTTTTGGAAAGCCAGGTGACATTTTATTATATTTGTACCGAGCAGGGGCTACGTCCCATACTGCTGTAGCTTCCGCTGTCAGAGGCTTAGCTGGCATTATGGAAAAAAAAAAAAAAGAAAAACATGGCAGGCCTGAGAATCTTATCCCCTGAAATGAAAGTCGAATGCCAAATTGAAATTCCTGTAGGATTTCCGATAGCAATGGGGGAATTGAGAAGCCCACAATTAAGCATATGGGCATTAAGATAATGTCAGATCTGTTGGCGGACATGATAGAAGGCAGATGGGTACGAATCAGTGCGCTCCACCGCAGCACCCTGGGAGACAATTTGACGTTTTACCTGCCTGAGCTTCTCTGCCGTGTTTCTCACTGGATGTACAGCACAGCATCTTAGTGAGCGTTAAGTGGTTTTATTTCTTCCACCGAGGACTGTAGCTGCATGTGTGATCCTTCAGCGCCCTCTAGTGAAATGCACTGGGGAGTCTTGTTTTCAAAGGCTGGTCTTCCTTCCTTGGGGCCCTGCGGTCGCACCTCTGATGCCCACTTACCTCCGCGGTCCCTCTGGCTCTTTCAGGTTGGGGCGCATCGTGAAGACGGCGTGGCCCTGCGAGGCAGCCACTCTCTCGTTCCGAACCAGGTGCCGGTGCCACAGCTACCTGTCCAGTCGGCAACTTCCCCTGATCTGAACCCACCCCAGGACCCTTACAGAGGTAGGTCCGCCTGGGGGGCACGTCTCTTCTCCCTGAAACAGTAGACCCCGTGTGCCTGCGGTGCCTCCTTGGCAGTCATCCCTCAGGAAGCACTGGCCCGTAACCATGAAGCCGTTTCGGTTACAAGATGGTAAGGAAATGGGAAAGGCTTTCGAATGTCGACGGCTAATTGTGTTTCTTCGGTAACTGTTTTCCTCCAGCATCCTCTGAAACCCTGCTCCTGTTTGCAGCAGGGGATGAGACCAGATACTGATGAGAGGAAATGTGATTTTAGCTATTTCCACATTGCGCTCATCCAGATCCTTTAATGTGGTTAGTTGTAGCCTGACAGTGATGTTTCCAAATGAAGAGGAAGGAAGGAAATGGGTTTTTGTTGCTTAAGATGGAAGGAAATGTAGGTACATTTCAAAAATGGGACTCAGTCAGATGAGTCATCCGGCTCTGTCCTGACTGCACCGTACCCCTGACTCCTTTCAGCTTTCCAAGACCCCAGGTGGCGGGGCCACAGGAGCAAGACCTGGGTCCCAGGTCCCTCTGCAAATGGCTGGCCAATAACCAAAAATGCTTATGTAATACCTCGTTGCCCTTACACTGAGAATAAAATGTGCTAACGGTGCCACAAGAATGAATCTGTGTAAGCATTTGTCCAAGTGTTCAGCATTGTAAGAATCTGAGTGTTAACTATATGTGGGCATGCCTGCCCATTTTTATCCAAATAGTCCACTTTGATGGCCCTTTCTTTTAAAGAGCCTTTGGGTTTTCTTTGTCTTAAGTCAACTCTTCTTATTGTGTACAAGCATGACCTGAGGATGTTGTTAAAATGCTGATTCTGATTCAGTGAGTCTGGGGTTCTGCATTTCTAATGGGCTTCCAGGGGATAAGCATACTCCTGGTCCCCTGATCACATTTTGAGGGGCAAGATTCTGGACCCCATAGATTACAGATGGAAGGAAATACTGAATAGACACGCTTCTACCTTAGAAATAAATGATTGCATTGGGGCCGCCTTTTAAGATATATTGTGATCTTGGAAAGTTGAGCAGTGGAAGAGTTAGAAATGTCTTCATTGAGCTGCTTTCCATATGTACCATTTTTAAACACTGATTACTCCTCGAAGATAAGACAAGCCTAATTTCAGAATACCATTAGGGTATCTATTGAAGTCTTGACTGTACGTATTTAGCGTACTCCTTGGGAGTTATATTTTAAGGACATTTTTCTATTAAACCGTTGCATATGGAAGAAACTCAATATAATAGCTGATATTTACTTGGGTTCTTAATCAGAACATTGAGGTGTGTGATTTTCATGATTATGATTTTCATTGCAATTAAGTTGATGTTTTGTAGACAGTGAAATTACCATCTACTCCAAAAGATTGCAAAATAGAATTTAACCTCAGAGCCAATGCAGGGATAACTTGTTTCTGCAGGTGCATTTTTGAAACTTCACCAAAGATGATGGGGAACGTGGCGGATCACACAGTTGGGCGGTCTGAAATGAGTAGCCGGCGGCCCTGAGCCTGGGGCGTGCGTGTCTGCGCCTCGAGGCTTTGGTGGGTGTGTCACCTGCGCTCTTTTTTTTTGTCTGCAGGCATGCCACCAGGCTTGCAGGGCCAGAGTGTCTCCTCCGGCAGCTCTGAGATCAAATCCGACGACGAGGGTGACGAAAACCTGCAAGACACGAAATCTTCCGAGGATAAGAAATTAGATGACGACAAGAAGGATATCAAATCCATTACTAGGTCAAGATCTAGGTAACAGTATATAATACTGTCGCTTCATTTAATTCCTTTATTGGACTTTGATGAAGTGAACAGAACAGGAAGAAACTATTCAGTTTTTTCCTGGAAGGTAAATCTGCAGCTAAATATGAAAAAGAAAAGGCTTGCTCTAGAGGCATGAACGTATCGTTTGAGATACCTGTACTCTAGGAAAGCCGAAACTGCCTTTGCATTTATGAATTTGGACCCAATGCTGATAATGACACAAAACGGCAAAAACAATTTATCACCAATTCAAATGCAAGCAGTCGATTTGTAAGACTGCTTATTCTACAAATTTGGTCAGAAATGTTCTTCCGAAAATACTTCTAAAAAGAGATCCTATTGCTGTTGAAAGCTCAATTGATGTATGTGCAGTTGTAACTTTTTTCTTACCTTGAAAGTGAGAAAGTACCAATTTTCCAGCCTGAGTCTACATATGTTGATATATATATGTGTATAAGAGCAGTACCTGTGTTGCTATTTTTTTTCTTGGCTACTCCTTTCTACAGAAAATTCAATTGCAGGAAAATATCTTCTGCTCAGTTTTCTCAGCTCCCCAATGTCTTTAAATTAGAATCTGTCACCTTGAACTGTAATCTGATAAGCAGATGGACTTTTTTGAACATCGTGACCCCCACATTCTTTGCCTTGGTGCTCTTGGATAATTTTTATTTGGAAATTTAATGAGCTGTACTATGACAGTGCCTCCCTTTATAAAAAACATTTGTTTGGCTGCCCTGGGTCTTAGTGTGGGCCTGTGGGATCTAGTTCCCTGATCAGGGATCAGGTTCAGGCCCCCTGCGTTGGCAGCACGGAGTCTTAGCCACTGGACCACGAGAGAGTCCTGATTCCTCCCTTTTAGAGGCTGTCATTCTCAAGGTTATGCCCAGGGTCCTTTAAGAATTAAGGACGTGCCATCTTTTCATATTGCCTTTGTAGTTATGAGATATTTGTTACTAAGTTCTGAAAATTCTGGAAGCTTCAAGCTTACACCTTTCCACCATCACTGTGGTTTCCTGGCCCTTGGCCATTTCCTGACTCTTGCCTTGGAATGATAAGACATTCCAAGGAGGGCCTTTGACATCCTTAACAATTTCTCTGTTAATTCAGTCAATTCTTGGTAACTTAACTAGTGGCCATAACATATGCATTATAAATTGATCCTTTGAAGTCTCAATGCAGCATTTAAACTTGCTGTTAAGAACCTTCTTATTTAAAGGTCACTCTCTTGACGTTCACTCAGGACTCCAAAACTGTTGTCTGGCAAGGCTTTCCAAATCTAGGCGGTTTTGTTTGCATAAACAACTTGTAAGTGGATAACGCATTCTCATTCGTTATTGGCCTGAATACACTTGGAAAACAATTTCCCATTTTCAGCCCCACTTTGGAAAAAGTGTGGCACGTGTTTGCTATGTAAAAACTTTTCCCAAATTTTTACCTTCAGGACAGGACCAGCAGAAACTCGACTCTGTTCTCATTTTGCTTGTTACATCTTACTTTTGTGGTGGACTGTGGGCGTGAATTCACAGTCACCTTGAATTCCTTGGCGTTGGCCAAGGTCATGGACGGGAGAGAGATGGACCAGCAGAGGAAGTGAGGAAGAGATTCAGATGGCAGAAAAAGAGAGCTTTTCTGATGGGCTCAGTTCAGTTGTGCATTCATCAGCACACATCCAAGGCAGACAGTCCCATCTGGAAGGGAGTTTAACCTACGGGAAGACGAGCCAAGTCTTAAAGCATCTTTCTTTGGTGTCTGCCTCCCTTGCGAGTGCTCTTGGCTTACTTACGTGCGTCATCTTTACGGGCAGTGTGTGCTGCAGCCCAGGGGTCCACTCCATTTCTGCCTGACTGGGTCTTCTCTGTATGGTGCATCCTCCTTGCAATGTGGAAGTTACACAGAGATTCTTCACAGTGGAAGATTTGGAGCCATTCATGGTTTAAATTCTTTTTAACTTTTTTAAAAAATAATGTTTTGGCCCCTCTAAGCAGCATGTGGGATTTTAGTTTCCTGACCAGGGATTGAACCCATGGCCCTCGGCAGTGAAAGCACAGGGTCTGGACCACCGGACCCCCAGGGAGGTCCTGAACACGTAGATTTTAAGCCAGTACTTCTTAAGTGTACATTGAAGTGAGTAGATGGCTTCCCACATGTTCCTGCAGCTCTGAAAGGCTGTGATTCACATCTTCATTCTGTGAGCCTTTCAGATTCATGGAATTTTAAGGTCGAGGCTCACCTGTTGGTCGTTGGGGTCAGTGCTCAGATCTCCAGGTTGACATCCTTACAGATGATGGTTGCCGTTTTGCTCCTGATAATGGAGACTGTTGCTTTTGAGTGAAGTATACTTCATTTTTTATGTCTCTCATACTCAAAAAAGGTTCTTGTTCATGTTAATTCAGACTGTCCCACTTGGAGTTCCTTGCTCTGTCTTTTTAAGACATCTCCCACGCCTCTCTTTTTTAAGTGATTCCCCAGAAACAGAAACTTTGATGCCATGAAATCCTCCTGATATGACAGGCTTTCCACGTAGCTCATCATCATCCTATCTGCCTCCCATTCAAAAGTTTCTAATTTATCTGGATCTCACCCAGAAGTAGAAGTCACCTTGTCTTTCCAGACTGCTGGCTCTAACCATGCCTTTGAGTGAATCATTTCTGTTTTCACAATCAGAGATCAGCTTTCCAGCTTCATTTTTGTCTCATGATGAGATCATGGTCATTGATAACCAGTAAGGTTGAGTTGAGTTGAGTTGGGTTTGCCTGAAACTCAGGTTTCCCCAACCTATCTGGTGACCATAAACATCCATAATGTTAAAGGTTATGGAGATGATGTTTTTCTAACCTTGCTATATTTAATACATGAAGAAAGTGAGACTTGGGTACAGTAATGGCCTGACCAAGCCTTCCAAACTGGTTAGCAGACAACAGGCCCTCCTGTTCACTCCCATTGTCTTGAATGTATGACCTTCTTCATCCTGTTTGAGCTGCATTGTGTTAATTTTGAAGAATCCACATCGTTTTTCAATCCCTTGTTTTTCTCAGGTTCACATGTCACGTTATGAAAGTTAAAAACAAAAAACAGTTCCAGTCTGCAGCACTTTCTGGATTGCGGTCCTGAAGTGTAGCTTGAGCGGAGTTGACGGGGCACTGCTTTGCCGCACATGGCTTCATGGACCAGAGCCTTGTTTTCCCTTTTTTGCTCCCTTCAATCCATACGGTGCACTTGGGGCCCCAGTTGGGTTTGGGTTTCCTGTCTGTGAGACTCTGAGGGTCTCACGCGGGGACTGTCATAACCACCTAAAGCAATGCGGGGCCCTGGCAGAGGGAAAGCTGCACCAGGGACAAGAGCTTGAGATGGAAAAGCTCCCCGACAGCCTGGGGAGAAGTCGGAGGGAATTGAGAAACCATGCCTTTCCGCCCCCCCATTAGAAAATGCCGCGTCTTCCCCTGTGTCCGCAGCAATAACGACGACGAGGACCTGACGCCCGAGCAGAAGGCGGAGCGGGAGAAGGAGCGGCGGATGGCAAACAACGCCCGCGAGCGCCTGCGCGTGCGCGACATCAACGATCGCCAGGCCGATGCGCCCTTCCCGCCCGGCCCGCTTGTTCTGGAAGGAACCTGAGAGAGGCTGAGCGGAGCCGCGGGAGCGCGGCGTGGCTGCCCCACGCGGAAGCCCTGGGTGAGACCTCAGGCCTCCGTGCTCTCCCCTTCCACAGAAAGGAACCTGAACCCGAAAGCCGCGTGTCTGAAGAGGAGGGAAGAGGAGAAGGTCTCCTCGGAGCCGCCCCCGCTGTCCTTGGCGGGCCCGCACCCCGGCATGGGAGACGCGTCCAACCACATGGGACAGATGTGAAAGGGCAAGTGCGCCCCCGGGTCCGCGCCGCGCCAGCCCCGAGCGGCGCGTCTGCCCCGCACGCGCACGCCGATTTCCCTTCCCTGGCGGGTCGGGGCTGGGGGCTTAAAAATGGACGCTTCCCTTCTCTGTTGCAAACATACTAATTCATCTTTCTCTCTTCTCTCGCAGGTCCAAGTTGCCACATTGCTTCATTAATACGAGAGACCACTTCCTTAACAGCTGTATTATCTTAAACCCACATAAACACTTCTCCTTAACCCCTTTTTTTGTAATATAAGACAAGTCTGAGTAGTTATGAATCGCAGACGCAAGAGGTTTCAGCATTCCCAATGATCAAAAAACCGAAAAACACAAAAAAAGAAAAAAACGTGCAACTTAGGGGTTGACTCTCTTAACATATCATTCAGAATGTGCAGTGTGTGCAGGCTGAGACGCAGCCCAGAGACTGAATGGCAATCTTTCCACACTGTGGAACAATGCATTTGTGCCTAAACTTCTTTTGGAAAAAAAAAAAAAAGTATATAATTAATTTGTAAGTCTGAAAAAAAATATTTAATTTAAAAAAAATTGTAAACTTGCAATAATGAAAAAGTGTACTTCTGAAGAAAACGACATGACCGTTTTTGTTGGTATTCAAGTCAGCTAGTGTTTATAATGACCGGATATCGAATAAGGGAAGCCCGGCTGCCCTCGTAACAAAACCAGCAAATATCCTGATGACAGCGAAGTGATGACATTAGCCTTCCTTAGGGTAGGAGGAACAGATGGATCTTATAGACCTATGACAAATATATATATAAATATATATATAAATATATATTAAAAATTTAGTGACTATGGTAAGCTTTTGTTCATTTGTTTCAGACTTTTTTCTCCTGTAAAAAAATAGTACTGATTAACTTTTTTAAAAGAAAGATTTTACTGTAAATACGGAGGTGTTTTTTTGGTTTTGTTTTTTTTTGGGTCTGATTTCTGTCCCTCTCCCTGGTTTGTTCTCGTAACCTGTAGTGCCAACTCTGCTTCCAGAGCAGGTAGTACAGGGTGAAATGCTGACCCTGATGTTGCTTTTCATTCATAAATAAGTAGAAAATTGTTTCTTCAGTCTTTTGGGAACACAGGACTTAAAAGTCACATCATGTGTAGATATTACCAAGCAGCATTACCAAGACATGGCAAAGAGTTTGTCTGAATTGGAATGTTGCTGTTTGTGACCCTCTTCGGGGATTTTCAGAGGTACAAGGTTAGAATGCTACAATGTTACCACCGTGCCTTCCAATGTTTATATCATCGGAAACATAACATAATCAAAGTGGCTGTGATTTAACAAAATGATTAAAGTGTTACCTACATGTGTAGCCGAAGTAGTGTGCAGTGAGGTGTTTCTGAATACATGGTCAGATTTTTGGAAAAAAACAAAAACAAAAAAAAGTTCAACAACCATCCAACGAGACAATTGCAAGTAGTGTGACAGAGCTGATTGATTTTGTTGCTTTCTTGATTTTTTTTTTTTCAAAATGGGTTTGCTAAGATGTAGAATGACTTAACTGCCTCCTCCTTTGTCTGGAAAAAAAAAATGCCAATATTCAATCATCATGCAGCATTATATCAAGCCTTATAAGTCCTAAAGCATTAAGTTGCACTTTCTTGAGGAGGGGTAGTGCAGTATTTCTCTGGCCAGTATGAATGAAGTTTATACTTAACATATCTGATAGAAACATAGATCAAGCTATGGCACAGCAACTCGTCAGATAGCTAGCTTTGACGCTGGGCACAGTTGAACCAACTTCCATTGTGAATCTTTATAATGATTGACTTTGGTGTATAGTGCAGTAAAGAAATAGTGCTCCTAGTTAAGTATTTGTCAGCATCCTTTTGTCTCTAACTCGTTTCTATTTTTACAGCCACACAATCTTGGCATGTATTAAGAAAAAAAAATCCCTTGTTCAAGTAGTTTTTCCACCTATCAGCACTGAGTAAATGCCGTAAACCCATCCAATGGTCTAAATGTTCCATCTGTTCTCCTGTTTTGCCAGTTATATAGTAATGAAATACATTTGTAAATTTTATGCAACAAATGGCAACCGTATCATTATTTTGAAATTGTGTATGTAAAAGTTATATTTTTACATGTAGACTCTTGTTATTATGTGTTTTAATACATTGTATCGGTTTTTGTTTCTCTTTTTTTTTAAACAGTGTGGTTTAAAAACCGTCTCATTGAAATGAAATAGTGAGCTACAAGAATCTGAATTTTATGTTCACTTCTGAAAATGTAAGAACAAATAAGATAGTTACCACGTGGTCATCTTTTACAAACCCATAAACATTTTGATTAGCTGTGTGTGTGTTCAGAACTGTAAATATGTTCAGTAGTGATAAAATGGAAATACTTTGATTTGTTGATAAGTTCCTAAAATGTGGAGGTGGATTAAAACCTTAGAATAGCAGGAATCAGACTTCATGAAATGTTATTTTGAGGCTTCCCTGTGAAAATGGACGAACAAAGGGGCTCAGAGAAGGGCATAGAAGACAATATTGTATACCCTTCCCCTCCTCCTGAATAATGTGTGTACTTGTACCCTCAGTATGTTGAAGATTTCCTCTTAGTGGTACATTCTGCACTCATTTTGTATACTCTTATCAAGGCGGGTATCCCTAGGAACAATATTATATAGGAAGCAGGTATCTTCTGATCACATTCAGGATAAGTGTATAGAAGAAAGTACGGTGTTTACTCTTTAGGGAACTGGAAACACTCCCTGCATTGATGTACATTTTAAGATTGGACTTTTTGATACATGTTATCATCAAGGTGCTTTCATAGAGCTGATTTAAAGATTTTCAAATCTGTAAACAAAGCAAAAAAAATTAAATTGTAGTTCTTGGGTTATTTTTTAAATTGGTGCTTTATGTTTTGTTCTCAGTCAAACAGAGTAAAAGCTGCAATTTACTGTTCACCAGCTTTGACCCATTCATCAGTCACGTAATACCTCTATTGTGGAATTCCCTTTGGAAATAAGTGGAAAGCTTTTCTAACGGCCATCAATGCTGCTCACTACTTTTTGCTTGGTGGAGAAACATCCACGGCCATCCGTATACATTGGGTTGTATCCCTATTAAAAAGAAAGAAAGAAAAAAAGATGAAAGGGAATGTAGCCTTTTTAGTGTGTTTTTTTTTTTTTTTGTGATTATCAAACCCAGGTAAGATATTGGTATTCTGTGCTGGATTTTCAGATGAAATTTAGCAGAAGACAGTTAGGATCAAAGTACTATACAGGCATTTCGTAAGGGTCCATACTATGCTATGTATATGATGAAACTTAGGCTGGGGATCTGTTTGAGAGAGTTGGACTTTAAAAGCAACTTGGAACGGTTGATCCACCTCCACATTCAAGTAATTTATGAATATGCAGACTAGGGATCTGTTCATCTAGACATTTTTCCCATTTGTCTTCTGTGTAGCTGCAAGGAACACTAATGTTTATACAGCGGTCAGTCCACCCAGTGACACAACTGGTTCTGATTCAGTCTTCCGATTCCTTTTTTTGTTTTTTGCCTTTTTTTTTTCAATTTCTTGATTTTTTTTTTTTTT
>SJXQ01008262.1:275241-294439 GCA_006408695.1 Aepyceros melampus | reverse complement strand
AGGGATTGGGGGGGTGGGGTGGGGAGGGTGTTGAACCAAGACTTGGGGTTAAGAGGATTTTCGTCTTGGATCCAACAGGCAGAAAATGATCTGTGTCCAAAAGTGAACTTGAGTCAGGAATGAAACAATTTCAGCATAAACAAGCACAAAAATTTAGTCTGCTGGCTGACTGGAAACAAAAAAAAAAAGTCAAGATGGAATATGAGGAATTCCAACACAATGGGGCACCAAGGCCTCCAGGCCTCTCTTTTTATTTTGCTTTGGTTCTGTTTGTTTTCCTTTAGAGACATGCTCTTTCTCATGGGACTTGAAGTGGACTCATCTTTGTGCAGTGCTGGTTTTGCCATACTCATTTCAAGTATTATAGACATATGTAATGGTGAAAATATATGAACTGTGGCCTTTTTCATTCTTGTTACTTGTGATGCAATTAAGTGAAGATAAGAAAAAAAAAAAAAAGCAGAGACTTACCATGTATCAGTGCCTGGCTTTTTGTTATAAAGCTTTGTTTGTCTAGTGCTCTTTTTGCTATAAAATAGACCGTAGTACACCCTAGTAGGAAAAAAAACTAAATTTAAAAATAAAAAATATATTTGGCTTATTTTTCGCAGGAGCAATCCTTTTATACCATGAATATTACAAAAAAAAAATTGTCAGATTCTGAATATTTCTTCTTTGTAGATTTTTGGAATCATTATGAGTAAAAGTTTGTTACTTTATTTTACTATTTAAAAGATGTTATTTTACCATGTGTTACTGAGATGAAACTGTATGGTAGCTTTTTTTGTTTGTTTTTTGTTTTTGTTTTTTTTTTTTAGTTGTAGGTCGCAGCGGGAAAAATTTTTGCGACTGTACACATAGCTGCAGCATTAAAAATGAAAAAAAATTGTTAAAAAAAGAAAAAAAGGGAAAACACTTCAAAAAAAAAAGATAAACAGTTACACCTTGTTTTCAATGTGTGGCTGAGTGCCTCGATTTTTTCATGTTTTTGGTGTATTTCTGATTTGTAGAAGTGTCCAAACGGTTGTGTGCTGGAGTTCCTTCAAGACAAAAACAAACCCAGCTTGGTCTAGGCCATTACCTGTTTCCCATCTGTAGTTACTCGATGAAGTCATGTACATGACCGTTCTGTAGCAATAAATGTGCCATTTTTATAAACTGTTTCTGATACTTGTTTCATTTCATTTTGCATTGTCCATAGAGCTCTGATTCTCTGCTGTAAGCAAAACTGCATCTAGATTTCATTTTCCACGTGTTGGAGGTATTGACAGATTAACAAACAAAACATACCAAAAAAAAAATCATAAAAGCAAATTGAAAAGCAAAGCACATGGTTGACCAAGGAGGAGATGCCCTTAATGAAAGTGGAGCCAGATGCATGCAAAACAGAAAGAAAACTGGCTAGAGGACTAACTAGTTGGTGGGATCTGGTTAACACGCGTGTTATCGCGGCAGCTATGCACGTGAAGAGCTTTGAACTGCACCGATGTTGCCAGTGTTTTTGGTTGGGCTGAAGCTTAAGTCAAGTCAGCCTTAAACTTTTGGATCAGTTGGTCAACTGTTTGCCAGAACCTCCTCAGCTAGACCTTTTCAGTCAAAATTCTAAAATGATTTCTTTTGTATCACTTTGTGAAGAATTGACTCTTGTTAACCACAATTAATATTCCACTGTATTGATACTTTCTCAGACTTTACCCACCCCACTACTTCTGGTTGATTCTGTTGACTATTAATCCAGATGTAAGCAACCAGACAGGCTTTTTTTTCTAACTTGTACAAACTGATGCGTGTCATCTATGATGGGAGGGGGGGAAATGTACAGACTAAAGTTATTCAGTGTTATGTACTGTAACAATATTTTTGTAGAATGGACATCAATCTCCTTTGCAAAACCTGGAGGCTGTTTCAACATTGCATTGTAGAAATGTAAAGTTGTGTATGCAATGGAAAGAAGGCCCATGATTAGATAAACACTTCATCACAGAATGTTCTAAATCCAGTATGTGGTTTTGGGGGATGTCTCCATATCGCTGTTGTACTCTTCTAATGGGGTTTAGTGACTAGTTTGCCTGAAGGAAAATGGGATAACGCCATTTGGTTCACATATGAAATGCCCTCCATAGCCAAATGTTGGGATTTTTTTTCCCTCCTCTGGATTGTTTGCAGATATTTAAATTTTATGAAATTTCCAAAGATTTTGGTTGATAAGCCCTTTTTCCTTCTAAATGATTTGAGATGTTCTTATGTTCTTACTGTGTGTTTTAAATATAGATAAAAAAAAGCCACAAGCATTTAGTCTTTTTTAGTGTTATATTTAATCACCTCACTAAAAAAAAGGGGGGGGGATGAGCTTGGGCACCACTTCAGTGTCTCTTTATCTAGTCTATTAACATTATGTCTTATTTTAAAGGACCACATTAAACATGAAACTCTTGACTTTGATTCATTTTTCAAAGGGAAGTTAAATTGCTGGGGTGACTAAAATAGTATCCAAAAGTAAGAAGATACCAATAATGTTAGAAACGAAGAGGGAAAGGTCATACAAAGGAGTTGAACCAGGCAATCATCTTTAGTCTCATAATTGGATCCATTCACTTAAGACCCAGTGAAGTTTTTATTTTAGGCTTTAATTAACCACCTTTCTCTCGACTAACAGCCTAAAACATTCATTTGCAAGCCACTTTAAAGCATGCGAACAATGAAAAGAACTAGTATGTTTCTCATAGTCGAATCACTCCAGAATCATACATGTAAATTGCACTCGGGACCCTTAATGCTATGCCAGCTAGAAGGGCCTGTGGTTGCCAAGCCATGCTCCTCCTCCAAACAAGTTGCAAGGCCACATGCTCACTGGCCGTCCTGTGTTTTAAAGACCATAGCCAGTTTGGAAGGGACTGAGAGGGGCAAGAAGAGCCAACCTTGGTATTCCTGAGGGATCCTTTACATTGAGAAGGTTTGTTGAACAAATGTGGACACGCATGAAGACCTTCAAGTCTTCAGGAAAGGACTCAGTGCCGCAGCTGGGAGAAGACTCTAGTAGTATAAGCACCAGCGCCTTGAGGTACACCCTCAAGAGATGTTAGGCGCCATGGATTCGCAACAGCCAAATCAGCCAGCCAGCCATTATCCAGGTATTTGAATGCCAGACCTTAAGATGACTGGATCTGCACTGGATCTGTACCTAGCAAGTATCATAGTTTAGCAGGAGTTTTGCTATGGAAGATGTGTCTCTCAAACAGGGTTTCTTAGCATTTTTGACTTGTGGACCCTTTGAAGATGAATGAACTCACTAAGGTCACGTTTACATACAGCTTTAAGGAGCTGATGACTCTATAGAGTCATAGAGATGTAGACACTTGAGATGCTTGTTCATGGATCCCAGGTTAAGAAAAACCCCCATACAGTAACTGAAGCTGCAGGGTTTGAAAAACCAGAGCAATTCCATTTACCTTAACCGAGATGGCTGAGCCTAAGCAGAAGTACACTGGTGTCTGGCTTCTGGGTAAAAGAAAGAGCCTTTGTGTAACAAAAAAACAATACAACCCTCATTCACATCCGTCACGCTATATTTAGACGTCAAATGGCTTTGGCATTCGTATGAACGTTCTTGTAAGAGGAAGCAGAAACTTGCCAAGTGCAAAGTGAAAATGCTCATGTGGAATCAGATCTGCTGGCTTGAGGTCTCGGATGGTAACCAGCCCACGGTTGAGGAACGCACTCATTCTTGACCAAAAGCGACCCAATTTTGAAGAACAGGACAGCTTGATTTTTGCCAGGACTGTTTTACTTTACATAATCTGGATCTGTGAGTGGGGTGAGGCCATTTTAAAGGGTGAGGATGTAAAGGCCAAGTGATGGGCTCCAGTCCTTAAAGCTAAAGAAAGGAACCAGTGTCCTGACTGTGCCGTGGCCCCTGTGCTGGGCACCTCCCTCAAATGACAGGTCTGACTCCACATTTTAACAAGATCCTGCCCTTCCTCGCCCCTCCCCAGCTGAATCCAGGTCCATTTTTTGTTTTGCTTTAATCTTTGCTACTGCCTTCTTGCAGATTTTTTTTAATAGCGTTTCTAAATTTCTCTGCAGTTCTCTTTTCAACCTTATTCTACAAATTGTTCAGATATAACTAGATGTGCGAATGTGCATGCCATACATATGAGACTGCTAACCAAACAAAAATGTGCACCCTGGCCCACTTTTTCTAAAAGAAACTTTATATTCTGGAATAATTTTAGATTTACAGAACAGTTGCAAAGATAATACACAGCATTCCTACATACCCCTCACCAAGTTTCCCCTAAAGGTAAAATGTCGCATGGCAGTGGTGAAGTGGAAGTGAAATGAGTGTTAGTCATTCAGTCGTGTCCGATTCTTTGCGACTCCGTGGACTGTAGCCCGCCAGGCTCCTCTGTCCATGGCATTCTCCAGGCGAGAATACTGGGGTGAGTGGCCATTCCCTTTTCCAGGGGATCTTCCTGACTCAGGGACTGAGCCCGAGTCTCCTGCATTGCAGGCAGATTCTTTACCATCTGTGCCACTAGGGAGCCCTGCATGGCCGTGGCACATTTGTCAAAACTACGAAATTAACAGTGCCGTCATATCTCAGGATCCCCCAGGAATTGGTTCCAGCAGCCCCTGCAGAGACCTCGGTCTGCAGGTGGGCAAGTTCATAGTAGACAGTGGTAAAATGCATTCCGCCCTCTATCCACGGGTTCGGCATCCCCAAATGCAGAAGCCTGACTACTCCCATTGAATTTCACCGGTTTTCACTAGTATCCTTTTTGTGCTCCAGAATCCAATCCAAGCTCCTCTCTGTGCAGTAGTCAAGCTCACCCGAGTGCTAGCGCAGGCTGCATAGTTGCTGTATGCACAGCATCCTGTGGTCCAAGAGTCTTATCCAAGGGAATCACTGCCCAACTGAACTACAGTTAAAAAAAGAAATCATCGACTTGACATGCCATTTACAATTCTTCCCGATTATTGTCTTCTTTCAAAAATCCCTCCCACTGTGATCACAGGTATTGACCTGGAAGAAGACAGAAAGGAATGGAAAGGGGTTGAGGGGAGACATACGGCACCTGCAGACCAAATAGTGACTCATCTGTGGTTCATTCTCCCTGAATTTATTGCCAAGTGCCGATTAGGTCGAAAGCACCTGAGCTAATTGCGAGTGCAAAGGGAACCATCCATACATTTAAGAAGTCCGGTTAGAAGGCACCAGAGGTGTCTGCTTGACCAGCAGCAGTTGCTATGAGGCAGGGGCAGAGCCAGAGGCTGAGGACTGGTGCAGAGGAGTGCGGCGTGGCTTCCAGAGCAGACAGGACGTTTATGAAAGTGCCCTTGAGATGGGAGATATGTTCTGACCAGCAGAGCAGATGATGGATTAAAACAATGGCAAGTCCTGCTAGTAATGAAGTAGACGGATAGGAGAAAATTTGGTAGCTTCAACCACAACAGTGCCCCTTTCAAATTGTCATCCCCTTCCCGTCTTAGAATCTCATGGCTGACCTTTTTTGGTGTTATTACAGAATTGTTACAGGCTCCCCTGGGCGGAGGCCTCTGAGTGAGGAGGACAGGACGTAACCACACCCTTCCACTGGATTACCCTGAGGACCTGAGTCTAGACCAACAGGCAGATCTTACAGAGAAATGTGTATTCTCACAGTTCACACTCTAGTGTCCTGACTCCTTTGTTCCCGAGGGCCCTTTGCAATATGTCATTCCGTCAACACAATGACACTTTTGCCTCCAGAAGCCCACAACTCAAGGACATATTAAAAGAACTGAAACAGAACAAACATAACTCATGGTAGAGGTGTGGATCTCAAGTGAAGGCCACCAGGGTGTCGATGACTGGAAGGATGCTGGAGGATGGAACCCGAGGGAGGGAAAGGATTCAGAACAGGAAGTCTGCATGGAGGAGGTGAAAAGTCTTAGAGGATGAAAACAGTGCGGTTTGCTAATTGCACCGTTCTAGACAGTGATGAGAGGTACAGGCCTCTGAGTCAGGAAGGTGTTAAGAGTGGGTGCAGGGACTCCCCTGCTGCTCTAGTGATGCTAGCTCCGTGCTTCAGATGCAAAGGGTGTGGGTTCAATTCCTGGTCAGGGAACTAGGATCCCACGCGCCACACAGTGGGCCCAAAAGAATAAAACATAATTTAAAAAATTTAAAAAATCAAGTTAAAAAACAGAGTGGATACCCAAAGTGTACTAAACAAAGGATGTCTGGATGAAAAGATCCTGGGTTATAATTTCTCCTAAGCCTTGTTCTAAGGACCTTGTTTGAGGTCACAGTGACAATCATTAATAGCAATAAGGTGAGAAAAGCTTTCTTTCCTATTGCCACAAGAATAAGCTAACTGGTCAGGACCTTAAGTTCATAATACTGCTTAGAAGATCTGTGCCATTGAACTAGCCACACAGCATCATCCCTGGAGCACCCACATCTTGGAGTTAATGCTGCAATGCGTGTGGTGTGCGTCCCTCAGGGTCGGCACATAGAACACATCAACGTGTTGTGTAGGGATTGTGTGGCATGTAAATATGTACATGGACATGCTCCAATCATAGTCTGCACTGGCCTTGATCTGTAACTCCTCACCTCTCCCCCCACTTCTTCCCTCAATGGACATGAGTTTGAGCAAGCTCCGGGAGATGGTGAAGGACAGGGAAGCCTGGTGTGCTGCAGTCCATGGGGTCGCAAAGAGTCAGACACAACTGAGCGACTAAACAGCAAGCAGGAGGCTGTGCACCTTTCCAGAATCAACTGTGGCTTCCCGTTTCCTCTCGCAACTAATGGACTATCTAAATAGTGTTAGAAAAATCTGCAAGCAGAGGAAATTTCCTGTAAGCAACGTGTTCAAGCAGAGGTTCACGCTAATGACAGCTCTGGTTCCAAAACGGCACTTCCACAAACATCCTTTGCCTTAGCCTCATGGCAAACCTGAGAAATCAGTGTTATCACCCACATCTTGGAGTTACTAGCAAGGCTCCGAGGGCTGCGGTCAGTTTAAATAAGCGAGAGCAATGTCTTCAGAGGCAAATCCAGGTCCTTTTGATGTCAGGGCCCATGGATTTTCCACAGCTGTCTGGAGTTGGGAGAGGCTCACTGGCTGGATTACAGGATGTCTGGTGGCCTTTCTAGTTCAGAATATGGGCCACTTGTGCGCCTGCAGGCTCTAATGAAGCCTGCCCCCTCTAATGAATTCTTCTAGCTGTAGACTTTCCCCCAGCCACCTAACCCAGCACCCCAAGAGCTTGCCCATCCCTGTGCCTTCGCTTATCCCAGGGACCGTTCTCTTTAAGCCCAACACATTTGCATCATCTGGATTCTGCTTAATATCATTCCATCAACTTAAAAACAAACAGCTTAATAACATCTGGGGATCATAGATCAAAACCACTCATGTTGGGTACTGGGAAGAAAGCAAACTTGTTACCACAAGAACCTTAAAATCTCTTGCAGATATAAAGCACACAAACAAACACAAACGAAAAGAGAATCAACTGGAACTGATAGCACTTCTTTTAGGCCACGTGTGTGTGTTAGTCGCTCAGTTATGTCTGACTGTTTTCGACCCTGCGAACTGTAGCCCACCAGGCTCCTCTGTCCGTGGGATTCTCTAGGCAAGAATACTGGAGTGCATAGCCATTCCTTTCTCCAGGGGATCTTCTCAACCAAGGGATCAAACCCAGGTCTCGAGCATTGCAGGCAGATTCTTTGAGCCACCAGGGAAGCCCAAGAACACTGGAGTGGGTAGCCTATCCCTTCTCCAGGGGATCTTCCTGAACCAGGAATCTGGGTCTCGAACATTGCAGGCAAATTCTTTGCCGTCTGAGCCCCCAGGGAAGCCCTCTTTTAGGCCATGCTGTGTGTGCTTAGGCATTCAGTCGTGTCCGACTCTTCAACCCCATGGACTGTAGCCCGCCAGGCTCCTCTGTCCCTGGGACTCTCCAGGCAAGAATACTGGAGTGGGTTGCCATGCCCTCCTCCAGAGGATCTTCCCAACCCAGGGATTGAACCCAGGTCTCCCACAATCCAGGCAGATTCTTAACCCGTCTGAGCCACCAGGGAAGCCCAAGAACACTGGAGTGGGTAGCCTATTCCTTCTCCAGGGGATCTTCCTGAACCAAGAATCTGGGTCTCTTGCATTGCAGGCAGATTCTTTACCAGTTGGGCACCAGGGAAGCCCTCTTTTAGACCATAACACACATCAAAAAGCATATATCCCAATGAATTAACTCATACAAAATAATAAAAGATAACATCTCTCCTCTAAAATCAGTTCGTGCTTTATTTTATTTAATCCACAGCGTTCTGTTAGCTGAGTGTTGTTATGATGGTCATATCACAGATGAAAAAAAAAATGAGCCTTAAAGGAGTTGTTAGGCAATTGACAAAGGGGTAATATTGGAAGCCCACCCATCTGACTTCAGATCCTGAAATCTGTCAAAATTTGTGATATGATGTAGTTGCTAGAATTAATAAACAACTTATTTTCACAATAATTCAATGAGTTTTCCCGAGAAACACAAGGCAAGTTACTAAGAGCACACTTCCAGTAAAAGACCAAGATGGGATTTAAATGCAGAAACATTTAACACCCAATTCTGCCAAGAGGGCCCTAGAACACATCATCTTCACAAGGCAAGGAGGAAGCAAGAGCGAACGCAGAAGCGCGGACACCGCAGGCCCGGCCACCGCGGGGCCTCGTCTTTGTGAAGGCGGTGCTCAGCGCAGACTCGGCTGTGCCCTTCCTTTTGCATCTGGACTTATGAAAGTCAACTGTTAGTCACTGAGTCATGTCCGACTCTTTGCAACCCCATGGTCTGTAGCCCGCCAGTCTACAGCCTCCCCTAAGCAATCGGGGTATAAACCCTCCCCAAGCAATCGGGATATAACCCCCCAAGTGATCGTGATATAACCCCCCAAGCGATCGTGATATAACCCCCTCACAAGCTATCTGGATATAACCCCCTGCCAAGTGATTGGGATATAACCCTCCCCTAAGAAGGCGGCCTGGAGAATCCCATGGACGGAGGAGCCTGGTGGGCTGCAGTCCATGGGGTCGCGAAGAGTCGGATACGACTGAGCGACTTCACTTTCCCTTTTCCCTTTCATGCATTGGAGAAGGAAATGGCAGCCCACTCCAGTGTCCTTGCCTGGAGAATCCCAGGGACAGGGGAGCCTGGTGGGCTGCCTCTATGGGGTCGCACAGAGTCGGTCACAACTGAAGCGACTCAGCAGCAGCAGCAGCAAGAAGGCGGCAGTCTTGGAAGGAGAGAGGCTGAGTGGGAGGGGAAAGACCCAGGACTGGGGAAAGAGGGCTGAGCTGGGGGGGACGGTCACGATCTTGGGTGGAGGGGCCCAGGGCAGGGAAGAAGTGAAGTGTCTAACAGTGGAGATGTGGTCTGAGAGTCCTGAAGAGGAGCTGCAGGAAGAGAAACCACTTCCGGAGCCCGAGAGTGGTCTCCTGTCTAACACTGGGAAATGAATTGTCTGAGGAGTCACACCTGCTGAGGTTGCAGGAGATTTTATTGAGAAGGGGCGCCAGGCAGAGAGCAGGAGGGTGAGGGAAACCAGGAGAACTGCTCTGCTGCGTGGCTCAGTCTCAGGTTTTACGGTGATTGGATCGCTCTGACTCAGGGTCCTTCCCAGTGGGACATGCACTACTCAGCTAAGATGGATTCCAGCGAGAAGGATTCTGAGAGGTTGGTAGGACAGATGGACTGGTGTCTCCGCTCTTTGACCTTTGACCTTTCCCAAATTTTTTCAGTTGGTGGTAGCCTGTTAGTTCTGTGTTCCTTATCAGGACCTCCTGTTGCAAGATAACTCACACACGTGGTTACCATCTTGCTTGGTCGGAGCAGGAGGTTTTGGTCAGTGGTTCCCCTAACAGAGGAACTGGAGACCAAGGAAGCAGCGGAATGTTGCTAGAAACGACTTCAAGATGAAGAAAGCAATAGAAATGAATCCTAGGGACCAAGAAAGAAGTTTCCACAGGAAACGTGAGGAAGAAGATCGAAGTCACAGCATGGTACTGCCAGTCCCATCCTTGAAACACCAAGCAATTTGAAACAACAATTCAAAGCAGCAGGAGGAACAGGGTGTCCATGGCAGGAGCAAAGCAGGAGGTGGGTGGGGCTCTGGAGAGCAAGAAAGAAACTGGACTGTCCCGCGGGTGATGGGGAGCCAACTGAGGAATTTAAACAGAGAAAGGACCGGTCAGGTTTGCACTCTAGAAGCTCCACACCCCCGTGGCTGGGATGCTCCCTGAGGAAGGTGTCTAATGGCAGAATATACGCACCTCTGTGGTAGTTCAGCCTCTCTGCATCTCCAGCTCAGGATGAGACTCTAGCTGTTCTTGCTCTTCTCCTGGAAGACGCCCAACATGTGGACTGAAAGCACCACAAATGTGAGGGCGATCTGGCTTCAATGTCTGTCAACCAACTGATAGCCAGGCTGGGACTGCAGGCATCAGATTCAAGAGCAGTAGGCTTAGGCAGAATGGCTTAATCAGTGTCCCCGCCCCACCCCCATGGGAGTTCCAGAAAAACAGAATGTTAAAGAGGAGTTCGATGAATTGGTTCTGCACTTAATGGAATTGGTTCTCTGATCTGATTGGATTCAGAGGATTTAATGACCCTCTTTCCAGCAAGAAGGGGCACTTGTAGCCCAGAGCACACAGTAGCAAAGACGTTATGCAAATGATCACTGGTAGCTTCCCGTAGCCAAGTAGCAATAGAAGGCAAGACTCTAAATGACCCAGTATTTGCCGATATAGGATAGTTTAGTCAAAAATAAGGAGTCTCCTGGGTTTGGTTGGGTGTTTCTAACTGCACTACAGAGCTTGGGAAAAATAAAATGGTGAGCTAAAGGCTTTACATTCCCAGCTCAACATGTATGAAAGAGATCTGAAAGCTTTTGCTGTTGTCTTGAAATTTTACTCTCGTGGCTGAAAAATTTCCTTTGAAAAACAAATAAAAGTATAATCTTGCAGGTGAGCAAATTGCAAAGCAAGCTGAAGTTCCAACCTATAGTCAGGGGTCTCTTGTTAAACATAGAGTATTGATTGGGAAGGGATAGGATCATGAAAATTGGAATGGAGCCATTCTGATGAAACTGCTGCTGCTAAGTCGCTTCAGTTGTGTCCGACTCTGTGCGAGCCCATAGATGGCAGCCCATGAGGCTCCCCCATCCCTGGGACTCTCCAGGCAAGAACACTGGAGCGGGTTGCCATTTCCTCTCCAGTGTATGAAAGTGAAAAGTGAAAGGGAAGTCGCTCAGTCGTGTCCGACTCTTAGCGACCCCATGGACTGTGGCCCACCAGGCTCCTCCGTCCATGGATTTTCCAGGCAAGAGTGCTGGAGTGGGGTGCCATTGCCTTCTCCGTTGATGAAACTAGGGACTTTGAACTTCTAAATTCTGCCAAGCCTTCCAGAGCAGTAGAGGTGGTCCTTCCACCCCTGCCGGGGGAGGTTAGTCATCCCTGGCTGGAGGAACTTATATAGCTAGCCTCCCTTGAGGAAGCTGCCTTGAAAGCGGTGCTTGACCTCAGGCTCTGGCTGTTCCGCTTCTTTTATATCTAGACTTATGAAAGTGAAAATGTTAGTCGCTCAGTCATGTCCGACTCTTTGCAACCCCATGGACGGTAGCCCACCAGGCGCCTCTCTCCATGAGATTCTCCAGGCAAAAATACTGGAGTGAGTTGTCATGCCCTCCTCCAGGGGATCTTCCTGACCCAGGGATTGAACCCAGGTCTCCCCCATTGCAGAAATGTGCAATGAAATGTGTCATTCTGAAACCAATTACCTCAGACTGTGACTTGAGCCCATGTGCCAGGACTCGAACCCAGCCAGAATCTAGTTTGGGACTTGAACCCACAAGGCCAGGACATGAACTCAGCCAAAAACCAAGTTGGGGACTCTAACCCACTCTAATCTTTTAATTCACATCACTCACCTGGTGTCTGGACTTACTGAGGCTGAGGTTTCTCGTGTCTTACAGAGAAGGAATTCAGTGAGAGGCAAAGCGATAGGCAAGAATTAGATTAATTAATGTAGAATGCTTGTAAGAGATGCGAGTGGGCAGGCATTGAGTGGTCTACAATTGTATAGTGGAAAGGGGGCTGGGAGAAAGACCACTTTCTTCAAGTAGATGAAGATATAGACAGACATAAGGCACACATCAATAACTCCTTCACCAGCTCCTTCTTCATATCAGGCAGGAAAGTTTCTGACCCTATGAGGTCAAACGAGGATTATCATTTAATAGAAGGGTGGTGACAATTTTCTTCCATCGAATGGACTGGAGCTTATCTTGTGGTTTTGTTTATGGTTTTATAGTTAAGCAAGCCTGCTTCGTGTAAGAGTTAGACTGTAAAGAAAGCTGAGTGCTGAAGAATTGATGCTTTTGAACTGTGGTGTTGGAGAAGACTCTTGAGAGTCCCTTGGACTGCAAGGAGATCCAACCAGTCCATCCTAAAGGAGATCAGTCCTGGGTGTTCATTGGAAGGACTGATGCTGAAGCTGAAACTCCAATACTTTGACCACCTGATGCAAAGAGTGGACTCATTGGAAAGGACCCTGATGCTGGAAAAGATTGAGGGCAGGAGGAGAAGGGGACAACAGAGGATGAGATGGTTGGATGGCATCACTGACTCGATGGACATGAGTCTGAGTAAACTCTGGGAGTTGGTGATGGACAGGGAGGCCTGGTGTGCTGTGGTTCATGGGGTTGCAAAGAGTTGGACATGACTGAGCAACTGAACTGAACTGAACTGAACTGAAGCCTGCTTCAATGAAGGATGTTACAATAGCTTTCTTTAGCAATCATTAATTATAGTGGTCTCCTAGAGTTTCCTAGGTTTCCCTCCCTATGTAGAGTGCCCTACTGGGACTTCTACCTGTATAACTATCCTATTTTATCCCTATCAATTCTTGAAAGATCTGCATAGTTTAGAGAACCAATATCTCAAATGGTCAGCACATAATGTCACATATTCATGCATAGGTAGAAGATCTGTTCAAAGTTTAAGACAGAACAGTGGAGGTTACTGTACAGAGTATGGAAGTTCATTACATGGTTCCAGAATCTACAGGGCACCTTACCTGTAAGATGCTGCTACTTGTCAAGCTTTGGTATAGTATCAAAAAAAGAATGTAATTCGAAAAGTTTATTGAATACTCTTCCCTTTTTCAATTATGTATCTATGCAAGGCTAGATTTTCTTCAAATTTTCCACCAAAGCAACATACAACAACAAATTGAATTCAGAAGCAGACATGAGATCCAGCTGTCTTCTATTAAGTCAGATATTAAAGAGATTTGAAAAAATGTAAAATAATACCACTTGTCTTATTACTTTTTGTTTGTTTGTTTTGGATAATGCTATTTTTTCATTAAAAAATTGGCTCAGTTTTAAGGATGAAATGGGTTTATTGTGTTTTT
Source organism: Aepyceros melampus (assembly GCA_006408695.1). Taxonomy (NCBI): domain Eukaryota; kingdom Metazoa; phylum Chordata; class Mammalia; order Artiodactyla; family Bovidae; genus Aepyceros; species Aepyceros melampus. Next base: position 280,993 of record SJXQ01008262.1, on the reverse strand, counting down.
TTAATGAATAAAGATTTTTTAAATGCCTAGTTTTAATCTCTAATGTGGTAAGTCTTAAAAGTTATAAGACAAATGAATGAAAGCATTTTGGGGTCCTTGATAATCTTTGAGGATATAAAAGGATTCTGCAGAAAACATGAGGACCTTTGCTCTAGTTCTTGATCAGCTGCACTAAGTGTGTGAAATAAACAAAGAGACCAAGTGTAGGCTGGGGTAACCCCTGAATTTAAGGTGTTTCCAGTTCCAAGTAAGTCCCTGTATTAGATTGATTGGGCTGTTATGATGCTGTGATTCATAATGAGAAATACATATTTGGTCCTCATCTAAGCTTCTGACATGGAGTTCCTAGAATTATTGGAATTTCCTAAAGTGATGGTTACAAGAAAGGAGTCTTTTCTTTTATTAATGAGGTTTGGGAAGCACCTGGATCATCTAAGGATCGGGGGCTGCTAGCCAGGAAAACTAACCAGGTTTAGAACATTTAGTCCTGCCCTCAACCTGCAGGGAGTGAAGAAGGAGTGGAGAATGAATTAATCAACAATGGCCAGTGGCTTCCCAGGAGGCTGAGTGGTAAAGAACTCACCTGCCAAGGCAGGAGACTTATGAGACACATAAGTCAGGTCGTAAGTCAATCCCTGGGTCAGGAAGATCCCCTGGAGGAGAAAATGGCAATCCACCCCAGTATTATTGCCTGGGAATTTCCGTGGACAGAAGAGCCTGGCCAGCTACAGTCCATGGGGTCGCAAAGAGTCAGACACTACTAAGCATGCACACACACAGCCAATAACTTACTAAATCATGGCTGTGTGAAGGCTCCTTCAAAACCTAAGAGGACAGGCTTTGGAGAGATTCCTGGTTGGTGGCACATGGAGATTTGGGGAGAACGGTGCTTGGAAAAGGCTCAGAAGCCCCATGGCCCTCCCCCATGTCTTACCCTAGGCATTTCTTCTCTCTGCTGCTCCTGAGTTATAACATCGTAATAAACCAATCATCCAGTAACTACAGCATTTCTCTGAATTCTGTGTGTTGCTCTAGCAAATGAATTGAACCCAAAGGAAGGGGTCACTGAAACTTTCAATCTACAACCCTGGGATCAAAAGCACAGACCAACCTGGGCTTGCAAATGACCCCTGGAGTGGGGCGAGGAAGGAGTCTAGTCTTGTGAGAGTGGGTCTCTGACCTGTGGGATCTGATATTGTCTCCAGGTAGAGTGGGTCAGCGTTGAGTTGAACTGTAGGTCACCCAGCTGGTGTACAAAATTGTTTGGTGGTGTGTGGGGGAACCCCATGCTGCTGGAATCTGCAGCATGTCCACTGAGTCGGTGCTGCCATCCAACCATCTCATCCTCTGTCGTCCCCTTCTCCTCCTGCCTTCAATCTTTCCCAGCATCAGGGTCTTTTCCAATGAGTCAGTTCTTCTAGTCAAGTGGCCAAAGTATTGGAGTTTCAGCTTCAGCATCAGTCCTTCCAATGAACACCCAGGACTGGTCTCCTTTAGGATGGACTGGTTGGATCTCCTTGCAGTCCAAGGGACCCTCAAGAGTCTTCTCATGGACCTTTGTTGGCAAAGTAGTGTCTCTGCTCTTTAATATGTTGTCTAGGTTGGTCATGACTTTTCTTCAAAGGAGCGTCTTTTAATTTCAACTGCTGCCTAAATAGCCCCAAAGGACTCATCCAAAAAAACAAAAAAAACAAAATTGTTCCCTTCAAAGGGAGGAGGTAACTCTGTGGCAGCTACTGGAGGGATAGAGAAGATAGGTCAAATGAGACTTGCCTACAAGTATGAGAGTCACAAAAAAACAGTGCTTAGAAGAGAAGTGTATTTCTCCATCACATTCACAGAGTCCAGAGTTGGGCAACCCCAGGCTGGTAGGCAGTGCTACCAGCTGGGGACCCCAACTCTCTGCTTTCATGCTCCACTGTGTCTGCTGTCCACAGGTCATCATGCGGCTGCCGGAGCTCCACCCGACAAGTCCACATCCCAGCCAGCAGGAAGGAGGAAGTGGGGAAGAATGAGAAGCAAAGGGCTTGCATCAGCTCCCTGAAGGTTCCTTGAAGCTGCCACATAAACTTCTGTTTACATAGCATTGCCCAGAACTTGGCTACACGGCCACGCACTACAACCAGAGAGGCTAGGAAATGGGGCTTCATTTCTAAAGTAAAGTGTCCCCCATGTTTGGAGGTTTTAAGGAAATGGGGTAAAGAGATATTGAGGGATAACTAGTAGTATTTGTCAAAAGGATCTTTTTGAAACCATGCTTGGGGCTTTAATTTAAGCTCAAGTCCCTTTGGGGAAAAATGGGAAGTTTTCCTGCCATTACAAAGCTTTCCCCATCCTTCTGCTTCTTTTTTTGTATTGATAACTGCTGGTCCTGACTGTCATTTCCTCTAAAGAGCTGTTAGGGGCTACTTTGATGATTTGATTCCTCCAGTCCAAACCTGAAGCCAGCAGGATTCAGAATCATTTACAATTCTGTAATTTCACACCATAATTTAAAATAGCTCAATGGAATAGAATTTTCAACATATTGGAAATATAGGCATTTTGAAATAGAATGAGTTCATCATTCTTTTAAATGTATCTGTGCATGCGTGTTCAGTCGTGTCTGACTCTTTGGACCCCGTGGACTGCAGCCCTCCAGGTTCCTCTGTCCATGGAATTCTCTAGGCAAGAGTACTGGAGTGGGCTGCCATCCCCTTCTCAGGGGGTCTTCCTGGCCCAGGGATCGAACCTGCACCTCTTGCATTGGCAGGTGGATTCTTTATCACTGAGCCATCTGGGAAGCTTAAATGAATCTAAAGAAATTTAAATGCAGAAGCAATTAATTACCCACCATCGTCCCTTTAAAAAACATTCAACAAGCCCTTGATTAACAGAAGGTAATTTTACATCATACTTTTCCCTTTAACTCATATTTTCCTTCAAACTTCTGCTACTTAACTTTTTCCAAATGTAACATATTTTTATACTTAAGTCTTTATTTATCACCCTGTGAAACACATCTGCATCAAAAATGTGTATCGAATTGAAGTTTATTTTAATTTCCTGTCACCAGTATGCTCTAACAGTTTAATAAAATTTTTCTGGATGGAGCTATTATTACAGTTATTATTAGTGCACAACTAAGCAGAAATAACATAAACACAGCACAAATATTGATAAATCTTTACTAAACACAAAAAGCGAAAAATAGGGCTTCTCTGGTGGCTCAGTGGTAGAGAATCTGCATGCTGATCATTGCAGGAGACACAGGTTCTATCTCTGGTCCAGGAAGATCCTTATGCCTTGGAGTAGCTAGGTCTGTGCACCATTACTACTGAGCTGGAGCTCTAGCGCCTGAGAACTGCAAGTTCCGTTCCGTTCCGTTCNTGCACTTTACTCAAGGCCAAAGCCTGCTGGTTCGATCAGGTCAGTTCAGAGAGACCTAATCATAGTCCTCACTGATGAGACGTGGTACCCCAGTTCTTCAAAGCCCTGCGTCTGAGGTCTCTGGAGCCTGCAGGAGGCACCCAAAATGGAGAAGGAAAAAGGGAAACCAAAAATGGACCCATGCCCTCGCTTCCCTCAGCTCAGCAGGGGGGCAACTCCTTCCTGTTCTACCAACTATTAGACCCCTACCTCCATCCAGGCCTGGACACTGACCCGTCTCCCTCCCCTCGCCCCTCAGTCTGGGCCCCTGCTCTGTCCTGGAGCTGCCACAGCCTCCTGGGTGGTCTCCTTGCTTCAAGCTGGCTGCCCTGGAGGCCCTATCTCCACCTGGCAGCCTAAATAGCCCTAAGTCAAACAGTGTCGCACCTCTGCTCAAGTCTTCCAGCAGCTGCCAGGATCACGGCCAAGCGCCCACAGGACCTGTACTAGCCCTGCACGGCTTCTCCCTCGGCCTCTCGGCCTCCAACCTCCACCCCAGGCCCCTCAGTTGGCCCCCCCTGAGGGCCTCGGGACCTGCCCTTTCATCTGCAGACAGCCACCACCAACTGCTCCCTCTCCTCCTCAGATTTCTGCTCAAATGCCACCTTTTGGGCCAAGCGCTCTCTGACTGCCTCATTTAAAACGGCCCCGTCCCCTCCCACAGAGGCCACCCCTTCCCCAACTGGTCCTGCCTCGTGCCTGAGGCTGCAGCCACTGTCCTCGACGGCACGAGGGCCTGCTGCCTGTCAGCTGTCGCGTGTGGCCGTGACCCCAGTGCTCAGCACAGCGCCGGGCGTGGAGCAGGCCTTCCACAGGCAATTGCTGAATGAGCAGCTGAATAAACTGCTTTCCTGCCCATCCTGAATTTAGGTTCCGGTCAGGTGCCGTGTGTCAGAGGGCACAGAAATGCAGGGGAAGCCGGCTGTTGCTCCGGGGAGTGAGGCGGGTGGTGGGAGGAGCATGGAGACATTAGAAGACTGACTTGCTCAGGAAATCCCGAGGAGGGACAGAAAACATCCCCCCATCTTACCGACTTCTCCCATGACCCGTAAGCCCTCCTGAAGTTGGGGCCACCTCTTCGAACAAAGATCGTGACCTCGTGCTCCTTCAGGGGACCCTGGTAATCTCGAATTGCTCTCACGATGCCCTAGAAGGACCAAGGGACAACACTCAAGTGCTTAGAAAGAAGGCAGCAAGAAAGCAAGCACTCACAACCACGGGAAACAATGTCCCAGGGCTGCCGGGAGTTTCCTGGTGGTCCAGTTGTTAGGACTCAGCACTTTCACTGCCAGGGCCCCAGGTTCAGTCCCCGGTCAGGGAACCGAGACTCCATTAGCTGTGCTACGCAACCCTAAACAAAACAAAAGAACCAGGGCTGCTTCTCATGAAGCACAGAAAGACCCCGGCAGTCAAGAGTTCCATGAGTAAACTGGACTACCGCAAGCAACGCAGAGGCCCAGGACTGGTGAGCACTGGTGATGGTGCTGAGGTGAGAAGATGGGGTGCCCGGGCGACACCCTCAGAGCATGGGGTATTGGCCTCCAGTGCTGTTGTTGTTGTTGGGTCACTAAGTCGTGTCCAACTCTTTGTGATCCCATGAGCTGCAGCACGCCAAGCTTCCCTGTCCTTCACTATCTCCGGGAATTTGCTCAAACTCATGTCCACTGAGTCAGTAATGCTATTACCATCTCATCCTTGACCGCCCCCTTCTCCGGCCCTCAGTCTTTCCCAGCATCAGGGATGAGTCGGCTCTCTGCATCAGGTGACCAGAGTATTGCCAGTGTTGAGTACTGGTTCTCAGATGCCAGTGGGGCTTTGCTGGTCTCTCACCTCATCTACAGCTGTTGTTTTCTTACTGTAACTTTGGGGGAAGCTCTACACCAAGATGCTATGCAAGAGCTGTTGGGGTTATCAGGACAAAGTCTATTTCACTGGCAAAGTGACTTGGAAACAGCTGTTGCAATGGGCACCTGTGGGCACATGCCCAGGTGTGGACCGGTTTTGTCTGGGCAGATGGAGGGAGAGTTTATGGAGTCTAAGTTCCATCATTCATGGCGTTTCACGGCGAAGCTCTACACACAGCACCTGCTCCAGACGTAATCGCCCTTATCACTGGCACTGCCTTTATGACAGGACTGCTTGGAAGGTAAATCAAAGCTGCCGAGATCCGGCTGTGTCAGATTTATTTGTTGAGTCAAGTCCAATTAGGGACCTGTTTCAGGTAAGACTGACAAGGCCTTGTCCTCTACTCCTTGATAGCTCGGACTTCCAAGACTGACATTTATTTAGGCATTCTTCCTTTTTTAAATAACATACACTTCTGGTTTTTTTTTTTTTTTTTTTT
>SJXQ01008262.1:202023-275232 GCA_006408695.1 Aepyceros melampus | reverse complement strand
TGCAGCCCTGGTGCCAGGAGCAGTTCTGTGAGGGGTGGGGGGTAGGGGTGGGGATGAGGGATGGGATGGGAGTAGGGGTGAGGGGTGGAGGGGGATAGGGCAGGGGTTGGGGAGCAGGTGACAAGACAGAGGGGAGGCTATGTGAGACGCTCCTGCTCAGTGAGCAGGCCCTCTGACTGAGAGACTGGACCTTTCCGCCTTCCCATTTTCCCCAATCTGGGATCCACGGCAAATACTGCAGCCACGTGGATCACTTGCAGTGGCATCAAGTCCTAATTCTCACCTAAAACTGAAGACCTGCTGTGGGCTCACAGCTTAGTGAATGCCACCCAGTCACTCCTGGGGCCTTAAACTCCGGGGACATTAAGACAAGTAAACAGCGGCTGGAACAAGATGCTAACTGCCGGGGATCTCCAGGCAGGGCGGCGTGGAGGGGCCCGGCTGTCAGATCAGGGAGGGCCTTACTCAGAAGGTGACGCTTGAGCTGAGCTGAGTGGCAGCCAAGTGACAGCTCCGTGCGGAGGAAGGAGCAGGGCAGAGCCCTGGGGAGGGGAGAGGAGCCCAGGTGTTCAGGAACAGAGGCCAAGCCTGGGGGGTTGTGGTGCAGTGGCCACAGGTGACAGGCGGAGAAGGAAGAGGGCAGGCGCTCACGATGCTGTGGTCATTGGAGGGTGTCCATAAAGCCGTTTCTTGCTCTTGCTGGCAGGCAGTCTTTACAGAGGTTTGTTTAGTGGTGAAGAAAATGACCACCAACTTATCCTGGGGTAATTGGGCTTGCACAGAAAGTGCCAGACACGGCCAGGGCTCAGCAGGGTCCTTGGCGAGTCCTGCGGCCACGGGCGCCTCTTAGGAGACTCAAGTGATGGGCGCTCTTCCTTCCGCACAAGCATTCCAGTCCCCTATAATGAAAAGGACATCTTTTTGGGGTGTTAGTTCTAAAAGGTCTTGTATGTCTTCATAGAACCGTTCAACTTCAGCTTCTTCAGCATTCCCTCATGTCTCTAATTTTCTTGAAAAGATCTCTAGTCTTTCCCATTCTATTGTTTTCCTCTATTTCTTTATATTATCACTGAGGAAGGCTTTCTTATCTCTCCATTCTTTGGAACTTTGTATTCAAATGGGTATATCTTTCCTTAATCTGATAATTTTGTTATAATCTGATAATTGTGTTATCTATCTTATATTTGGTTATCTTTTTTTAATGTGAATCCAGTAAATTTTTTTCTATAATTATAAAATTAATTGAAAGGTGGCTTACTTTTAAAAAAGGCTTAATATTAAAACTGAGTTTTATCTTATCCTGTTGTAGAATTTCATTCTAAATAAGATATAATTCAATCTCATGCATTTGTAATGATTCCCAGCTAGTCAATATAGCCCTTATTTATGCGAATTTTTATCATTATGTATATACATCATAGTTACTTGTACTGCTTACTCTGTTAGTGTTGATATACACAAATATTTCTGAAAACACATAAAAAATACTGTGGGTAAAAGTGAACTGTTTGAGGCTGGAGGAGAGATAACTATTATTATATATGATATGAATTTTTAAAGTGCATGTTGTAATATTTTACTGGAAAGAAAAGGAATCCATGAATGTGTACTAGTTATTAATTCATAACCTCATAAATAATAGACTGCATATTATTTGATATTGTTTTAAACTAGTAAGAAAAATTGTTTCCTGCTGTCTTAGATATTTTAGAAATTGTGTTCTTATGAGCAATAGTGACATGTTCAAAGTGTTAGAATAAAATTTTTAAAGCTTATATTCAAAAATTATCAATTTAGCAGGGAAAAATATGAAAAAAGTTAACTTCTTCTAAATAGAAGAGTTAGTTGGGACTATTCATAGAATAATGACCTTCACTCTAGGGCCTTAGATACCTAGAGTCCTTCAAGTAATATTTGGATGAAAAGAAATACATTATTATAACACAAAACTAAGAAACCGTGCACTTATACACACAGCAACTTGAAGGTTTACTGTAACGTTGCGTGTGTGTACACCTATTTCTTAATGGCATCTAGGTCTATAGACTCACACATCTCAATAAAGCTATGATAGGAAGTGTGAAGGACATGGAATGGGCATCAAATAAAGCATTTCAAGTGGCATCTGCAAAAAACTGGTTCCAGCGCACAAAGCTGGTTACTTCAGCAGTGACTGCAGTGTGGCAGGAGTGAGATGTAAGTCACCGTGTGTAAGTCAGATCCACTAATATCAGAGGGAGTTAAAACAGCGTATTCTGTACCACATTCTGCACAGCAGTTCATCAATTTCTTAATGGCATCTAGATCTATAGACTCACACATCTCAATAAAGCTATGACAGGAAGTGTCAAGGACATGGAATGGGCATCAAATAAAGCATTTCAAGTGGCATCTGCAAAAAACTGGTTCCAGCGCACAAAGCTGGTTACTTCAGCAGTGACTGCAGTGTGGCAGGAGTGAGATGTAAATCACCGTGTGTAAGTCAGATCCACTAATATCAGAGGGAGTTAAAACAGCGTATTCTGTACCACATTCTGCACAGCAGTTCATCATTGTATTGGGTTGACCAGTGTTATTAGTTCCATAACATCTCATGGAAAAACCTGAACAAACTTGTTAACCAATCCAATATCAGAGTTCTCCAGAGAAAGAGCCCAAAGTGTATGTGTGCATGGAGGGGTGTGTTGATATACAGAGATTTACTTTGCAGAATTCACTTATATAATTATTGAGTCTAAAAGTTGAAGTTCCAATGTGAAGGCCATCAGGAAGAGACCCAGTAGAGAGTTGATGTTGCAGTTTGTGGCTCCAAAGGCCATCTTGCTGCCAGAATTCCTTCTTGCTAGGGGGATGGCAGTCCTTTGTCATATTCAGGTCTTCAGTGGATTAGATGAGGCCTGCCTACATTATGGAGGATGATCTTCTTTACTCAAAATCCCCTAATATAAATAGTGCATTCTCAGTTGCTCAGTCATGCCTTACTCTTTGCAACCCCGTGGACTGTAGTCCACCAGGCCTCTGTCTTTGGACTTTTCCAGGCAGGAATACTGGAATGGGTTGCCATTTCCTCTCATCCAAAAACACTCTTGCAGAAATATACAAAGTTTGACCACATACCTGGGCAGCATGGCTCAGCAAAGTTGACACACAAAATTAACCATCTCAGTTATGACTTTTAAAAAAAGTTCATGAGCAAAACAGATAAAGCATCACCTTTTCATTCTTTGGGCTTTAATGGTACCACTAATTCCATAATTATAAGATTCATTACTGCATGTAATTTTACTATCTTGGCTAAAATGCTAAGGGGCATTCTTTGGGACTTCCACACCATAATATCCTTTATTCCACAGCTTTGTGAACCAATGTGGGAGTTCTAGTTAAGTATATAACTCCTATGAATGAACTTACGAAATTCTCATGTTTAATTCTCAGAGAAATAATTGTTAGATGGATCTGTAGACCTATCAGGAACACTGTATGATGGACTTGGAATAAACTTAATTTATCCCCTGGTCTCCATAGGCCCTCACTCTAACATGATAGTACTTCAGGTACTTTATTTTCAGTGTCAGATCTAACTTCAAACAGTCAGAATTCAGCATATTATCCTTTTCCCAGTACACAGTCTGGCAAATGGCCCTGGGACTCTCTGGGGAATACAAGTATCTAATGTACAGTGGTACTGCACGGCACTTCCTCCATAGGTGCCAGCCTTCCATTCAGTCTATGGACTCACAAGTCAGTGAACCAGCTCGGTTGTAGAAAATGGGTGAGGGACAGTAGTTTTCCATTGCAGTGACTTATGTCAAGTTTCCACTCACATTTTTTTTTCCAATTATATAATTGAACAATACCCTAGTAAGTTATATATAAATCTTGTCACAAGGAGAACCATGGTGTACTAATCATTGCCAAAAACGCCTGTGGAACAAGGAACCATGACAGCCAGTGTAGTGTTGCTAAGCATTATAGTATTTATAACTTTTAGTTCAGCTTTGCTGCTGATGTTTACCTGACTTCTGTTCTACATTATTCTTCTTGATACTACAGAGTCCAGTGATCTCCCATCTTCCAGAATGTAGCCAACTTTTAAGCTTTTCCTTGTTACTCTTTGCCTTGTCACTAATGTATTGTTTCACCTGCTTGAATAGCTTTGGATCTTCTGGGTTGCCCTATGGACGCAAATGAGGTGGTAAGTTCTCTAATCTTATACATCTGTTCATATCATATCTTATAAAACTTTCATATAGCCCAGACTTTTGGACTTCATCAATGCCTTACCAAAAACAGTCCTAACACCTCTACTTCCCTTGCTGTGGGCCAGAAGGCAAGCTCCAAAGAGTTGTCCCAATTCGTGCATTTGGGCCATGTGTTTCTGCCTGAACATTGAATTCATATCATGAATAGGTTCTGTGAATCAAATTCTCGCTTATCTAGCTGTGTGTTGCCTCCTCCTTGACTTTGGACTAATGAACTGAGTAGACTCCCACAGGTTTAATTTTGCCCCTTGCTATAGTTTATTAACTAGGTACTGTAGTCCTTGGGTAGATAAGCTATTTCTTCCCAAAGCAGAGATCATGCTTCTCCATTCAGATTGTGAGACTTCACACTAGTTATTGGAAGGCAAGGCAAGATTATAGCCAGGGATCTCAAGGAGAATAACATTATCTTTTGAAAAATCTGTTTTAAGTAATATCCTTATACATTGCTCAGGCAAGGGAAGTTGTGACTTTCTTCAAAGTTTCAGGGCACTACTTTTTCTGACCCACAGGACTCAGAGAAATTCAGAAGGTCAAGCTTCACAGGCTCATCCACTCAAAACTCCTCATAAGAGTACTTTCCTATACCACTGAAGGGCCATGACTTTGTTACAGGTCTCTTTATACTTAGTTTCCTCTGCAATTCTGCCTTAGTGATTAAATCCTAGTTCTGATTTTTCTGACCAGTCTGCCTTTCAATTCAGGGGGATGAGGATAACTTCTAAATCTTCAGTAGAGGCTCTAGGCTTTTGTGGCTTTCTCTGGGCTAGAGTTGGATGCCTTAAGCCTATTCATTTTATTAATTTTAAATTTTTTTATTTTTTGTTGGGGTATAGCCAATTAACAATGTTATGATAGTTTCAGGTGAACAATGAAGGGACTCAGCCATACATACACATGTGTCAGTTCTCCCCCTAAGCCCCCTCCCATTCAGGCTGAAAATAATGTTGAGCAGAGTTCCATGTGCTACATTGGTTATCCATTTAAAATACAGCAGTGTGCACGTGACCACCGAAACTCCCTAACTATCCTTTCCCCTGGAAACCATAAGTTCATTCTCTGTCTGTGAGTCTCTTTCTGTTTTGTAAGTTCATTTGCATCATTTCTTTTTAGAGCCCACATATAATGGATATCATATGGTATTTCTCCTTTTCTGTTTGACTTTCTTCACTCAGTGTGATATTCTCTAGGTCCATCCATGTTGCTGTAAATGGCATTGTTTCATTCTTTTTAATAGCTGAGTAATATTCCATTGCATATATGTACCACATCTTCTTTAACCATTCTTCTGTCAGTGGACAATTTAGGTGGCTTCCATGTCTTGGCTATTGTATCTGTGCTGCAGTGAACATTGGGGTGCACATATCTTTTCAGACCATGCTTTTCTCTGGATATATGCCCAGGAGTAGGATTGTAGGGTTATGTGGTAGCTCTATTTTCAGTTTGTTAAGGAACCTCCATACTGTTCTCCAGAGTAGATGTACCAATTTACATTGCCATCAGTAATATAGGAGAGTTCCCTTTTCCCCATACCCTCTCCAGCATTTATTGTCTGTAGACTTTTTAATGATAGCCATTCTGGCTGGTATGAGGTGATATCTCATTGTAGCTTTGATATGCATTTCTCTAATAATTAGCAAGGTTGAACATCTTTTCATGTGCCTATTGAGCCTATTTCTTTCATCTTAAGACTTCTAATTTATTTAACAGAAAACCATATCTCTCTACAATTATCATTGTCCATGTGCTATCAGAGGGCTCAGTTCAGTTCAGTGGCTCAGTCATGTCCAACTCTGTGCAACCCCAATAACTACAGAATACCAGGCTTCCATGTCCATCATCAACTCCTGGGGCTTGCTCAAGCTCACGTCCATTGAGTTGGTGATGCCATCCAATCATCTCATCCTCTGTTGTCCCCTTCTCCTCCCACCTTCAATCTTTCCCAGCATCAGGGTCTTTTCCAATAAGTCATTTCTTTGCATCAGGTGGCCTAAGTATTGGAGCTTCAGCATCAGTCCTTCCAATGAATATTCGGACTGATCTCCTTTAGGATTGACTAATTTGATCTTCTTGCAGTCCTAGGGACTCTCAAGAGTCTTCTCCAATACTACAGTTCAAAAGCATCAATTCTTCGGCGCTCAGCTTTCTTTATGGTCCAACTCTCACATCCATACATGACTACTATTAGAGGGCTATGAATAACTAATGTTTCACCTTCATCCTACATTTGATCCTAATTACTTTGGCCACCTCATGTGAAGAGTTAACTCTCTGGATAAGACACTGATGCTGGGAGGGATTGGGGGCAGGAGGAAAAGGGGATGACAGAGGATGAGATGGCTGGATGGCATCACAGACCTGATGGACATGAGTTTGAGTGAACGCTGGGAGCTGGTGATGGACAGGGAGGCCTGGCGTGCTGCGATTTATGGGATTGCAAAGAGTCAGACATGACTGAGTGACTAAACTGAACTGAACCATAGGTAAAAAGCTTTAGTATTTGTGAGGTGTTTGCATGTCATGGATTCTTACCACACTAAATACAACCAAAAGTGGAACCTCTTACTTTCATATCAAGAGTAATACAGCCCCTAGATCCTTTTCTCAGAGTTTCCTATATGTTTTCCACTGTCTTTAACCCAGTTTATCAAGAAGTCAGAACAAAAAATTTTCCTACTAGTATTGTGAGGAACACTTTTTGGTAACAGGAATAAAAGACAAGTGAAATGAGTAAAAAGGAGTAGAGAATTTTAAAAAGTAAATATACTTTAAAAGGCAGGAAGTCCTAGTATGGAGAATGCTGAGCTTTAGTTTCAATCTTAAATATCTTTAAAAATGCGTACTACTTGCCTAAAGTATAGAGAATGGGAAATTCAAGCATGAATTAATAGACCATTTTACAACTGAAGATTTTGCAAAGAACCTAGAGGTCAGTTTCCATTCCGATCCCAAAGAAAGGAAAGGCCAAAGAATGCTCAAACTACCGCACAATTGCATTCATCTCACATGCTAGTAAAGTAATGCTCAAAATTATCCAAGCCAGGCTTCAGCAGTTTGAACCATGAACTTCCAGATGTTCAAGCTGGTTTTAGAAAAGGCAGAAGAACCAGAGATCAAATTGCCAACATCCACTGCATCATGGAAATAGCAAGAGAGTTTCAGAAAAACATCTATTTCTGCTTTATTGACTATGCCAAAGCCTTTGACTGTGTGGATCACAATAAACTGTGGAAAATTCTGACAGAGATGGGCATACCAGACCACCTGACCTGCCTCTTGAGACACCTGTATTCAGGTCAGGAAGCAGCAGTTAGAACTGGACATGGAATAACAGACTGGTTCCAAATAGGAAAAGGAGTACGTCAAGGCTGCATATTGTCACCCTGCTTATTTAACTTCTATGCAGAGTACATCATGAGAAACTCTGGGCTAAAAGAAGCACAAGCTGGAATCAAGATTGCCAGGAGAAATATCAATAACCTCAGACATGCAGATGACACCACCCTTATGGCAGAAAGTGAAGAGAAACTAAAAAGCCTCTTGATGAAAGTGAAAGAGGAGAGTGAAAAACTTGGCTTAAAGCTCAACATTCAGAAGATGAAGATCATGGCATCCGGTCCCATCATTTCATGGGAAATAGATGGGGAAACAGTGGAAACTTTATTTTTTGGGCTCCAAAATCACTGCAGATGGTGACTGCAGCCATGAAATTAAAAGATGCTTACTCCCTGGAAGGAAATTTATGACCAACCTAGATAGCATATTCAAAAGCAGAGACATTACTTTGCCAACAAAGGTCCTTCTAGTCAAAGCTATGGTTTTTCCAGTGGTCATATATGGATGTGACAGTTGGAATGTGAAGAAAGCTGAGCGCTGAAGAATTGATGCTTTTGAACTGTGGTGTTGGAGAAGACTCTTGAAAGTCCCTTGGACTGCAAGGAGATCCAACCAGTCCATCCTAAAGGAGACCAGTCCTGGGTGTTCTTTGGAAGGACTGATGTTAAAGCTGAAACTCCAATACTTTGGCCACCTCATGGGAAGAGTTGACTCATTGGAAAAGACTGATGCTGGGAGGGATGGGGGCAGGAGGAGATGGGAAGCCAGAGGATGAGATGGCTGGATGATATCACCGACCTGATGGACATGAGTTTGAGTGAACTCCGGGAGTGGTGATGGACAGGGAGGCCTGGCGTGCTACGATTCATTGGGTCGCAAAGAGTCAGACACGACTGAACAACTGAACTGAACTAGAGGGTAAAATTATATATTAGAAAATCATTGATTCTGTCCTTTTGCTCTTATGTTTGAGCTTTATCTAACTTGTGATTTTTCTAGCTGAACATGTTATTTTCTTTTATCAGATACCCTTCACCCTACTGCAGAAATCTTTCACTCACCATCTTGTTATTGCTTCAGTTACAGTGGTGCTCACTGCGGTTTAATGTTCTTTTATTTCCACAATATAACTCTACTATTGGATGATTTATTTTCGTTAAAGTAACTTTTATAATGTGACTGTCAGTCTTGTTTTTGCAATTACCTTTTCATTGTCATAAAATCTCAATTCTCCTTTCCTTTGCTCTTACAGAGATCATGTCTTACACAGTACTGTTACTTTCGGAGAGTGTCTGTTAGGCTGATAATATTCCTTTTCTCTTGCAAGAATGGTTCTGAAGTCATTGCCATTGGATCATGGAAATTTCTTGGGCACACTTCTTAAAACACTCGGCTAAGTACTGCACCTTTATCCTTAAAATTATATCTTTGTAAGACACAGATGTAGCAGAGTACTTGGCTGCTGCTGCTGCTGCTGCTGCTGCTAAGTCACTTCAGTCGTGTCCGACTCTGTGCGACCCCATAGACGGCAGCCCACCAGTCTCCCCCGTCCCTGGGATTCTCCAGGCAAGAACACTGGAGTGGGTTGCCATTTCCTTCTCCAATGCATGAAAGTGAAAAGTGAAAGCAAAGTCGCTCAGTCGTGTCCGACTTCTAGCAACCCCGTGGACTGCAGCCCACCAGGCTCCTCCGTCCTTGGGATGTTCCAGGCAAGAGTACTGGAGTGGGGTGCCATTGCCTTCTCCACAGAGTACTGGATCATCCGTAAATAAGTTCATGACCAAAGAGGAGCTGGAAGCATGTAGCTATTTAATGACTTTCAACTTATCTTTACTGTTTGCTTTTATTTGCCCTTAACTTTGATGTTTTTCATGTTTTATTCAGTCATTTTTATCACTAAACACTCAAAAGAGCTTAAACACTTTCCAGTCATGATGTTAGTCACTGGAGATGGAGTGGGTTGAGGGCAGATAGCGGGAGAAAAGAATGGCCACCATAAGGGATGCCTATCTCTTCCTGAAGTGTCCTAATCGGAAAGGGAACACAGCCCTGTTTAAAAAAACTGTGGTGATGATTGTGCTGATAGAAAAAATGACAGTGCAGTTCATAAGTACGGTAAAGGGAACAGCTACCTTTACTGTGAGGGGAGTAGCTTCATCTTCATAAAGATGACTTTTGAATAGAGTTTTGAGTCATGAGGACCACAGAAGGCAAGCAGTTAATACATTTGAGGATCATCAATAAACATCTTGGCAATTCATCATGCTCTGAATTTTCATTTTTCCTTTCTCTCTGTTCTCTGAATGAATTTACGAGAAAAAAAAAGTGGTACTTGGCAAACAGGATAGTCTTCCTGAATGAATTTCCCGAGCACTTCTCTTCCTCTGTTGCTACCTTTCTTGATTTTTTTTTCTCTCTAGAGATAGATTTATTTACTCTCAGGGATGTCCAACTTTATAAAATAACCTTGGTAGACATTTTTATGTATATAAAAAATAAGTTCATATAGTTTCACAAGAAAAGGTCTCTTTTTGGATAATGATTTTAGTCTTTGGAACTGAGAATCAGGATGATTCTAAATTGGCCTTTCACTATACCCACATGTCATTTTGAATTTTATAGTCATCTTGAGAGCACATGTTCCATATAATAAACAAGAGATTTAGACACCAAAACTTTAACATATCAATGTTCCTTGTTGGAAGCTAAGTGAAGAACTAGTATAATCAAACTGCTCGCCATGTTGAATAAACTTCTAAATGTAGAAACACATGATAAAGGGAAGGTCAACCCTTTAGCTAATTAAAATATTGATAATTTTTGATATAAAGGTTGGTTTCTATTTTTGGTCTAATCTCATTTTATATTTTCAAATATTTTCTGGTTTTCACGAGCAAATAGAACTCTGCATGGCTGACAAAATCAGAATTTTCATGTATATCATCATTACTCATTTTGTCATTTATATTATAAAATGTTAATGAGTCAGCACATATTCATAGTTTTTCTTCACAAGACATTTTGCTTCAGTTAAAGCATTTTACATTACAGGGGACATGAATAGGTTTTTACTTCTAATTTTATTGTGAAGATCTCTTTGTAGGCATGAATTGGGGAAAAACAACAACAACACTGGTAGCTCTAGAGGTTAGATAGCTGATGCCTGTCTAGGTATTAAGATATTTACATGAGAATCTTTCCAACCTTTGCACTGACCAAATTGTACTTCAAGAAACTAAAGTCTACAGTGGAGGAGATTTGGGGGTGCAGTAATTAGGAGACCTGTGATTTAAAAACAAGTGTGTTTTCCTTCTATAGTATGAATATACCTCAGTTAAGAGCAGGCAATAGTCAAAGCAGGCCTAAGGAGTAGATCTGTTTAGGAGTTAATAAGCAGCTATTAAACCGGAACTTTTTCTGTAAATTTATTTTTGCATGAAATTTGAAGAGTGAATCTTTTTTAAAGTTAATTCCACTCAATTTATCTGATGCCACTCAATAACGTCTTTTCAGACGTACATTGGCTTTGTACATCCCTCACTTCCACTTACCAAGTTGTAATACAGGTAGTTGTCCACAAATTCATCTCATTAAATAGGTATGTATTGAGTACCACCCACTTACTAGCTATTTAGTTAAATGCTAAATATTTTTAAAATATTTGCTTTGAAATTGCCTATAGCCTAGTAAGGAAGATGAGCATATAGTCAAATTATTTTAGAAATGGTGCAACAAAAAAGCTGTGATTTTTGTCTGTGTGGCAAATCTAAGTACTTTCTAGAAGCAGTGTTCTGCCTGTGAAAGGGAACATGGGAGAGAAAATAAGGATCTAAAAGGTTTCTCAGATTTTAATATGTAATAGCTCTATTGTCATTCAGTTTTTGTTGCTTTAAATTAATTTCTTGCCTGGCTATTTACATTAAAAATTTTGCAAACATAAGGTTGTTTGTGTGTATCCTTTTGTTACTGACTTTGAACTCCCATTGTGTTGAGGGAATGTTATTTGTAGCATCTCAACATCTTAACTTACTAAGGCTTGATTTCTGAGGTAAACCTGGTCTACATTAACTTGTACATGAAAATAGTATATGTGCTCTTAGGTACGTACCCTCTGGGCTTGTCGTTATTCCTCTATTCTAACGTCCTCCTCATCGTTCCACTAAAACCCATTTTATCACAGTCACCCATGGTTTCTACATTGTGAGTAAAATGGACAATGCCCAGTCTTCATCCTGTGTGACTTATCAGCTGTAGTTGACACGGTTGAACATGCTCTGCTGTTTGAACCAGTTTTTGCTTGTCTTCTGAAACACCACTTTGTAACTTACCTGCACACCTCACTAGTCCCTTCATTCTTCGTTTCTAGTTTCTTTTCACTGTTTCAATCTCTGAAAGCTGAAGTGTTCAAGACTTCAGCCCTTGGACATCTTTTTTCCCAAACAACACTCACTGCTTATCTCAGGACTTTTTAATGCCACTTATGGTGGGCTATAGTCCTTGGACTGCAAGGAGATCCAACCAGTCCATTCTGAAGGAGATCGGCCCTGGGATTTCTTTGGAAGGAATGATGTTGAAGCTGAAACTCCAGTACTTTGGCCACCTCATGCAAAGAGTTGACTCATTGGAAAAGACTGTGATGCTGGGAGGGATTGGGGGCAGGAGGAGAAGGGGACGACCGAGGATGAGATGGCTGGATGGTGTCACTGACTTCATGGGCGTGTGTCTGGGTGAACTCTGGGAGTTGGTGATGGACAGGGAGGCCTGGTGTGCTGCGATTCATGGGGTCGCAAAGAGTCGGACACGACTGAGTGACTGAACTGAACTGAACTATAGTCCATGGGGTCACAAAGAGTCAGACAAGGCAGAGTGACTAAACAATCACAATGTTCTAAAGACTTGGAAATTTACATTTCTGGGTATAGCACCACAGTCTCAGAGTCTCAAAGATGCCTACCCTTTCTAGTTCAAGTTGAAAAGGACCTCCACCTCCTCATACTCTCAGATTCAAGTCTGTTAATATAGTGTATTGCTTAATTATGTATTTTCTGTGTCTTCCAAGTAGAAGATATGCTTCAAGAGGAAGGATTTTTTTTGTCTGCTTTCTTTGCTGAAAAACTCATAGGCATTTCGGACATTGCCCATGGTATTCCAAATACCTGTAGAATGGATGAATGAAATCAGTCTCAGCTTTCTGATTGACATTGTTATTTTTTAGCACATGGATTCCTATGGAGTGGTGATTGTCCTTTGGATTTCACTGATAGAGAGAGCGAAGGCTGAAGCAGAGCCTGACTGCTCATACAAGTCTACACTGCAGCTCACTGAAAATATACTCCAGTACATATTTAAAAGCAACTAGTGTCACATATATGTGGAGTCTAAAAAGAAGGCACTGATCAATTTATTTTCAGGGCACCAGTGGAGAACCAGACATAGAGAACAGACATATGGACATGCTGGGAGGGGAGGAGGAAGAAGGGCAGATGTATGGAGAGAGGAAAATGGAAATTTACATTATCATATGTAAAATAAATAGCCAATAGGAATTTGTTGTATGAATCAGACAACTCAAACACGGGCTCTGTGACAGGCTGAAGGGTGGGGTGGAGAGTGAGATGGGAGGGAGGTCCGAGAGGAAGGGAACATGGGTGTACCTGTGGCTGATTCTTGTTGATGTATGACAGAAAACCATAATATTTTGTAAAGCAATTATCCTTCAATTAAAAAATAATAATTAAAAAAAGCGACTAGGAGAAGAAGAAAAAAACCCAAAAGAAATGAACTCTGCCTGTTAGGACACCACCAATTTGTTGCTAGCCTAGTTCTGGTTCCTTAAAGCATAACTTTGCCAAAAGCTGAGGGTGTAGTTTCGTATTGTATACCAAGTGAGGAGATTTGAACCAGGTTTGTGTGCATGCAAGTCACTTCAGTCATGTCTGACTCTTTGAGACCCCTATGGACTATAGCCTGCCAGGCTTCTCTGCCTGTGGGATTACTTCTCTGCCTGTGGGATTACTTCTCTGTCCATGAGATTCTTCAGGCAGAATACTGGCGTGTATTTCCTTCTCCAGGGGATATTCCCAACCCAGGGATCGNTCTGAGCCCATAAACCTCAGCTACTGAAGCCTGCTCGCCCTAGAGCCCGGCCTCTGCAACAAGAGAAGGCACCGCAAGGAGAAGAACACGCGTCTCAGCGAGAGTAGCCCCAGCCTGCTGCAATTGGAAAAATCCTGTGCACCAACTGAAGACCCAGCACAGCCAAAAATCAATTAACTCATTAATTAAAAATTCAATGCGCTTGTTTAAAAAAAGAGTGAAAAATAAATCCATGGGGACATCATCTCTAATGAAGCAGGTGGAAGTTTCCTTTTTCCTCCCCATTCTCTAGTGTCGATAAATGAACGTATGTGTGCTCAGCTGATCAACCCCATGGACTGTAGCCCACTAGGCTCCTCTGTCCATGAAATTCTCCAGACAAGAATATTGGAGTGGATTGCCATTTCCTCCTCCAGGGGATTTTCCCAACCCAGGCACTGAACCTGCGTCTCCGCACTGACAGGCAGCCTCTTTACCGCTGGGCCAGCTGGGAAGCCCCATGAAGGAATGGTGCTTATTCATCTGACAGGTGAGCATCCAGTGTCAATTCGACTCCTGCCTGTGGTTTTAAGGCCATAGGCGCCGAGAAATCTTAGCCACATAAATGCGTGGGTAGGAAGGCAAGGAGCTTTGCTGAAGCAGTATCCCCGGTTCTCTGACCTCCTTCGGAGCTATGTGGTGATCTAGCATCAAAAAGTAGATCCGGTGATCTCGCAGCTGACAGTCTGATTAGTCCTCCTTCAGCAGTGAGAAAAGCCCAGAATCAGAGACCACCTGATGTCTGAAAGGGCTTCTTGCCCAGTCATTAGAGTCACTCATTTTTCTGGTTTCTGGGAAATATACCAAAAAGGCTTTACCAAGTCTTACAGAACAACTCTCAGTAATTATACCTGTTACCCTCCCACTTAGTACGTTGTTTATTCTCACAACAAGTTGAGAAAATGGAAATACTGTGAATTTCAATACACCTTAGCCAATATAACCTTGTTGACTTAAAAATTGCTCTAATTTTTTAAATGTTTTCTGTATATTTTCACCAAGACCCTGGAGGTCAAGAAAAAGAAAGAACAGAAAAATAGAAAAAAAAACCTACCAGCAAGTTAGTAAACCCTGCCTTTATTGTAAAATCCCATCAGCCAAACCAAACCAATTAGCTTTCAGGAAAAAAAAAATCTGATTTTATTTCTCAATTCAAATAACAGTGTCCCCGTAGCAGCTGTCACTCTCTTGAATTTTTAATTCTGAAAAGAAGGCGAGGTGCAAAGTCTTGCCATGAGCCGTCAATATTTACCTTTGACGCTCACTTCGCTCTTCCTCATGCCTCTCTCAGGCATTGTCCGTCTCTTCGTTTCCTGCCCTTCAGGTTTCCACACTCGGGGCTCTGCACCGAGGTCAGGCTGACTTCGGTGCAGGGGTCAGCTTCCTTTTGTGAACTGTCGCAAGTGGAGTTGGGAAGTGATTGCCAGCAAGCGGGCCTATCCTTGGGCAGGCTGGGCATGTAAGAAAGCTGAAGATCTAGAATAATGGTCTAAATGACGGTATTTGCCAAGCAGAGACAGAGATACAGACGTAGAGAACAAACATGTAGACACCAAGAGGGGGTGTGGGGAGCGGGTCGAGATGGATTGGCAGATTAGCACTGACTTAGACACAGCTACGAGATATAAAATAGGTAACCAGTGAGGACCGACTGCATATCCCAGGGAACTCTACTCAGTGCTCTGTGGAGACCTGAATGGCAAGGAAATCCAAAAAAGAGGGGATACGTATATGCACAGAGCTGATCACTTTGCTGCACAATAGAAACCAACACAACATTGTAGAGCAACTCTGTGTGTGTGTGTGTGTGCGTGTGTGTTAGTTGCTCAGTTGTGCCTGCCTGCCAGGCTCCTCGGTCCACGGAATCCTCCAGGCAAAATTACTGGAGTGGGTAACCATTCCCTTCTCCAGGCATTTTCTTGACCCAGGGATCAAACCCGCATCTCTTGCCTTGGCAGGCGGGTTCTTTATCATATGAGCCACCAGGGAAGCCCCAGAGCAAACTATACTCCAACAAAAAATAATTAAAAAAAAAAAAGAAAGTCGAGGATTTGCAAAACGTTCATACACCTTGGTAAACTTGTAGAGA
This sequence comes from Aepyceros melampus, assembly GCA_006408695.1. Classification (NCBI taxonomy): domain Eukaryota; kingdom Metazoa; phylum Chordata; class Mammalia; order Artiodactyla; family Bovidae; genus Aepyceros; species Aepyceros melampus. The sequence continues at coordinate 259,410 of SJXQ01008262.1, read as the reverse complement.
GAATCCAACACATCTTGGTGCAAATATGGAAAGGTAGACAAGTTTCTTCGCTTTCAATGAAGGAGAGGGCTCAAAAATCAGGGAAGACTGCCTGGAATAGGCAAGTGCTGAGGCAAACCCAGGAATGTAAGTTTTTAACAAGCTCCAGATTGTAATCTGAAGTTTGAAAGCTATTGCCATTCGAATTTGAGAACTACCGCTCTTGGTTACAAAACCTTGACATCTAGAGGCAACTCAGTTCTGCTGACCCTAAAAGAAGGATCTGTGTATCAGGCAGCCCTGCAGGGGGGTCCCTGCACACGACTTCTGGCCTGACCTGAAGGCAGAGGTCAGCACAATCCAACGGTAATGTTTCTCTCCGTCTGGTTTAAGCAAGGAAGACACCAGCCTTGTCGCTGGGGTCCCGCCGCACAGTCGCTGGGTGCCGTGAGTGACAGCAACATTTATAATCCTCACACCTGGCCACCTGCTACTTATAGTGACGAGTGGGCTGATCACCTGGAATTCTTGTCTGTCTTCCTGAACCAATTCCAAAAACCTGGGATCTCTGAAAACCTGAATGCAAAATCCCAGCATATCCCAGAGTGGGGTATGAAAATGCCAAACTCTCTACTTGCTGTTCCTCCCCACCGTTCCCCCTTCCTGCCCAGCCGGCTGCTTCTTTCAATGTGTCCTAACTACACGCCTGGCAAATGGGGCCTCGGCTCCTCCCAGGAGATAGCTTCAAAGCCCCAGACCGAGGCATCACACGTTTCCCCAATTAAAAGCTGTCCTCAAGAGCATCTCGCCAGAACCCCGAAGATAACGAGCCCTTGCTTCGCTCCAGCTCGCACCCTCTCCTGCGGGAGGAGATAAGGAGATGTGTTACTTGAGCCATATTTTTGGAAATTGCTAGTTAGTTGCAAAATGTTTCCTGAGGTAGTAAAAAAAAAAAGCACCAAGGACTGTAATTATTGGATTGTTTCACTTTTGAGGCCGGGGAGCAGATGTTCCACTTTCAAGACTTGGACACGTCTTGTCGCAAGTTATCTCCTCTTCTTGCCGCCTGGGCTCCCAGTTCACTGGCTTCCTTGAAGAGGCCCGCTTTGGAGATCAGTTGAACCACTGCCGGGGATTCAGTTTGCAAGGCTCTTAAGAAAGCTGCCCCGTACTGTAATCTGTTGCTAACAGATTTCAGTGTGATGTCGCCAGGAAAAATCGATATGTATAATGCTAGACTAGAAAGGCTTAGGACCGAATTTCAAAGATGAAATTCATTTTCCAAATTATATGCCTTTAAAAAAAAAATCAAACTTAGTTTGGATAAAGTAGAGAAATTATTCCATGTCTCTGCTTTCCTCTCTGCCACATTTTATCCCAGAACTGGAAAGTGACTTTCCTGAAATGGAAGCTAGTCCTGTGTTGCAGGAGATGGAGGTCGCAGTCCGTTCAAACGCCCAGCAGAGCTGGGAGTGATTCAGTTCAGTTCAGTTCAGTTTAGTCGCTCAGTCGTGTCCAACTCTTTGCGACCCCATGAATTGCAGCACTCCAGGCCTCCATTAAAAACAATTCATTGAATACATTTTCTTTCTTTAATAAAAAAAAAAAAGATTTTTCTTTTGATGGGGCCAGGCTTTCAAGTCTCTCTTGAATTTGTTACAATATTGCTTCTGCTCTAGGTTTTAGGCACAAGGCTTGTGGGAATTTAGTTCCTCCATCAGGGCTGGAACCCATACCCCCTGCATCGGAAGGTGAAGTCTTAACTAACTTCTGGACCCTAGGGAAGTTCCTCCCTCCTTCTTTTAAAATTCATGTAGTAGAGTGCCCAGTATGTGCTTGTCTCCAGGAATTAATTGTATCCTTTCTGTGTGTGTGGCTATGCTCCATGACATGTGGGATCTTAGTTCTTCAGCCAGGGATAGAACTCTCACCCCTTGCGTTGGCAGCGTGAAGTCTTAACCACAGGACCACCAGGGAAGTCCTTCTAGGAATTAATTTTAAATGGACCCACTTTAGCGCTGTCCATAGGGGTCGCCTATGTCAAACAGATTATGAAATGCGGTGTCCATACTCTGGCCGCCTGCTGCGAAGAGCTGACTCATCTGAAAAGACCCTGATGCTGGGAAAGATCTTGCAGCACTCCAGGCCTCCATTAAAAACAATTCATTGAATACATTTTCTTTCTTTAATAAAAAAAAAAAAGATTTTTCTTTTGATGGGGCCAGGCTTTCAAGTCTCTCTTGAATTTGTTACAATATTGCTTCTGCTCTAGGTTTTAGGCACAAGGCTTGTGGGAATTTAGTTCCTCCATCAGGGCTGGAACCCATACCCCCTGCATCGGAAGGTGAAGTCTTAACTAACTTCTGGACCCTAGGGAAGTTCCTCCCTCCTTCTTTTAAAATTCATGTAGTAGAGTGCCCAGTATGTGCTTGTCTCCAGGAATTAATTGTATCCTTTCTGTGTGTGTGGCTATGCTCCATGACATGTGGGATCTTAGTTCTTCAGCCAGGGATAGAACTCTCACCCCTTGCGTTGGCAGCGTGAAGTCTTAACCACAGGACCACCAGGGAAGTCCTTCTAGGAATTAATTTTAAATGGACCCACTTTAGCGCTGTCCATAGGGGTCGCCTATGTCAAACAGATTATGAAATGCGGTGTCCATACTCTGGCCGCCTGCTGCGAAGAGCTGACTCATCTGAAAAGACCCTGATGCTGGGAAAGATCGAGGGCAGGAGGAGAAGGGGACGACCGAGAATGAGATGGCTGGATGGCATCACCGACTCAATGGACACGAGTTTCGGTAAACTCCAGGAGTTGGTGATGGACAGGGAGGCCTGGCGTGCTGCGATTCATGGGGTCACAAAGAGTCAGACATGACTGAGCAACTGAACTGAACTGAAACGAAGAAATATATCTTAGATTGATTGCCTTAAACAATGTTACTTTCTTATAGTGCTGGAGGTTTGAAAGTCTAAGGTCTAGGTGCTGGCTGACCCAGTGTCTGGTAAGACTCACTTCCTGGTTTGCAAATGCTCATCTTGTGTCCTCACAGGCCAGAGAGCCAAGAAGCAGTGAGTTCTCTTGTGTCTCTCCTTATAAGAGCGCCCTTTCCATTCGCGAGGGTCCACTATCAGGGCCTAGTTACCTCTCAAAGATCCCGCCTCCGGATGCCATGATATTGGGGATTAGGTTTCAGATGATGGATTTTTGGGGTGGGGATGCAAACATTCAGTCATAGATGCTGTATATGCTGCTGGGGTGGGGGAGGGGTATGTACGACCTTGACAGTCTGGGTGGGGCTAGCTCTCGAGGAGGACTTCCTAGAAGATGTGATGCTTAATTTGAAACGTGGAACTCCAGCAAGCATTAGCCAGGCAGATGGGCCAGGGGTCAGAGGCAGGGGAAGGCGGTGGGGCATTTGATGATGGAGAATGTCCCAGGTAGGGAGGGCCACACCACAGAGTATGCAAGGGCCAGAGGGCACAGGAAGCATGTTTGCAGAACTGACATAAAACCTGGAAACAGTAATCGCTCATCCCTTCGTCGAAAGATACATTTAGTGCCTATCATTTGCCAGACCTGGTGCTAACCCAGAGAATAAACCCGTGATCAAGGCAGAATTGTTCTGATTATTATGAATACAATCAACTGCTCTTATGACTTCATTTCTTGAACACCAGGCACTTGAAGTACTTCACCTTTGTTATCTCATCTCATTCTACAAGAGCCATTTGAAACTGTACAGCTGAGTACACTGTACAGATGAGTAAACTGAGGCACAGATGACCTCAGTAATTTGCCCAAGGTCACCGTGCTGATGGGTTGAGGAGCCTAAATTCAAGCTATCCAAATCTAGAACTTAGTCTTGATTCATAATTGACTGGATTATGTGCAAAGGACCATAAAGAAGGCTGAGTGACGAAGAACTGACACTCTCAAATTGGTGCTGGAGAAGACTCTTGAGAGTCCGTTGGACTACAAGGAGATCCAACCAGTCCATCCTAAAGGAGATCAGTCCTGAATATTCATTGGAAGGACTGACGCTGAAGCTGAAACTCCAGTACTTTGGCCACCTGATGTGAAGAACTGACTCACTGGAAAAGACTCTGATACTGGGAGGGATTGCAGGCAGGAGGAGAAGGGGACGACAGAGGATGAGATGGTTGGATGGCATCACTGACTCGATGGACATGAGTTTGAGCAAGCTCCGGGAGATAGTGAAGGACAGGGAAGCCTGGCGTGCTTTCCTTCATGGGTTCCAGAGAACTGGACAGGACTTGGCGACTGAACAACAAAAATGTGCAAAGAGATTTGCTGTGAGAAACAGAGTGGCCTGCTGTTCTGGCTGCTGGAGCCTGGGGTTTCCTAAAATACCAGCTTTAAGTGTTAAAACTGGGAGAGTGATAGGTAAGTTTATATGCTAAAGAATTAGGATTTTACACAAAAAGCAACAGAGATCCTCATGTGAAAAGACTCTACTCTGATTGTCCAAAACCTCAGTTGCACAAAATGAGCCTTAGCCCCTCACTAAGTGACCCTGGGACTGCAAGGAGATCCAACCAGTCCATTCTGAAGGAGATCAGCCCTGGGATTTCTTTGGAGGAAATGACGCTGAAGCTGAAACTCCAGTACTTTGGCCACCTCATGCGAAGAGTTGACTCATTGGAAAAGACTCTGATGCTGGGAGGGATTGCGGGCAGGAGGAGAAGGGGACGACAGAGGATGAGACGGTTGGATGGCGTCACTGACTCCATGGGCATGGGTCTGGGCGAACTCCGGGAGTTGGTGATGGACAGGGAGGCCTGGCGTGCTGCGATTCATGGGGTCGCAAAGAGTCGGACACGACTGAGCGACTGAACTGAACTGAACTGAAGTTTCCATATTACTCTCTCCATACATCTCACCTTCTCCTTCCTCCCCACCCCTCTGTGTCCATAAGTCTGTTCGCTATGTCTGCATCTCCATTGCTCCCCTGAAAATAAATTCATCAGAACCATCTTTCTAGATTCCATATATGTGTGTTCAATTTGGTTCAGTCACTCAGTTGTGTCTGACTCTTTGTGACTCCATGGACTGCAGCTTGCCAGGCCTCCCTGTCCTTCACTATTTCCCAGAGCTTGCTCAAACTCATGTCCATTGAGTCGGTGATGCCATCCAACCATTTCATCCTCTGTTATCCCCTTCTCCTCTTGCCTTCAATATTTCCCAGCATCAGGGACTTTTCTGAGGAGTCATTTCTTCACATCAGGTGGCCAAAGTATTAGAGCTTCAGCTTCACATCAGTCCTTCCAATGAATATTCAGGACCAATTTCCTTAAGGATAGACTGGTCGGATCTCCTTGCTGTCCAAGGGATTCTCAAGAGTCTTCTCCAGCACCACAGTTCAAAAGTATCAATTCTTTGATGTTCAGCTTTCTTTATGGTCCAACTTTCACTTCTGGAAAAGCCATAGCTTTGACTAGACGGACCTTTGTTGACAAAGTAATGTCTCTGCTTTTTAATATGCTATCTAGGTTTCTTATAACTTTCCTTCCAAGGAGCAATTGTCTTTTAATTTCATGGCTGCAGTCACCATCTGCAGTGATTTTAGAGCCCAAGAAAATAAAGTCTGTCACTGTTTCCATTGTTTTCCCATCTATCTGCCATGAAGTGATGGGACCGGATGCCTTGATCGTTGTTTTCTGAATGTTGAGTTTTAAGTCAGCTTTTTGTCTCCTCCTTCACTTTCATCAAGAGGCTCTTTAGTTCCTCTTCACTTTCTGCCATAAGGATGGTGTCATCTGCATATCTGAGGTTATTGATATTTCTCCTGGCAATCTTAATTCCAGCTTGTGCTTTGTCCAGCCCGGCATTTCCAGTATTTGTCTTTCTCTTTCTGGCTCACTTCACTCTGTGTAATACGCTCTCGGTTCCTCCATTTCATTAGAACTGACTCACAGGTGTTCCTTTCTATGGCTGAGTAATATTCCATGGTATATATGTACTGCAGCCTCTTTATCCATTCATCTGTCGATGGACATCTAGGTCGCTTGCATGCTTTAGCTATTGTAAATAGTGCTGCAGTGAACGCTGGGGTGCGTGTATCCTTTTCAATTTTGGTTTCCTCTGGGTATATGCTTAGTAGTGGGATTGCTGGGTCATATGGTGGGTTTTTTCCCTAGTTTTTAAAGGAATCTCCATATGGTTTTCCATAGTGGCTGTATCAATTTACATTCGCACCAACAGTGCAAGAGGGTTCCCCTCTCTCCACACCCTCTCCAGCATTTATTGTTTGTAGACTTTTTCATGATGGCCATTCTACTGGTGTGAGGTGATATCTCATTGTGGTTTTGATTTGCATTTCTCCAATAATGAGCAATGTTGAATATCTTTTCATGTGCTTGTTAGCCATCTATATGTCTTCTTTGGAGAAATGTCTGGTTAGGTCTTTTTCCCACTTTTTGATTGGGTTATTTGTTTTTCTGGTATTGATTTGTATATTTTGGAGATTAATCCTTTGTCAGTTGTTTCATTTGCTATTATTTTCTCTCATTTTGAGGGTTGTCTTTTCACCTTGTTTATAATTTCCTTTGCTGTGCAAAAGCTTTTTCATTTATCTGGGTCCCACTTGTTTATTTTTGTTTTTATTTCCATTACTCTAGGAGATGGGTCATAGAAGTTCTTGCTTTATGTCATCGAGTGTTCTGCCTATGTTTTCCTCTACGAGTTTTATAGTTTCTGGTTTTACATTTAGGTTCTTTAACCCATTTTGAGTTTATCTTATGTATGGTGTTAGGAAGTGTTCTCATTTCATTCTTCACACATAGCTGTCCAGTTTTCCCAACACCACTTATTGAAGAAGCTATATTTTCCCCATTGTATCTTTTTGCCTTCTTTGTCGAAAGTAAAGTACCCATTTGTGCATGGTAATAATATTGATAAGAGCAAGCTGAGTGTTTTGCTTACTGTGGTAAGGAGAACACTGCCTCAGGAAGCTTTGCTAGCATTTCAGAGTTGGGAGATAAGATCCGAATTGTACTAAGAATTAGAAGTTTAGTTTATGGTGGCTCTTTCAAGTTGGAGGCTCAATTAGCACCAGGTAATGATGTCAATACAAGAGCCCAGGATTTTGTGGGAACAGCAAAGTGAGGATTCTGAAGCCTGGGAGTCAGAGAATCTTAGGTTGAACTGGCGGGTGATATTTTCCATTGAAGAGTTGGAGAGGTCTTTCAGGACTTGATTGGGAAGTTTCCACAATGAACAAGCAGACCATTTGCTCAGACAGGAGAGTCCTGGAAAGTTAAAGCCTTGGTAATGAAGATAAGGCTGGAAAGTCACGAGAGTCAGTGAGGGGTGGTTTCCTTCCTGTCCAGAGAGTCCTCACCATGGACAGTTCCCTCCAAAGGACCCCCAAGACCGTGCTACGTGCCGGATGAAGGTGCCCCAAAAGGCTGTGATGGCTCGGAGCCCAGCACAGGGGATGCAGACAGGGCCTTTCCCATAGATTTCGGGCCTGCTCTGTAGTCAGTGTCTCAGCAGTCTCTTTACAGCCATCTTATCAGCTTCTGCTTTCCCGATGCTCCCTAAAGGGCCCAAAGCCAGCCTAAGAAACCCAGTGGGTGCAAACATCCCCATGCCCTCAAGCTTCTCTTTCTCCCCTTCTCAGATCCTCCTTGCTTCAAAGTTGCCCTCACTTCCCCTGGGTACAAGGAAAGCAAAACTGCTCGGCCTGTGACAGTGTCTGCTGACTCACTGACACTGGCATCATCTGTGTCGTGCGTTTCTGTGTGGGTGGGTATTCCTCAGAAAGCCTCCCCCTTCTCTCTAATTCTATCAACCCTTTCGATCCTTACCACTCTCCTCTTTCATGAGATGATCAGTGTTAATTCTGGTCACTAATAATCTTGCCCCAACTGCCCATCTATTATTCTGTCTTTATTCCTTTTTATCATCTCCTCTGGCATTTCCTTATTTGCAATTTGATTTCTAATCACCTTCTGTCTTAGACTGTTCTTTTTCCCCAATGTGTTATTATGCAATTTTTTTAAACCTATAGAAAAGTAAAAAGCATTACACAGTGAATACCCAGACACCCATTGCCTAGAGACAAATCAGCACACTTTTCCAGTAAAAGATGGGATAGTAAATACTGTAGGCTTTGCAGGACGTATGGTTTCTGACTACTCAGCTCTGTTGGTGTGAGGCAAAGGCAGCCATAGACAGTATGCAAATCAAAATGAGTGGGCATGGCTGTGTTCCAATAAAACTTTATTTACAAAACAGGCATGTCCTGACCCCGACCTAGAATCTACTGTAAATATTTTCCTACACTTACTTGCTTTACCGTGTGTGTAGCTGTCCCTCGTTCCTCTTACTTCTGACCTATTTCAGATTCTGGGCATCAGTACACATCACCCTGAAACACTTCCTCTGTCCCTTCCATATGTAAGGTGCCACAATCTTTTTTTCCCAAAAGCTGTAATTTCTTTAATGACAAACATTTACTAATTCAACAAACATTTACCTGTCTACTGTTTTCTAAGTGAAGTCGTTCAGCCGTGTCCAACCCTTCACGACCCCATGGACCGTAGCCTACCAGGCTCCTCTGTCCATGGGATTTTCCAGGCAAGAGTACTGGAGTGGGGTGCCATTGCCTTCTCCAGGGGATCTTCCCGACTCAGGGATCGAACCCTGGTCTCCCACATTGTAGGCAGACGCTTTACCGTCTGAGCCACCAGGGAAGTCTGTTTTCCAAGCGCAGCTCTAAATAAGATAAAAAAAAAAAGAAAAAGAGATCAGCACTTACTATCTAAAAAGAAAACTGTTATGCAAATGAACAGATACAAGGCAGCTGATAATAGAAATAGGAACAAAGAATCATTGATTTTAAGAAAAAAGAACATAAACTCTAACCTGGGAGAGAGGCTTCATGAGAAGTTCAAGGTGGGATTAAACAGTGATCTGGGCTTCCCTCTGACACTGCTTATGTTGCCCTTGTGCATTGCTCCGTCCATTATTTGGCTTTTGTTTTGCTTTAAGAACCACTTCCCACCGCCCCACCCACCTCCCCCACCAAGAGGTCACTGTTGGGAGTAATACCTATCCCCCACTCCCTATTAATCCACTCTGATGTATCTCCACCAGAATATTAAAGGAAATCAGTCCTGGGTGTTCATTGGAAGGACTGATGTTGAAGCTGAAACTCCAATATTTTGGTCACCTGATGTGAAGAGCTGACTCATTTGAAAAGACTCTGATGCTGGGGAAGATTGAAGGCAGGAGGAGAAGGGGACGACAGAGGATGAGATGGTTGGATGGCATCACCGACTCAATGGACATGAGTTTGGGTAAACTCCGGGAGTTGGTGATGGACAGGGAGGCCTGCCTGCTGCGGTTCATGGAGTCACAAAGAGTCGGACATGACTGAGCAAGTTAACTGAACTGATGGTTCCACTTCTTACTCAACTCCAGGGGTTCCCAAATAGGAGCACACATGGGAATCACCCAAAGGGTAAAAAAGGAACAAAAATGTTAAGTAATAAGCAGAGCTGAGTTCTGCTAATCTCCAGGTTCTGGAAGCAGAGAGCAGTAACTGGAAGTCTGGCTTCTGAGGGCTAGTGGGGATGCAAGGGGCTCCCAGTGAGGCAGGGACCCAGACAATACCGTTGCTTGAAGCAAGTCAGGATCAGATCATCCCACAAACTGTCGTCAAGTCTAAGCCAGTCAGTCAGTGACAGCTGTGTAGAAGCAGAGAGCCAGCAGGAGAGAGAAACATACATACACCTTTCACTCACAATGATTCTGGAAACCAAATCATAGAGCAGTAAAAAGCTAAGATCAATTTGATTCAGAATTCACTCCAGATGAAACAAATTTAAAATGCGAATCTGCCAAAGACACTAAAATTATTACATTTAGAACACTTTAAAAACATGTGTGTATGCTATGTCACTTCAGTCGCGTCTGTCTCTGTGACCCCATGGACTGTAGCCCGCCAGCCTCCTCTGTCCATGGGAGTTTCCAGGCATGAATACTGGAGTGGGTAGCCATCCCTCCTCCAGGGAATCCTCCTGACTCAGGGATCGAACCCTCATCTCTTACGCCTCCTGCATTGGCAAGTGGGTTCTTTACCACTAGTGCTACCTCGGAAGCCTAGAAAAGGTGTAACCCCATTAAAACAGAAATTACGAAGCCAAAACAAGTTTGATAAAATAAGAACAGGTGGATATGAAGAGGAGGGCTGTTATCAAGAACCAGATCTTTCAGCAAAGTGATCTTGAACTTTTCGGCCTCTTCAACTGTGAGAAATAATCGTTTGTTACATGTGTGCTCAGTCACTCAGCTGTGTCTGACTCTGTAGCCCACCAGGCTCCTCTGTCCATGGGATTTTCCGGGCAAGAATATTGGATGGGTGGCCATTTCCTCCTCCAGGGGATCTTCCCGACCCAGGGATCAAACCCACGTCTCCTGTGTCTCCTGCACTGGCAAGCGATTCTTTTCCACTGACCCACCTGGGACTCCCTTATGTTTAAAATGCTCTATAAAAACTTTGCAGAGGAGTTTGCTGTGTTTATTTCTGTCTCTGTCTGCTCACTGCTCTTTACCTGTTACCGCCGTGCAATCTGGTCATTTCTGGAAACTTCTCTCTCCCTGGGTCCCTCTATTTCTGTGCGGCCAAAGCCCTCAGGCACATTTCCACTCTTGTATTTGATCCTTGGTGTTTGATGCTTTTCCTCCTCATATATACTCCTCCGTTCCTTAGCTCTGAGGTTGCTTCCTAACTCTACCTACTTCTCAATGTCCTTTGCCAGTGTCTTCTCTTCCCTTGACCACTTAAACGCTGGTGTGCCCCAGAGCTCTGATCTCAGTAACCCTTGATCCGTGTATAACCTCAGGCACATAAAAGCTTCTCCTGTACGTCCATGCTGATGATTCAGGAGTTTCCACCCCCCAGGACAGAACTCTATCCTGAAGCTCAGCCCCTGGAATTCAACCACAAACCAGGCATTTTCACTTGGATGGCTTTGGAGCACACCAAACCTTTAAAATATTCAGACTGAAATCGTCTCCTCTGCCCTATACCCTCCCCTCCTGAACCCTATGGTGACAGGCAGAATAATGACCCTCCAAACACGCGTGCGTGCATGCTCAGTAGCAAAGTCGTATCTTACTCTCAGTCATGCTATGGACTGTAGCCCGCCAGGCTCCTCTGTCCATGGATTCTCCAGGCAAGAACACTAGCGTGGGTTGCCATTTCCTTCTCCCAACCCACGAATCAAACCCACGTCTCCTGCATTAACAGGCTGATCCTTTACGGCTGAGCCACCAGAGAAGCCCTTTCCAAAGATGCCCACATCCTAATCTCTGGAAACTGTGGATAGGTTACCTAGTACAGCAAAAGGGGCTTTGCAGATGAGGTTAAAAATCCTGACGCCCCTGGATAAAAATCCAAGGGACGATTACCTTGGATTTTCCAGGCGAGCCCAGGGTCATCCTGAGACTTCATCAGCGTGCTCTCCGGGGAAAGCTGGAGGGAGGAGAGTCAGAGAAGGAGAGGTGAGAATGGAGACAGGCAGGAGTCACGTGGGGCTGTGAACCAAGAAACCGGAGCGGCTTCTAGAAGCTGTAGACAAGGAAATGAACTCTATTCTAGCGCTTCCAGAAAGGGCACATTGCGCTAGATGCATTTTGAGCTTTGGGACAACTCCTGAACCATGAAATGACAAATCTGTGTGGTTTTCAGCCACCAAGTTTCCTGTAATTTGTTGCAGCAGAAAGAGGGAAACAGTGAATTCATAGCAACTCTTTCTTCTCCTCTGCGTTGTTACTGAGGACAGTCTAGGTCTTGCTCTCTCCTCTCTTATATCCAAGGAGGTGACAAGTCACATCCCTGCATTTCTTTCCGGCTCTCATCACTCCCTCCTACGAGCCTGCTGCAATAAGCTGCTGGACCCCTGCCTATGGCCAGCCCCTCCTTTGCTTCATTTCCCTTTAATCCTCAGACCCACACCCATTTTCCCCAGGCTGCCAAAGCAACCTTTTAAAAATGTATACCTAAGCATATGATTTTTTAATTAAAATCCTTTTCTGCTTCTCTATTGCTTTCGGGATCAGGTCGCCTTCCTCAGGGAGCATACAAAGCCCTTGCTCAGGCCTTTCAACTCTCCTATTAGGCTCCTCATCTGTAGCCAGGTTTTTTTTTTCTTCTCTCTCTCTCTCTTTTTTTTTTTTTTTGCTCCAACCAAACCTGCAACTTGCTAAGGCAAAAGTTCTTAGCAAGGGGTTTGCTTCAGAATCACCGATCAAGCATGTGAAAAACCAGACAAGCATTGCTCCTGCCTTGGCAGATTCTTGCTCAGTAGTTCTGAGGACAAAATCGTATCTTCATAAAGCTAACAGCCTATCTGATATACAGTGGAATATTACTCAGCCACAGAAAAGAATGAAATAATCCATTTATAGCAACATGGATGAGCCGAGAGATTATCGTACTAAGTGAAGTTAGTCAGACAAAGACAAAAATCACCTGCAAGTGGAATCTTAAAACATGACACAAAGGAAGCTCTTTACAAAACAGAAATAGACTCACAGACGTAGAAAACTAGCGTATGGTTACCAAGGAGGAAAGGACAGGGGATGGATACGTTAGGAACCTGGATTAACAGATACACACCGCTGTATATAAAATAAACATCAAAGACCTGCTTCCTATATGGCCTGGGGAACTGTACTCAATATCCTGTAATAACCTATAAAGGAAGAAATCTGAAAGGAGAAATATATATGCATACACACACACATATACTGAGATCACTTTCCTATAGCCTGAAACTAGCACACCATTGTAAATCAACTATATTTCTATTTTTTTCTTTTCAATTTATTTTTTTATTGAAGGATAATTGCTTTACAGAATTTTGTTTTCTGTCAAACCTCGACATGAATCAGCCATAGGTCTACATACATCCCCTCCCTTTTGAACCTCCCTCCCATCTCCCTCCCCATCCCACCCCTATATTTTGATTTTTAAAAAAAAGTGAAAGAAAAAATAACCGAGTGATCTGGCCTGAGAGCCTCTAGCTCTTTCAGAGCCTGTGCTTCCCCTTCACTGTGCCGTCTGCCTGGCACCCCCCCTTTGCTCTTGGTACTTATTCCTTAGGCATGTCCCTTCTTCCATAGAGCTTTCCATCCTGATCAGGCGCTCTTCTAAAGGGCTTCCTTGGAAATCTGCATATAATTCCTGGCTGACCTGTTGCTCGAGCTCATTCCCCTCCCCTGCTCCTCCCCAGCCTCTTGTGAGCAGGAATCAGGCAAGCCCTAATGCCCACGACACTGCCTGGCACACAGTGAAGACTCCAACCAAAGCATCTCTTACTGCCTTCTCTCCCCCTTCTGCCCGGCACACTCCCACACGGGCACACATTGGGATTCTCGTTTCTGGTCCCTTCTGTCCTGTTCAGACCATGCTGTGGCTCTGATTTTTCTCATCACGTGGTAGGTAACCTCAAACCTGAGGTTCAGAGAAGGCCAGGGAGGATTTAGTCAGATGAAATAGGTCAGGATGACTTGGCTTGTGTTTTGTTAGCCAGACAGACATCGTCACTGCCAGGAAACTGGATTGACCTTTCGAGAATGGGGCACTGGGATAAGAATTTTCCAGCTAGCCTAGTGGCTGGGTCCTGCCTGCCCACCACTCTCTAAGAGATGACGAGTGGATTTGCCAGTGGAGAAGAACAGACACTTTGCTGTCTAGAGCAGGATAGATAGGAATGCTCAAGAGAGGCCAATACCTTCATTATTATTTTTTGTCAAGTCCCCTCTGCACTTACCTGCAAAGTGCTGATCCTGATGATATGCTCTTGCTAGCGCTGTTCACAGATATGTTACCCAGGCTGCAAAATTAAAACACGCATTAACTATTCCATGTAGTTTTATGATACTGGGTTAATTAGGTAAAGCTTTCTTGTGAAAACATCCAGTAAATAACACAGAATTCTTTCTGTTATTATTTATTGAATGTGTCAAACACAAATCTTCATTCAGCCTTTTAAGTTTGGACAGAAAAAGAACACGCCAGGGCCATTTGATTTAGAAATCCAGACCCTGGGGTCATTTTGACCATGCTTATAAGCAACCCTACAATAATAAAACAGTCAGGCATTTAAGGGGAGAAAGCACATTGCAATGTGGAATAGTTTCCATTGCAAGCTGCCAATTTGAAATGATCTTTCTCTGACACGATTTAATTTGAAAACTACTGAGGTCATTTCCTTTTAACTCAGTTCTACACAAGCAAAACTGCATTTTCCAGTTAATTCAATTAAACAAATGGGTGAATTGATTTTTTTTTTAAAGAATGTAATTGACCAATTATTTTCAATTAACTGGCCAATTTTCTTCAAAGTGGCCTGCAGGTAGAGTCCAACGTGACTGCCCCTTATGGATGGATTATATGGAGGGCACTCGATGGTCTATCCAGAAATTTCTTTCCGTATCTCTTAGGGCCCCGGACACTGTATCGGATATAGAGGTTTAGGACATATACTGTTGTGCTAGGACTGAGCTCATGATCACTTTGGGAAGACAAGCCACCAAAGATAACTAATACACAAGACAGGAGAGGGAGAACCAGCAGTTTATAATTTAGAATGTTCTAGAAAAAGGCTAGTCTCTGGGAAGATTTTATGCAGAAATTAAGACTGAAGATAAGGTTTGGCTGGACATGGGAAGGTGCGGATAGAGAGACAAGTGAGGATATTCCCAGGGGAAGGGGCTAAGGGGGCCAGTACTGGGCTGAAAGGTGGAGAAATTGGATGAGTGAAAGGACATTTAGGCAAAATGAAGGTAAAGCCGGAAGGGCTTGAATGACCACACCAGGCTTCTGTGTGGATAAGATATAGGCTAAACACCTTCGGAGGGCCCAGAGTGAAGATAAAACCGGAGAACTCGTACGTGATGCTGAGGCAGAGAGAGGCTTGTGGTGGAGCCACCCGTGCTCCCTGCCTGGTGCGTGTAGCTCTGCCCCTCATTTGGCTCTCGCCTTCCGCAGTTCTTCTCAGTCCTAATCACAACTTTTCCTGCATTAACCCTTTTAACACAGTAAGACTGTGGGCTTCCCTGGTGGCTCAGACGGTGAAGAATCTGCCTGCAGTGCAGGAGACCTGGTTCGATCCCTGGGTTGGGCAGATCCCCGGGAGAAGGGCATGGCAACCCACAGTATGCTTGCCTGGAGAATCCCATGGACAGAGGAGCCTGGTGGCTACAGTCCATGGGGTCACAGAGTCAGACACAACTGAGCAAATAAGCACAGCAACCCTTTTTCAGCTAGACAAGTAAGAGGAAAGTTTTTACTTTTCTTATTAGGCTCCTGTCTTGTAATCTTCCTTCCTCACGAGATTCCCCTCAACACATTAACAAGGTGGAAATTAAAGAGGAAATTGGCAAAATAAATAAATAAATAAAACGACATCCAAAAATGTCATCTAAAAAACTAGCATAGACACAGATGTTGATTCTTCTATGTATCTATTTCATTTATACTTTTTCAATTCTTTTCAGGGACGTTCATAATAATACTTTCTTTGTAGAGCCATGGGAATTAAGTGATAACATTTATTAAAATGGACCTAACACTGAAACATGTATATTACCGTGTGTGAAATAGATGAACAGTCCAAGGTTGGTGCATGAAACAGGGCACTCAAAGCCGGTGCACTGGGGCAACTGAGGGATGGGAAGGGGAGGGAGGTGGGAGGGGGGTTTAGGACGGGGGACACGTACACCCGTGGCTGATTCATGTAACATATGGCAAAACCCACCGCAATTCTGTAAAGTAATTAGCCTCCAATTAAAATAAAATAATTAATTTTAAAAAGAAAAAAAATGGACCTAATATTAAACCAGTCAGTCTCAAAGGAAATCAACCCTGAATATTCATTGGAAAGTCTGTTGCTGAAGCTGAAGCTCCAATACTTTGGTCACCTGATATGAAGAGCTGATTCATCGAAAAAGACCCTGATGCTAAATTAAAGGTAAAAGCAAAAGGGAGCAGCAGAGGATGAGATGGTTAGACAGCATCACTGGCTCAGTGGACATGAATCTGAGCAAACTTCAGGGGGCAATGTAGGACGAAGGAGCCTGGCATGCTACTATCCATGGGGTTGCAAAGAAACTTGCTTGGAATTCAAGGCTCTCTCTACTCTGCATTGTCTGTGAATGCATTCAAAATGATTAGTGTACATTTTTACGCTAGGCATATAATACCCTCAATGCACACAGTCTTTTTTTTTTTTTTCCCCACATCCTATGGCATCTGGGCGGAGAAGGCAATGGCACCCCACTCCAGTACTCTTGCCTGGAAAATCCCATGGATGGAGGAGCCTGGTAGGCTGCAGTCCATGGGGTCGCTAAGAGTCGGACATGACTGAGCGACTTCCCTTTCACTTTTCACTTTCATGCATTGGAGAAGGAAATGGCAACCCACTCCAGTGTTCTTGCCTGGAGAATCCCAGGGATGGGGGAGCCTGGTGGGCTTCTGTCTTGGGGTCGCACAGAGTCGGACACGACTGAAGCGACTTAGCAGCAGCAGCATGGCATCTGGGATCTTAGTTCCCTGACCAAGGATCGAGCCTGTGCCTCCTGCCATAAAAGCGTAGAGACTTAACCCCTGGACCACCAGAGAAGTCCCTGTGTAGTTTGCTTTTTTTTAAATACAGCTATTCTTGAGAGTCCCTTGGACTGCAAGTAGATCCAACCAGTCCATTCTAAAGATCAACCCTGGGATTTCTTTGGAAGGAATGATGCTAAAGCTGAAACTCCAGTACTTTGGCCACCTCATGCGAAGAGTTGACTCATTGGAAAAGACTCTGATGCTGGGAGGGATTGGGGGCAGGAGGAGAAGGGGACAACCGAGGATGAGATGGCTGGATGGCATCATTGACTCAATGGGCGTGAGTCTGAGTGAACTCCGGGAGATGGTGATGGACAGGGAGGCTTGGTGTGCTGCGATTCATGGGGTCGCAAAGAGTTGGACACGACTGAGTGACTGAACTGAATTCCACTAAGAGGAAATTGATAGAAGTTTATCAGCTCCCCATTGAAAAGGATGGAGACCTAATCAGGGAGAAGCATATGAGCGTAGAGAGAAGCATATCATTTGGGCATGGAGGTACCAAAAGAACAGGGTTGATGCCTCCGTGATCCATGGCTTTGCCTGGTGCCAACCCCCTGCCTTGCACTTTGAGTGGCCAATTAACTCTTGTTAACTGAAGGAGTAAATGAGGAAATGGCCTGTTCCTGTCTAGGAAGCCAAGGGAAGTTACAGATTGTCATACACATACCTCTGGGAAGTGATTCTGGAAGCAAAGGCATTGAGATACTAGAGATCTGAACTCAGCCAAGGTGTGTGGAACAAATCTCATTTCCCGGAAGTGTCTTGGAGAAGGAAGTAGAATTTCTTAAGAGAAAGGACAGGAAGGGAGGGTGATATCTGAGGCTTAGGATGAGACCCAGCAGAAGACAGGGGTTTGATAATCTGAGGACGAGAGAGGCTGGTGTCTCAAGAGAGGGGTGGAGGCCACTTCTGTGAAATTTTGCTCAGATCCGCGTCGCACCAACAAGAATCACACCAGTGTGAGCTTCTCTGGTCTCTCCCTCTTACTCTTCCAAAGTCCTTATTATCCTAGACCAGACTGAAATGCTCTGAAACGAATTATTTGATGTGCTCTAATTTAAGATCTCTGCATGCAAATGCTGGTCCCAGGCTGGGTTAAGGCCACCCAAAATTTAGGGGGGGACCGGGGATATTTTGAACATCTTTACCTTTCATGTTCACCATCTGTCCTTAATCCGGGCAGACTATGGTCTCGATGCCATCTCCCGCATGCCCTGAGTGGGGCTGCGGCTCCTATTGGTGCTTTCAAGCCCCAAGAGGCCTGTGAGGAGTGCATGAGGCCCATGAAGGCAAAACCAAGCTGGCTCTCGAATGGAGGATTCTTCTTCCCAGCCCCTGCCTCTCACATATTAAGCAGTTAATATCTGTGCCATCCCGTGAGGCCACAGGAAAGCACGCACATCCCCACACATGGGGGCCAGATGACTTGGATGCAGAGCTGTCTCGGCCGGTCTCAGCTTCCCTCTAAGACATCAGTGAAAGCAAGCATATGACACGCTCACAACATCTGCCGTGTTCTATACGGAGGAGACTCTGATGCTGGGAAGGATTAAAGGCAGAAGGAAAAGAGGGTGGCAGAGGATGAGACGGTTGGATGGCATCACCAACTCACTGGACACGAACTCGGGAAAACTCCGGGAGATCGTGAAGGACAGGGAAGCCTGGCGTGCTGCAGTCCATGGGGTTGCAAAGAGTTGGACACAACCTGGCAACTGAACAATAATGAATATGAGTTTAATAGAGAAGCCCATCCCTTTTCTTTACCACAGCCTAGACTTCCTTTTCTAAATGGAGATCCAAAGGTTGGAAGGAAATGGAAAGAACACACTATTAAACTTCTTTAGAGTCAGCTTCTAGATGTGTGGAAAAAAGGATGGTCAAGCCCATTTGACAGATACGTGGTGAGGCTCAGAGTCAGGGGTCAGTGGTTTCCAATCACATGATAGATATTCTTCCAACTTCTGCGCGTCACCACCATCTTGATCCTCATCATCTACACAGAGAAATTCTACTCTAAGGAGCTGGGTGACTTGTCAATCAAAATGGAACAGGAAAAATTTGCCTCACACAGCTGACAGAGTCATTCTGGGTTGCTGCCCTACTCATAGACCTGCTGATGCCTGTTCTTTGTAATAACAGTATAACTGTAACAGTATAGCTGTTATTACAAAGTGTGTTATTATTAACTGTGGTGCTGGAGAAGACTCTTGAGAGTCCCTTGGACAGCAAGGAAACCAAACCAGTCCATCCTAAAGGAAATCAACCTTGAATATTCTTTCGAAGGAATGATGCTGAAGCTGAAACTCCAATATCTTGGCCACCTGATGTGAAGAACTGACTCATTAGAAAAGACTGTGATGCTGGGAAAGACTGAAGGCGGGAGGAGGAGGGGCCAACAGAGGATGAGATGGTTGGATGGTATCACCAACTCAATGGACATGAGTTTGAGCAAGCTCCAGGAGTTGGTGATGGACAGGGAGGCCTGGTGTGCTGCAGTCCATGGGGTCGCAAAGAGTCAGACACGACTGAGCGATTGAGCTGACTGAGCAGAATAGCACAGCTTTGTATCACTTCTCCATTTCCAAGAGTATTTCCAATTGTCTTTGTTGCATCAGTCAGAATAGGCTATCCCATGTTGCAATAAGGAGCCATTTTCAGAATATCTTTGACTTAAATGAACAAAGGTTTACTTCTCATTCAGGTTATATGTATTTCATGGGTTGGCTGGGCTCTTTGATCACCAGATTAATCCAGGAATCCAGGATGATGGGCCCAGACTATTTCAGTTGTTGATCAGGAAAGAGAACTCTGGAAGGTCTAGAACTGACAATTAATGCCCTGGCTTGGGAGTGATGTGTGTTACTTATGCTCACAGCTCATATATCTAATCACATGACCTCACTCAACCACAGGACGGCAGAAGTATAATCTTATACGTGCCTGGAAGGTGGAGAGAGTGGGCAAATCTTAGTGAAGTGACAGCCATGTTTCGCTGTCACAACCCTCTTTGAGATGGGAAGAACAAATATTATCTTTCAGATATTACAGAAAAGGATAGTTAGACTCAAAGAGAAGACTGTAAATTGTTGGTCAGTTGCTAAGTCCAACTCTGTGTGACCCGATGAACTGCAGCACGCCAAGCCTCCCTATTCTCTATCTCCTCGAGCTTGCTCAAACTCATGTCCATTGTGTCGGTCATGCCATCCAACCGTCTCATCCTGTCGCCCCATTCTTCTCCTGCCCTCAGTCTTTCCCAGCATCAGGGTTTTTTCCAATAAGTCGGTTCTTCACATCAGGGGGGCCAAAGTATTGGAGCTTCAGCTTCAGCCACCAGTCATTCCAATGAATATTCAAGGTTAATTTTATTTAGGATTGATTGGTTTGATCTCTTTGCTGTCCAAGGGACTGTCAAGAATCTTCTCCAGCACCGCAGTTCGAAAGCATTTCATTATAGTTTCATAAATTTAAGAGAAACAGTGATATTTTTTTGCCAGCCAGAATTAAGATTCCATATCCTTAGAAAACAACATGAGAATCTTAATTTTTGGCACCCCTTGTTTCCCAAAGGTACTTCCTGTTATTTCTGTGACAAGCTACCATTCTATTTAAACAAACTTGTTACCTGCTACTTGCTTACTTCTTTAACCAATCATTTGTAAACCTTTTTTTTCTTGTGGAATTTTGTAAAAGCAAAAAAATATAAAGTTATCAAGGCACTAGAAACCAGTGGACTGTCTATTACTTTGGAGGACACTACTTCAAGAGCTTTCCAGGTGTTGCTAGTTGTAAAGAACCCACATGCCAGCGCAGGAGACGCAAGAGATGAAGATTAGATCCTTGGATTGGGAAGATCCCCTGGAGGAGGGCATGGCAACCCATGCCAGTATTCTTGCCTGGAGAATCCCATGAAGAGAGGAGCCTGGCAGACCATAGTCCATACGGTTGCACAAAGTTGGCACGACTGAAGCGACTTAGCATGCACGCACATTGCTTCAAAGGTTAGTGGTTTAAAACAACTTTTTAATTGGAGACACAGGTGTTGGTCAGAAATTCAAGATGGACTTGGAGATCCATCTGTAACCCACATGCCTTCAGCTGGGGTAGCTGGGCTGGAGGAGCCACTTCAAAAGTGGCTTCTTCCCTCACATGTCTTCAGCCTTGGTGTTCTTTGGCTGTTTTTTCTTTCTCCTGTATTATTTCATATCCCTCACGACATCTCAGTGGAGCTTGGCTTCATACAGCAGGGTAGCCTCTGAGTGGTTGGACAGCTCAAGATGCCAAGGAGGAGTGTTTCAGTGACCTAATTTCAGAAGTCCTACCAAGTCATTTCCACATTCACTTGGTCTGATAAGTTGTTAAGGGGACTCAGATTCAAAGGACACCTTATCCTGTTGGAAGATATTCCAGCTGCCATGTTGCCAAAGGTTCAGAAGTGCTGAGTGGCTTGCCAAAGTTGACCTGGTTGCTTGATTCCCATCCAGCTTTCTGCCATTGAGCAAATTTCTGCTTTCTTTCTTACAAATTACAGCCCTTCTCTGGGCCCGAGATTCTGTACTCATAAATGTGTGAACCTGGAAAAATGAATCTCTGGGGTTGGTTTCTAACATACATTTAGCGAGTCCTATAATTTTGCAACTTGCTTTCAAATGTTGCTCAAAAGTCGACTGCACCACTCCCCCACCCCCAGCCATGGAAGCTCTTCTGATGAATAAAACCTAACTTTCATCACACACTCTCCATTAGTGAATTTCCTCGGCACACATGTGGTTAGCTTTTGCACTAAGATCAAGCTTTGTGCTTGTTTTAATGTGTAACAAGCCCCAATTCCCAACAACTTTATCCAACATGGGTCTCTTCCTTCCAAAATTCCTATTACATTTTTAGTTCAAACCACAGAAATCGGCCTTTGAGGACATGGTGTCTTGCACTGCTTTTAAATTGTTTCATGTGTATAAGACCTGTCTTGCCAACTAGACTTATACTTCGTGGGCATTTTTCATACTTCATACTTATAACGTTATTACAGTAAGGGGTGTGAGAAGTGTGTACTAAATGCCTATTGATGATTATTGAGTTTCTTATGTTCTTATACATGTTACCATTTGGCTTGTTGGATCACTTTCTGGTTAGTCTATCGAGAGCAGCAGTTTTCATTTATTGGATTATTAACCCTCCGAAGAACTAGATACTCAATGATGTACCATTCATGACACAATACATTTTTCTAGGTAGTTCCTTCCTTCTGATTTGCTAATCCAAGAATTACACCTACACCAAGGACCTTTACCAAAAACTTCCACCTGATTCTTTACTTGTAGAGGCTCCAGTGTTTTCTTACAAAGAAACAACATCATTATCAAAGAAAGAAATTTAATATTGATGCATAATATTATTTAACATGCAGTCCATAATGCACTTAACCTATTTTTGCATTCATTTTTTCTCTATATAAGGTTTTATTTTTCTACCCAATCTAGATTTGCACACTGCATTTGCCACCTCTCCATAGATTCCTAAAGTTTTCATGAAATTAAAGTATTTGAAGATTCTGGGCTGAGTATTTTGTAGAATATGTCAAAACCTGGATGATTATACACAGATCAAATGTTTTGGATAGGAGAACTATGGGAGATGTTATATAATTCCCATTGCCTTTTTAAGAAGGCTCATAATTCTTATTTGTTTCATTATCAGTGATGCTAAATTTGATTATTTTTCATGGTGGTATTACTAGATTGCTCCATTGTAATGATACCTGTTTTCCTTTATAATTGAGTGAACTCTGAGGTGCTGTTTTGAGAGTATACAACCTATTCTCTCACAGTTTTCTTATTGAATGGTTTCAGCAGTCACTGATCTTTGGCAAGGTAAATTACTGCATTGATGATGTCATATTTTTAACTAGTATGTCAATAATAACAAGGAGCAGAAGGGTGTGACAGAGGATGAGATGGTTGGATGGCATCACCAACTCAAGTTTGAGCAAACTCTGGGAGATGGGAAGGACAGGGAAGCCTGGCATGCTGCAGTCCACGGGGTGGCAAAGAGTCAGACATGACTTAGCAACTGAACAATGGCAAATGTCAATCCTCTGTTTTCAGCCATCAATCTAAACCCACCATTTTATCTCTCTATTGAAAGGATTATTACCCTTTACCACAGCAGTGTTTTTTCTGATGCTCAACTTGTTCCACATTTGGCCAGTGAGATCTTCTTCAGCCTGATTCCCGGGGCTTTTGGACAGATCTCCTTCCAGTCTCTGAGATATTTCTTGATTTCTAGGCTTACCTTGTATTTTTTCTGCCGGAGGGCTATGTTCAACCATATTTCCACTAAGCATTATCAGGTAATTATTAGCCATTACTATTGGTAACGAGAGACCAAAATTTGGCTTTTACGTATCCTCACTGATACTGAGATATAGCTCATTTTAACTGAACTTTATAAAAGATAAATGTACTGAAATAAAAGTTCTTTTTTGAGGAAGGCTAATGCATTATGGTGGCTCAGAGGTTAGAGCATCTGCTTGCAATGCAGGAGACCTGGGTTCAATCCCTGGGTTGGGAAGATCCCCTGGAGAAGGAAATGGCACCCCATTCCAGTACTCTTGCCCGGAGAATCCCATGGACGGAGGAGCCTGGTGGGCTACAGTCCACTGGGTCACAAAGAATCGGACATGACTGAGTGACTTCACTTTCACTTTTCTTTCAATGCATTATGGGGGCTTCCCTGGTAACTCATTGGATAAAGAATCCCTCTGCAATGTAGGAGGTGCGAGTTTGCTCCCTGGGCTGAAAAGATCCCCTGGAGGAGGGCATGGCAACCCACTCCAATATTCTTACCTGGAGAATCCCATGGACAGAGGAGCCTGGTGGGCCACAGTCTGGGGGCGTCACAAAGAGTCGGACATGGCTGAAGCAACTGAGCATGCACGCAATGCATTATTGAGTTTTTGGAAGCTTTTCTGTCCCCCCACCCCCTTTTTAAGGTAAGAATTGGATTTATTTAGAGAGAAACACACTCAGAGACAGAATGTGGACCATTTCAGAAGGCAAGAGCGGCCTTTTCTGGTTTCCTTTTAATTTGAATGACAACAAGCTGGTTTGATATTATATTCTTGGGTCAGTCTCCCCCTGTGAACTTCATATCATTGTTTTCAGCTGCACAACTTTTAGGTCAGCCTGATAATTTCCCCTTGCTTTTCCTATCTGAATGACTGAAGAAGCCATTCTTCACTCTTGATTTTTAATAATGTAAGTAGGATATATCTTAGTGATGAATGTTGCTTATTAGATTTTCTTATAATGTGCCCTCTCTGCTTTTCGTTAAGCTAATTTTCTTACATTGTATCTATGAATGTATCTTCTTTTTCATTTGTTGGCTTTTATGATTTAGTGATACTAATCATGTTCATACATGTACATCATTGATTTTGCAATCCAGTATGTTTAATCTTTCCATTTTTTTCTCAGCCTGAGTTCACCGTGGTGATCTGCTCCTTTTTTATGTTCCTGATAGACTTTTTTCAATGATATCCTTTTGCTTCCTATTTCTTACATCTGTTATGATTTTTGAGGGATCCTCAATTTGTCTCCTTATCTCTGTAGTCTCTCTTTTCACACTGTTTGACTGTTTAACCTCGTAACATGAGATCTTCTGCTGAATCTGTGTTAGACGTTCTTAGTTGCTATGAAGACGTTGTGAATATATCCCCGGTTTTCCTTGGCTTCCTCCTCTTCTGGGTTGCTGTCTTCTGCGTGTTTTGCAGCCCGGGCCCTTGTAATTCCTACGCTGGCCGTACTGATATCATTGCCACTCTGCTTTACTCTTCTGTCCGCGCTTGCGCAGCTGTCAGACCTCCACGTGCGCTGATCCTGGGTGAGGGACTTTTTAGCGCTGCTTCTTCTTTCCCTCATTGTTTCGTCTCTCTTCTAAGGTGGAGGCTGAGGGCTGGGTATTTCTTCCTTTTCCCACTTTTGCGTACTCTGAGAAAATAGCCGTGTCAGGTTGGGCAAAATAATTTTTTTTTAGGATATGTGGATTTCTTTCTACTCTGAGATCATCTTTTTTTTTATAGTAATTTTATTTATTTATCTTATTTCTGGCGGTGCTGGGTCTCCATTGCTGCACCGGCTTTTCTCTAGTTGCAGCGAGTGGGGGCTCCTCCCTAGTTGCGGTGAGCAGGCTTCTCATTGCGGCTTTTCCTGTTGCTGAGCACGGGCTCCAGGGCGCGGGCTTCAGTAGCTGTGGCCCCGGGGCTCTGGAGCGCAGGCTCAGCGGTTGCGGTGCAGGGGCTTAGAGGCTCCCCGGCAAGCGGGATCTTCCTGGATCAGGGATTGAACTCGCGTGCCCTGCGTTGGCAGGTGGATTCTTGACCACTGAGCCGCCAAGGAAGCCCCGAGACCATCTTTAGAGTCTCACACTAAGGGCTTCCCTGGCGGCTGCGACAATGAAGAAACCGCCTACAACGCAGAAGTCCTGCTTCCATCCCTGGGACGGGAAGATCCCCTGCAGGAGGGCATGGCAACCCACCCCAGGATTCTTGCCTGGAGAATTCCATGGACAGAGTGGGCTACAGTCCTGCTGCTGCTAAGTCTCTTCAGTCGTGTCCGACTCTGTGCAACCCCATAGACGGCAGCCCACCAGGCTCCCCCGTCCCTGGGATTCTCCAGGCAAGAACACTGGAGTGGGTTGCCATTTCCTTCTCCAGTGCATGAAAGTGAAAAGTGAAAATGAAGTCGCTCAGTCGTGTCCGACTCTTAGCGACCCCATGGACTGCAGCCCACCAGGCTCCTCCATCCATGGGATTTTCCAGGCAAGAGTACTGGAGTGGGGTGCCGTCGCCTTCTCCAGGCTACAGTCCATGGGGTTGCAGAGCTGGACAAGACTGAGCGACTAAGCACAACATAAAGTGCATTCAGCTAAATCTGGCTTTCATTCCACTCACGTGGGGCGTATTATCAAGTTTTAAGTATTTCTGCAGTTTAGCATGAATCCCAGGAGATTTCACTTCCTATAGTGAGAGACAGCCTTTCTCGAATTTTTAGTTTATTTCTTTTCACCGGTAGAAATGGAGGAAGATGCCTCGTTATTATTACTTTTTAAAGAGGGAGGCTGTTAAAACAAGAGTTTTCAAGGGTTTTCACCCTCAAATAATGACTTTGGGGAGGGAGGTGACATTAGGAACCAAACTTTCTTCACCTCTGCTCTTGAATATATTATTACTGTTTCTTTCATTTTTTTTCTTCTTGTTTAGTTGAAGTACAAGTGATTTATAAAATTACATTAGTTTCAGCTGTGTTACACTGTTTCTTAGGCCATCACTTTTCAAAGCTTAAGATATTAGGTTAGTTCTTTCTTTAGTGGCAGTTTATAGAGTGAAAAAAATTTTTTTTTCGTTTGATTAGATAATAAAGGAGTCAAGTAATATGATACAGTTTCAGTCATCATAACATGGAAATTCTCTTTTTATTTCCCTGAACTTCACCCATAATTAATTGTAAAATCAGTTCATGCCCATTGTAGAAAACTCTGAAAGTACAGAGAAAAGAAAGGAAGGAAGGAAAGGAAAAAGGAAGGAAGGAAACATCACAAATTCCAGATATTAAGTATTAATATGATAATTTTAACATGTAATAAATTTTTCTTCAAATACGTTTAAAATCAAAACTTAGATTATCATGTATTTAAATTTTTGAGAATTAAAAAAAAATTTGGTATATTCTACGAAGTCATTACTCCTCTCTAAAAATCCAACTTAAAGGCTACACATTACTCCATGTATTGATTTCCCAGAATTCTGTCACTTATTACTGTGTTATTGTTTTAAGTCATCGTAATTTTTCAATATTCTAATGACGCTGCAGTGAGCATCTTTATTCCTAAATCTTTGTCTCCAGTTGATTCGTTTCTGTAGGATCCACTCCCAAAATTGAAGTCATTGCATCCAAAAGTTCTGCAAAAGTTTAGAATCTCCTACTGCACCTGCCAATTTCTTTTTTTTTTTTCTTTTCTCAGAAATGTTTACCTTGTCTCAACAATATGAAGTGAAAATATGCACCTTGTCCTGCCCTCCTCACTTCACCCTTCCTTGCTATTGAAGGGTCTGCTTTCGTTTACCCTCCCAGCCTTGAGCCAGGGTTTGTACTTAGTAGGTGCTTGGTGCCTGCCTTCATGACTATGGATCATTTCTACTTCTCCTTGCCTAAGTCTTAGCTGATGGTTGAAGACAACGACCTGGGAGATGACATTTGGCCAACTTGGGAGTACTCTCCTTGCTTTGCTCCATTATTAGCTTCCTTTAGACTATCTGGCCCTTTTGTCAAGCAGGGACAGTGGAGATATGAGCCAGGAAGCAGAGAAGCTGGGGCCACTGCAGAATGGATTCTTGCCCACCCTGGCTGCTGGGAGGATGCTGGGAAACCAGGATACAGCCTTGGTCTAGGGGTGAAAGTGTATCGCCAGAGAGCACACACTTGGCTTGGCTCTGATGGACATGTACTGTTCGGTGAGTTTTGCTGATTCCTTTCCCCCTCGCCTGTGTCGTTGATGCTGACTGCATGAGGCCTCCTGGGAAGCACCAGTGTTGTGATGGTCACTGCCCTTCTCAGAAGCCAGGTCTTAGGCTGCCCGCAAAGTAGCTTGCAGTTAAGCTGCTGCGTCTCTAATCTGGTTGACATTGTTGATCATGCCCTTTCTGCTTTTTTGCCTTTTTATACAAAGAGTGCCAAAGAATTAATGCTTTTGAATTGTGGTGCTGGAGAAGACTCTTGAGAGTCCCCTGGATAACAGGGAGAACAAACCAGTCAAGAAGTGATGTAGGTACCTGAGTGAGGGACCACTAGGCAGTCATCCCTGGAAGATAGGGCAGGGGCTTGCCCAAGAGAGCAATGGATTCAGCGTTCTTACTCCTCTCTTCTGCCACCCGAAGATTTTTATGTACCTTTAGATATGTCATGCGGAGAAGGCAATGGCACCCCACTCCAGTACTCTTGCCTGGAAAATCCTATGGAGGGAGGAGCCTGGTGGGCTGCAGTCCATGGGGTTGTGAAGAGTCGGACATGACTGAGTGACTTCACTTTCACTTTTCACTTTCATGCATTGGAGAAGGAATGGCAGCCCACTCCAGTGTTCTTGCCTGGAGAATCCCAGGGATGATGGAGCCTGGTGGGCTGCCGTCTATGGGGTCTCACAGTTGGACACGACTGAAGTGACTTAGCAGCAGCAGCAACAGCAGCAGCAATGTCGTGATGAAACTTTGAAGGAGAAAGTTGTCACAGAGGGGCAGGTGGAAAGGTATCCTGGTGAGAAAGGGTTGATGTGATGGGCCGATTTCAGCTTGCAGAGAGTTCAGGTCTTAGCATGACTTGGCAGAGTCAACCTCTTCTCTCTTAGAGATCTGCCCTTCCAGAAACCCTAGCTGGGGAGGAGGCTCATTTCCAAAACTTCCTTTTCATTTATTTGCTTTTCCCTTCCTTTCATTCTAAATCGTTCCTGAGCCTTCTCAGCATTCCTTTTTTTTTTCTCCCCATTTCTCAAAGTTGCTTAGCCATCTCCCCTCTGAGGTTTTCTAAATCTAATTTATGTTTTTCTTCTGTCACTTTCATTATTTTCTTAGTAGTGTTTTTTTTTTTTTAGCTCACATTGAAATATTAGGTTATGGTTTTTTCTCTGCTTCTTGGCCGTATATTTTTGGCATGTCCCCATTTTCTGTCGGTTTGTCATTTTGAGTTATCCTTTTCCTTCTCCTTCTTTTTCTTCTGTGGTTGGCAGAATAAAGATTCCTCAAAATTATGCAGGTCTTAATCCCTGGAACTTGTGTGTATGTTACGTTACATGGCAAACAGGATTCAGTTTGCAGATAGAATTAAGTTTGCTTTTCAGCTGGCCTTGAAATAGGAAGATGGTTCTCTATTATCGGGGTGGGTCCAATGTAATCACAAGGGTCCTTTAAAGAAAGCAAAGGAAGCGGAACAGAAGCCAGGATCAGAGGGAGATTTGAAGATGCTATATTGTTGGCTTTGAAGACAGAGGAAGGGGCCATGAGCCAAGGAATGCAGGTGGCCTCTAGAAATTGGAAAAGGCAAGGAAACAGATTCTTCCCTGGAGCCTGTGGAAAGAATGCAGCCCTGCGATACCTTGATTTGAATCCAGTGAGCCCCATGTTGGACTTCTGGTTTCTATACCAGAAAGATAACAAATCTGTACTGTTTTAAGCCTAAATTGGTAGTAATTTGTTTAAAACAGCCATAGAAAACTACTGTGCTCTCTTGTAATATCTTTGCTTGAGGTTCAAATGCAATTGTCTTCTAATACCAGTTTGCAGTGAGCTCTCCTTTCCTACTCTGGAAGGAGAATCCACAAGGTCTGCTGTGGGGTCCCCAAACCCTAGAAAGCTATACCCTGGAGGGGGCTAGACTTGCCCTGTGCATGGGGTTCTGCTATATAATCTTCCAAAATGGAGCTGAAATAGCAGAATCCTAATATTTTTTTTATCTTTAACATTCCAGAAAGAATTTTATTCCACCCAGACTTTGACCTGGGCTCAAAATGGAAATTGGAAAATTTCCTTGTTCTTCTTTTTTAATTTCTTCCATCTTGGTCAACTGGGCTAATCCCTCCTAGTTTTGAGGGAGCAGGGTGGGAAGGAGAGGGAGAAAACCAGGAGAAAGAAGCTTGGTGAGTGGGAGAAAGGCAAGACAAAGGAAATGCTGAGGAGCGTGGTAGTATGTTCATCAGCTCCGGCGTGGGATGAAGGTCAAGTTCTCTGCCACTCTGACTGGCTACCTTCCCCATCCTCTTGACTTCCACTTTCTTAGTCCAGGTGTGGCCACAGAGTTCTGGGAATCATTCAGATTCCTGCATTTTGACAGAATTTTCAAACAAGCAGTTCTTATGTTGAAAGATCCAAATGCAAGCATTGATACCATATGCACTAACTGCCATACACGCACACGCACATATGCACACACACACACACACACCACACACACCCCTACAAGTTACATGGACGAGCTGAAGGTGAAACTGTTACCGACTGATGAGCCTGGTGGAATATATAAAGAGTGTTTCATTATGCACCTCCCATGCTGGAGAAATGCAAATGAATTCAAGTAAAAAGACTCTTTCCAAGGAGCTGCACCAAGGCGTCAGCAGCAGCTTGCTTATTACATTCAGTTGCTGGTTGTTCATGCCATCGCCGAATTTGCACCTGCAATTACCTCTTCACACCTGGGAGTGCACAGGTTTTGTTGATTCCATTTCAAGGATGCTCAACCTACGTGTTTCCCAGAATAGAGAGCCTTCTAGAGCTCTGAATTCTGATACCTACGTGACAATTACTTGTGTTCTTGAGTGTTTATAAAAGAAAGCAGGGAAGGAGGGGGAAGTCAAAGAGACAAAAGAAAAAGTGGGAAATGTCTCATACCCACCATCAAAGAAGCTGAACTTACAAGTCTGGGAACTTTCAGCCTTTGCTGCTTTTAAGTGTCAGTGAACTCAACCCCCGCTAACAAGATACAGTCATTCCAGGACCTGCTCAACAGCAAGTAGGACAGACTGTGTCATTTTCCACGAAGGTGGCTGGAAATCATTTACACTGCAAGATGCTCTGTAGTGATAACAAGGTATTCAAAATGAGAATGAGTCTGAGATCATCTTCCAAATGTTCCCAAGTGAAATCTGCCCTTACTCTCTAGAAGATTCCTCTGGAAGAAAGCAGATGCAAACAATGTCACTGGAAGTCGTTGAGATTGATAGGATTTTCTGCATCTGTGCTTCAAGTCTTTTCTGGATGAGGGGAATTACATGAAATGAGGCTGAAATTCACCAGACATTGAAGGTCAGAGAGTCTGATCATTTGCCAGTCAAGAGCTAAGGACCTGTACCTCTCCATAGAGCAGGGAATATTTCTTCATTCTGGGTTTCTTTACACATAGTTGAGCGTCGTTCAGACCTGGGAGGCCCAACAGAAGCTCCAGACTGCAAAGATAAATGATAAATGTAGAAAGTGCTTTCCTGGGGCCTCTGACTCTATTGCTGATCAAAGAAGCAGCAGCTTGGTTCCAGATTACAGGATGTAGATTAGGACGATCAATATGGGTGAGACTTTACAAAAAATAAAAATCAGTTACAGATAGCTTAAGCGCATTTTCATTCATAAGAACGATGGTGCAGAGTACAGACTTTACCGTAGTGAATATGTACTAAGCCCTTAGTGGGTAATTGCCCAGCCCAACTTTCTCCAAAATTCTTCAAGATGATGACCATTAATAGCAGTATTTCACAGATGACCAAGCCTTAAAGCACCCAAGTCCCTTTCCCAAGGACTCAGTAGTATTAATGTCTAGAAAAAGTATGTGAATTCAATGGGGTCGACTCCAGAAAACAAGCTCTTATACCTGCAACAACTGTATATATTATTCATGGATAGAAGGGTAGTCTTGGTAAGGTTTTCTTCTTAGATCTAACATTTGGTATTGACCTAGTAACCCTCTCTAAGACATCAGATGTCAAGTCTGAGAAAAGTTAATTGAGAGAGGATCAACGTGAGAGATTCATTTTCATAGCATGCTGTTATTTCCAAAATGTACTTTCTGAGCACTTGTGTATAGAAGCATCCTTGATACTCCCCCAAGCAATCTGAAGGCTAGATAATAATGTGATAAATTTATGCATGGGAATCTTAGTGGTTTCTCCATGGAGTGGTGGAGAAGGAAGACTCCAGCTAAAAATTGCCTGCCTTTCACTCTGCTGAACAATCAAGGAATGTGCAGTGACTCCAGTAAATTGGAGATCAGTTGTTGTTGTTGTTCAGTTGCTCAGTCGTGTGCAACTCTTTGCGACCCCATGGGCTGCAGCACATGAGGCTTCCCTGTTCTCCACCATCTCCCAGAGTTTGCTCAAACTTCTGTCCATTGAGTCGGTGATGCCATCCAACCATCTCATCCTCTGTCGCCTCCTTCTCCTCTTGCCCTCAATCTTTCCCAGCATCCAGCGTCTTTTCCAATGAACCAAGATCTATTTTCCTATGATTTTCTTTCAGTGGAAGACATCAGGGTGAAACAAGGTGTACTCGGAATTATTCCACTTCAGACTGGGCACGTCGATGGAAAAAATTTCTCCAGGGCACATTTGTGCTGTGTCAGTTTTTCAGTGGAAGAAATGTAGTTTCTGCTTTCCCTATTTACTTTCCCTAGTGCTGAAAGAGACTGTAAATTCACAGTAGCAGATGGCACCTTCTTAGAAACACAGTTATGCAGACCTGTAGAGCACAGAGGGACAGACTTAGGGAAGCAAGGCAAAACCAGCATGAAAATTCCATTTTAAAGGGACAGTGTACAAATTTAGCACCAGGGTCTTCTTCAAATCTACAGGCATTTATTCAGTATTTACTTAGCAAAGACCCTTCTCTGGTTTGCTGCTGGTACAAAGAGAGATTTTAAAAATGAGGACAGGAATTATTTTCTACAAGAACTTGCACTTCTATACATGAGATGGTATTGGCCACTAACCCTTATATAAAGCATTGTGTTAGTTGCTCACTCTTGTCTGATTCTTTGTGACCCCATGGACTGTAGCCCACCAGGCTCCTCTGTCCATGGGATTCTCCAGGCAAGAACACTGGAGTTGGGCAGCCATTCCCTTCTCCAGAGGATCTTCCTGACCCAGGGATCGAGCCTGGGTCTCCTACATTGCAGGTGGATTCTTTACCATCTAAGCCACCAGAATGCAAAATAGTGGTACAACTACTGGTCAAGAAAGCGTGCCATCTTGTCTGGTGACTGCAGATAATAATGGTGGCAGAGAGAAAAGCAAGGAGTTGCTTTGTGTGCCTAAGGCCCAAGATGTTGTGAGCAGTTAAATGTTGAGGGGTTGATTTGGTGACCTGGACGCTGGAGTTTGCGTGGAGGGGCCATGTTCCAAAAGTAAGTCACTGCCTCGAGGAAAACAGAAGAGGCGTGCAGAACACGCCACCAAGTTTATCATAAGAATGATGGGGGCCATGAGCACTCTTCACATAGGAAGCTCAGCACAAACAGTATTCCATCCCAACAAGATATTTGCTTACAACTGGGAAGTCAGAAATCAAAGCACGAGCTGAAAAGACTTGCTGAAGTGCAAAGAGTGAAGAAGCGCTAAGTCTTATTCTTGTATTTGACTCATTCATTCATTCACCGTTTCCTGAGTGGCTGTGACCAGCTATTGTGTTGACTACTGGGCACAGAGAGAAATAGTCCCAGTCTCACAATCCTTTACTCATTATTATAAAATCAAACATAAGCAAATGTCTCCCACTGAGGACCCGCTGGGATGCAGAATAATGGAGTTTAGCACATTTGCTCTCATTTCCCAAGGTTCCAAGAATGTAAGCAGAGCTAAGCTTTGCACGCAGCACCTGGAACAGCTATTTGACGATGCCCCCCATTTAGAAGCCAACTGAGGTCTTTTCACCTATTCCTTTCCCAACCATTGAAAGGTCCATTTTTCTACCTTTGTTCCAAACATGCCATCTGTTACACATGTTTGAGCTTTTCTCTTTTGAACCACCTGGTCGGCTCTCACTTGAACTGGTTTAAAAAAGAAGTTTGCCTTTAAAATGGGGGGGCGGGGGCAGTGCTTCAAAATGGAATGCCATCATGATAAATGGAGCAGATGAAAAGATGTGTGTGAAGGAGTGGTTCAACTGAAAGCATTGCAAGGGGCACCTGACGAAGACTTGGCTTTCACGCCCTCTGTGACTGGGCATCCCCAAGTGCTCCGCTGGTCCTCTGCAGCCCTGGGCCCATTCTCTTCTGTTACTCATCATAGACACTGTTTTCTATTCGGTGCATATTAATTTTTCAACAGTAAGCAAGATGATCGGTTTAGCAACTTCCTATGTCTCCAGTCTCTCGAGGAGAGTGTGTGGAGGGCGTGCCCAGCCCTGCAAGCACACTCGGATTGGCCACCATATTCTTTGTATATGATCACAGGAGGAGGGGGAATAACTTGAACTCTCCAAAGGGTGGTAACGTATAGGCTCCTCTGTTTCACAGGGGCAGGGGAGGACGCCGTGGAATGTCCTGGGCAGGCCGAGTTTGGCAGGCTCCCTGCCTGCTGACAGCAAAGGCATTTATGGCAGAACATCTTAGAAAGTTGGAACCTTGTGAAAAATGACTTCAGGAAGTCGTTTCAAGGAAATAGAAAGTCTTGCTGACTCAAGTTAGCAAGTCCCAGATGTAGCACATCTCTTAAGCCAAAGGTCAGGGATCTGGTAGCTGATAGTTGGAGCAAATTCTTTTATCTCTAACATACTGGGAATTGGATACCATTGCCTTTCCTCAAACCTGGTTTGCGGTTCCTTGTTTGGTCAGTAGCTATAATTGATTAATACCCCTGCCGTGCCCCTACGTTGTGCGAACAAAGGGGATTTGGGATCGCAGACTGTGGGAGGCAAAGGCGACCTAGCAATAAGGCAGTTCAAATTCCTTACCTGATAGATGGATAAATAAGGCCAGAAATACAAAACCACTTTCCGAAGGGCACAAAGAGTTGGGGGCAGTGTGAGGATGAGAGGGCAGGCTTTTCATGTCCCCAGCAACGTGCCACCTGCAACATGGCAAATCTCCGCATAGCACAGCATCCAGGATGCTCCTCAAACCTGAGTTACTTCCTACCTACCAAAGTGCTGCTTAGTAACCCTGTGGCTTCAGATCCTAAACTAACTGACTTCCAGTAAGTGGTGGAACTTTAAATTAGATTTCTTTAATATTGGGCTAAATTACACTTTTAGAACAGTGCCACCCCATAGAAATGGAACATGAGGCACATGCATTATTTGACTATTTTTAATTGATCACATTGCCCCAAAAAAGGCAAAGAGATAAGTGAAATTCATTTAATATAGTTGTAGAAAGCTCAGTAAAGACCAAACATTATGATTTTAACAATATAATCAATATATCGTTGTTGATGAGACTCTACATTGTAAAGTATATTAAGTCTTTGGAAACTGGTGTGTGTTTCAGTAGCCACATGTGCCCAGTGGCTACCGTAGCCCTTCCAGTCCCCTCTTTGTGGTCTTCTCTGAATTAAGCTTAGAGCAGAACTTCAAATGGTTTAATCTCTGAAGAGGATATTTTCCTCATCAAAACCAAAAAATTCATGCCCTGTTTCCAAGAATGAGAAGCAGCCCAGAAGATGCCGTCTAGAAACCAGCATATTCAAATTTCTGGTACATTTTAATGCTTCTTTGGAACAAGGGGATAGCATATTGAAACCGGTCTTGAAAAGTCTAAAGCAAACAGAAAGTGTAGCTGAGCCACCCTACCGCATTTATTGCGATTTCAGAACAAACTGCTCTACTGCTGAGTTGATGGCTATGATTCTTTCCTGTTGCTGAAATCGCCTCATTTTTTTGCTCTTTTTCTATTAGCTGACTGATATGTTTCCAATAACCCTATTAGCCTCCTCTAAGGCTGTGATGCTATAAATTCCTTGAGAGCACTGTCTGTAACATGTATCTTCTTCTCTAGGCAATATTCTACTCTCCTACGGAATAAATTTCTTTGACGGTAGAACTTCCCAAAGTTGAACAATAGCCTTATACGTTATCAGTGGAGGCAAGGGGAGAAGGTTCATTCTCACTATAAAATTCCTTGAGATAGTTCCTGAAGGTACCAGATTATGACACCGAGAGCTGGTAGAAGATCAGGGTAGAGGGCTGAGTATGGACGCTTTCAGAGCAGGTGGCCAAATAGTCGTGGTCAGCTGGAGACTCTACTCTCTTAAGGAGGCACAAGCTACTCCATTGCTTCATGCCTGTTACCTGCAGGACCTGGGGCAATATTTGATCATTCAGTAGTGTCCTAAAAGGTTGATAGTCTGATGAATAAAGGATTAAGGAGCTCACATTTCACAATGTCCTTCCTGTTCCCTTGCATCCTCTCCTCTCTTCCTGATCTTCTTGTAGGGATCAAGGAAAACAGGTTGGTAGACCCATGAACCTTTCAAAGTTCACACGGGCAGTTCAGGGGGGTAGGGAAAGGGTCTTTCTTTCTTTTTTAAAAGTCTTTATTGAATTTGTTACAATACCGATTCATTTTATCTTTCGGTGTTTTGGTCACGAAGTACATGAGATCTTAACTCCCTCATGGGAATTGAACCTGCAACCCCTGCATTGGAAGAAGTCTTAGCCATTGGACCACCAGGGAATTCCCAAGGTCTTTCTTCACTCTCTCATGAGGAATTGAAAGGCGCTTTGGCCTCTGTCTCTGGCTTAGATGGGGACCTCCTCTCCAGGGCCGCTGCCTCTCAACCTGCCCCATCCTTGCCTCACTCTATCTGCCCTGAGTGCTGGTAAGCAGAGCAGTGACCAGCTGCTCTAAGATCAAATGGTCCATCTCAGTGCTCCTGGACACTGGAAGTTGGGACATTTTGTGTGTGTGTGTGTTTATGGGTTTTTGGAAAGTGGAAGAGAAGATGCTTTCACGCTCTCCTTCACACACACCTGCTGGCAATTAGGTCGTTTCCTCCGTGGAAGCTGAGCTCCCCTCCTTTCCACACGACAGGGACTCTCCATCAGGGTGGAGGGGCTAAGCTGAAGTCCTCCTTGTTAACTGACTTGGAGAGGCCAAACTGGCCAGACAGGAGGCTTGGGCGGGGCAATGTTTATGCTCAAAGGTGGGCTGTAGGACTTCCCCAGTGGTCCAGCGGTTAAACATCTGTCTGCAGGTGCCAGGGACAGACATGGATGTGATCGCTGGTCTGGGAAGATCCCACATGCCACGGAGCAGCTAAGCCAGTGAGCCCAACTCCTGAGCCCCGGCTCTGGAGCCCGTGAGTCGCAACTAGAGAAAGCCCACACGCAGCAACAAAGGCCCCGTGCAGCCAAAAATAAAACAAAGTGTAGACTGTGGGGAAGTTGAGGATAACTGTATCCCTATAGCTTTGGGATGCGGAGTAGACTGGATACTCCAACCAGAGCTTCTTTGAGCATTAGCATAAAGTCTTTATGAAACACTGACACATTTGGATACACTTGTGGGAGGCGTCAGAGAGAAAGGGAGACGGCTGTGTGTATGTGTGTGGGCAAAGGTTAATTTTCATAACAGTTGCTGGATCAGGCAGTGAAGAATCTGCCTCCAATGCAGGAGACCCGGGTTCAGTCCCTGGGTTGGGAAGATCCCCTGGAGAAGGGAAGGGCAACCCACTCCAGTGTTCTTGCCTGGAGAATCCCATGGACAGAAGAGCCTGGCGGGCTGCAGTCCATGGGGTTGCAGAGTCAGACACAACTGAGCAACTAACAGATGACAAATTTTGACAATGTTTCAGAGCCAGGGCAAGGTCCTTTTGAGAAATTATGCAGAGGGGGCAGAAATTGGACTAAGAGAATATGCTGAGAACTGGTATCGGCGACCACCTGCTTTTCACCCCACCAAACCCTGCCTCACATCTCTCACACACACACACACACACACACACAATGAAGAACAGGGCAAAGAGGAAGCTCTGGAGGAGGGGAGATGTTTCTCCTGAAAGAATGTAAATAAAGTCCTCTCTTGTATAAACCTCTGATTGTGGTGGTAAGAAGGGGATACCCAGGTATTTGTCATCCATAGCACATGTCCAAACGTTAGATCAACTGCAAACAAATAAAAACCAACTTCCTTCTAAAGCTCATCTCTGGAAAACGAGGGTGAACTTCCCACCAGAGGAGTTTTACGAGCCTCCCAGCCAGGCAAGCCTAGGCCATCTCCCACCTCTGTCTTGAACTCTCGCCTCCTCCCCAGGCCTGAAAGCATACCCAGCTGCAGTGCGGACTGCGCACCAGCAAGCCCCCTAGTGAGGTGAATTCTAGCCCCAGTCACACGGTGCATTTGAGTCCGGTGCTGTAAGAACCTGGTCTCTGGCCTCACTGGTGCCAGGGCACTTGTATCCACTGGCTCTCAGGGTCTCTGGAGGTTGCTCATAGGCTGGACCGGGAAACCTCACTGCCAGGCCCCATCACGGGCAACCCACTGCCCCTAGAGTAAGCAGAACATAGGGGCTGCCCTCCTGGGGAGCTCTCTGCCTCTGAGTCACTTACAGGTTCCTGCTGGGTCAGTAGTTGCTGGTATCCGTAGCTTCATCAGCTCTGGTCAGTTTCCTGGACATCAGTGTGGGCCAATCAGACCCCAAACCAGAAGACCACATTAAAAAGTACTATCAGATCTTTCTCAAGAGCACTTCTTTCCGGATTTCTTTCTTACCTGGGTGTAGGGTAAGACTTTCCTTCCTGCATAGCGACTGGAAATCATTGATTGTAGCCTTGCTCTGCTGGCCTTGCCCAGAAGACCACCCCACAGATTTCCCTGGGCTGTCGCTATCTCACCCAGTCTGTGCTGAGTTCACTTCCAAGAGGCATTAGGGGACCTTAAATATGCGAACACAATATACTTGCTACGAGTATAGGGTCAAGTACTCTAGGTGAGATCTGGATTCATTTATTTTACTCAAGTGAAAGAATCAGCCCGGCTAAGCATCTGCACGTCTGGAAGACATGGCTGTTGAAAACTGTAAGGTGGGTAGGAGACCTTCAGAAGTGGTTTGTAAGATGTGGGTGGGAGTTCAGAGGCAGTGTCCTTCTTGATTCTCCGGTGGACTTGCACATTCATTATCTGTCCACAGACAACTCAAAGGAGCAGCCGTAATAGCCTTGGAACCATGATTAAAGAGTGCATTCAATCAAAATAAAAGAGAAGAAGAAGTAGAATGGCAAAGAGTACATGGTGGGTCATTTACAGCGAAAAGAATGAGTCGCCTGGTTGCAGCCAATCTCTGGTAGATGTCTAACATTTTACTGATTTGTGCATTTTTTGGCCATTAAACAAAGTCATGTTCAATACGAAGATAATCACTCCCGCCTTCTCTTTTAGAACACTCTTGCAAGTTTTGTAAAGAGAGATGCGTACATTAGGGTAAGTTTGAAACTGCCTCCAGCCTGTAAGTTAGGCTAGAAACATAGACATTCTCTATGGTTTTCCCTCTGTTCTCTGAAAAAATTCACTTGTCAAAACAAGACAAAGATCTGAATTTATCATTGTACTAAATGTAAAATGAAGTGGAAGCCACAAGTTGGCATCTGTCCATCTCTCTCAGAAAATCACCAAGGATCTTTACAGCAAGACGGATATTTGCTTTTTGAAAAAGAAAAGAAA
Organism: Aepyceros melampus; assembly: GCA_006408695.1. Taxonomy (NCBI): domain Eukaryota; kingdom Metazoa; phylum Chordata; class Mammalia; order Artiodactyla; family Bovidae; genus Aepyceros; species Aepyceros melampus. The sequence continues at coordinate 220,602 of SJXQ01008262.1, read as the reverse complement.
AGAAAGAAAGAAATAGGTCCCTAGACAGATTAACAAATGAGTTCTAATTAGTCCCAGCTGGTAGATTTATTTCCCACAAGGGCTGGTCCATATCTCTTTCTCCCGTGGCTGCAGGTGGCACCCCTAACTTCAGTTGCCCATCCTTCAGTGCACACAGCTCCTGCCCAGCTTCATCATGTTGAGAAGCAAATCCATCTCCCCTTCTAGCTCAGTATCTCCTGACTTCCTTTCTACTGATGACATCACCTTTATGCTGCAAAGATGGTATCTTTGTTTCCTACAGAATAAACAGGTATTCTACTTGTCCCTTGGAGAAGGGCATGGTAACCCACTCCAGTATTCTTGCCTGGAGAATCCCATGGACAAAGAAGCCTGGCGGGCTACAGTCCCTAGGCTTGCAAAGAATTGGACATGACTGAAGCAACTTAGCATGCAAGCATGCTACTTGCCTCTAAGCTCTGAGTAATCTTATTTGGAGGTTCATCACGTGGGATATACTGAGGAAATATTGCATTTCCTATGTCATGTGATTTACATGTTCATGTTTGACACTGCCGAGCAGGAAACAATTTTATCATGCCAGTGCTAAAGCAACGATGTGGTAAAGGTCTCAGAAATGAAAACATAGCTGAAGGCTGTGAACCAATTCGGCTCTAAACCGTGTCTGCAGTGAACGTCTCACCACAGGTGGAGTTTGAATATGAAAAACCTTGTTTACTGTACTGGCTATGACCACTACAGTATCATCAAAATTAAAACATTCTTCCAAGGATCTGCCTTCCAAGGATTGAATATGTTTCTCATGAATTTAAAAATTAGATGCTTTACCTGGTGCAAATAGAGCCTTCATTTATTGACCTATATAATATACTGCAAGTAAAACAGAAATCCGTTTTTTACTTATTGTAGTTGGTTTGTCACCAAATGATTAGAAGGGCCTTTTTTCTAGAATTTTTTCATGCATTTTAGACTCTGGGAGGAACATTTTATTAGGGTACTCAAGTTGTCAGTATACTAAAAGCCTTGACAATTTGAAGAGCTCAGTTTCAACCCCTCTCTTTGATGAACCCCATCAAATCCCTGACTTTCGGGAAAAAGATTGCCCACTTAAAGTTTGTCCGAATGCTGGAACAAATGAAAACTTCTTCCATCCACTCCATCTCCAAAACAGGGCATGAGTAATTTTCATCTCTATGCTTCTTTCTCCTAATAGAAGTGAAACTCTTTTGTTTAAGTCCCACAGAGTTGTGACACCCCAGTGTCAGGGCATGCCACGTCATTCAGACTGGAGGGAGGTATTTAGGGGAGTTTGGGACGGAAAGAAGGAACCCCCAGCCTGCTTTTTTCCCCTGATTTAATAAAGTATCTTAGCCTCCTGAGCCCACTGTGGTTTTCTCGAATTGCACAGCTGCTGCACAGCTGGCAACAACCTCGATCAATGCTGATCTTTGGCCAAAATGAAATGAAGGACTCAGTAGAATGGAAAGCTAGTGCAGAGTCACTGGGGCCGTCTGGGGTATATTGTTCCCCGTGGAAGGCGAGAAACCCAAAGAAGATGTACTGGACCTTGAAAGGAAAAAAAAAAAAAAATCTTCAAACAATTGGCTTTGGAACAGACACATAAGAAAATTCACCAGAAAGCTACTGTGTTTCTCGTCTTTTATCCATCAGCATGGAGATGGATTCCCTTTGGAGGATTTGGGGCTAGAAACACATGCTGGGGCCCTAAGGGGCAGAGCGGGACCTGTGTTACTCTGCAGGTCCCACGCGCCCCACGTGGACTGACGCTGGAGGGTCAGAGGGAAGGGGGAGAGGGGTTAGAGAGTTCTAGTCCATCTCTTAGCATTTTCATTGTTTTTGCTCATTGGAAACAGCAAAATCTACACCTAACCTCGGGTTCCTTTCTTCATCTTTTATCAGGGGCTGAAAACGATCATTAAAGTTGATAGAAAGAAAATACATAGTGGACGGATTTGGGCAGAGAGGGTTGATGAATGGAGGAGTCCCCCTGCCCCCCACTTCTCAGCTCTTTCTTCCACACCTGAGTTTTCTAGTCTTTTTCTTTTTAAAAATATAATCTTGGGTTCTATCTAGCAAAAATGGAAATCAATGACAAGTTATTAAATGTCTTAGTTTCTCAGTGAAAATTTATTTACAGACTTATTATTTAGTCGATACTACCTGCTACCATTTATGGGCTTCCCAGGTGGCTCAGTGGAAAGAAACTGCCTGCTAATGCAAGAGACTCCGGTTCAATGCCTGGGTTGGGAAGGTCCCTTGGAGAAGGAAATGGCAGCCCACCCCAGTATTCTTGCCTGGAGAATCCCATGGGCAGAGGATCCTCACAGGCTACAGTCCATATGGTCACAAGAGTCGGACACGACTGAGAACACACGAGCACACACACCACGGTGTGTATGAAGGAGATATATCAGGCCTCTGCATGTACGCATTCAAGGGATATATAGATATATATACAAAATCTGAATTCACCCATTTCAGGCAAAGAGACCAAGTCGTTGCACCCGGGAAACTGGCTGCCAGCCCCCTCCGTGTGACCTTTCCCAAGTGGCTTGCTGGGTTGCTGCTGTGGTCTGTGCCCTGGAGAGAGAGGGCAGCCCTACCTGCCTCTCACCCCCATCAAAGGGCAGGAGGTGCAGTAAACTGAACTGATACTTTTCCTCCTCGGCCAACCGTTCCAGCCAAGCCTCCCGATGTGACTCTTCCTACTGTTCCAGGCCAGCCCATCCTCCACACAAGCCTCTCCCATTTCAAAAGCCTCAAATCCACTGAACTGATATCTCTGGGGATGGAATCAAGACATCTGGGTTAAACACAACATTCCTCCAGGTGATTCTAACGCATGACCAGCTCAAGTAACTATTATTTCAACTGAATTTTATGAACTTGACTTATTTCATGCTCTGGCTAATAGGATCTGACTGCTTCTCCTGCCTTTCCTAAATTTTCTGGATGTAATTTCTGATCTTCTCTTTTCCCCTTTCAACCTGGACAGATTTTTGTTCTGTTGATTCTATACCGTATCCTATAGATCAATAGATCAATACAATAGGCTCTGTTGATCCCTGCACTAGTCAGTTTTGGTTGCCTGCTTCTCAAGCATCCATCTCCTTCTCCCACCAACACCCTCTGGCTTCTCTTTTCCTCTGTTTCTAGAGGTGGACCTGAATGGCTTAAAGCAATAACTTTTTTATTTCCTCCTTGGGCACAGTGATTAGTCTGAAATGGGGATTGCAGCAGTAGAGACGGGGGGAGGGATTTCACAGGTGTTTGGGACACCTGTGAGAGGAAAGTTGGTCCTTAATTTACTGGAGATACTGGAAGTGATGCTTTTTCCCCGCCTGGTAGATCTGACAAAGAAGGAAGCACTCCAAGACCTGCTGGCCACCATCTCTTAACTATAGAGAAGGCGTCCGCTAAGAATGAAGTTCACACGGAGGAAGCAAGGCCGACAAGGAAAGGGAAAGGAGCGGGGTCCTAGTTACGGTGTTGGAGCTGCTGTTCAGTGAGGAGAGTGTTGAAATTGTTCAAACTGACAGATGAGGAGGCTGTAAACCAAAGTAGTAGCAGTGAGAGAGATTAAAGAGGTGGGTTTCACGGGATGTGAACGTGACAAAGACAGTCACTGATGATGCAGGGGGAAAGGTCAGTGCTTGGAGTGAGGTCCCTAATGTGGTATAAAGGAGATCCCAGGTGTGGGTGGAAGGCTGAATCTCGGGTAAGAAAAGGTATACCTACCGGAAAGGTGTACTGTACTCAGATGAGGGTGTACTCAGAAGACTGACCGCACAGGGACACCCATGACTAGTTTGTTACCAGTCTTGTCGGGCGATTCATTCATTTACCCATTTAACCAATACTCATTGCCGAGTGTTGAGCTACATGCTTGAGACGCAACATGGTTCCTTTAAAACCCTCCTGCACAGCGGCCTCTGTCAAGCTGAAATGCCATGAAGGTCTGGGACCTACCAGAAGGCGGGCTTGCATCCTGTATGCCATTTCCTGAATTCGAAATCGCTGGAATTTGATACATCTTCCCCAGAGACACAGGCTTCCCCGGTGGCTCAGCGGTAAAGCATCCGGCTGCAATGTAGGAGATGCGGGAGACACAGGTTCGGCCCCTGGTCTGGGAAGCTCCCCTGAAGGAGAGCATGACGGCCCACATTCTCGCCTGGAGAATCCCCATGGACAGAGCAGCATGGTGTTGCAAAGAGTCAGACACGCCTGAAGGGACTGAGCATCACGCACCTCAGAGACACAGTTAGATTTCCCCAAAGCCCCCCAACTCTTTGAGCACAGATTTTGATCTTGGACCATGTTGCCTTTTTTGGTAACGTAATGTGAGACCCACCTCTTTGCAAAGAGGTGCCATGCTTTTCTTCCCCCTCAAAGTTTCAAACCCTTAATTCCTTCAGCCTCTGCTTTAGCCAACTTTGCCAGAGTTCTGAGGGCCTGCAGTTAGCCAGCTCCTTCTGGAAATCACATTGTTTTAGACAACGTGGAGGCTCTGATGGGTGGAGAAGCAAGAATGCTTTCAGTGGTCTTGTTTGCAAGCCTTTGATGTTCCTTCTCAGTCACATTGTGTCAGTGGAAACGCTGGTTGGAGCAGACTCTGGCAATTCTTTCAAAATGCACAAATGTCGAGTGTGTGTTTTTAATGGCTTTAAGCAATTCAAACAATTTAGGAATAATTAGAAGTAGCAGCTCACTAAGCCAGGAAGGCTGAGGGCCTGGATGGTCACTGGCTTGTTGCTCTGCCTGGGGTGGTATTGTGAAAGGGATGCTTAGGTCAATGATGGTTCCTGCTGAGAAAATTCGGGCATAATCGAAATCAGCTGCTGCCTCTGTGGTGCAGATGCCCCTGAAAATGGGTCATTAGAAATTAACTGGGGAGAAATGTGGTCCCTTGGGAAAATGACAATGAAATACAAATGCAGGAGTGAGCACATTAAATATATAAATATCTACACAACCAAAAAAAATTTTTTTTAAAAAAAAGATGATTTCTTCAAACTAGAAACGTATAGAAATTGAAGTTCAGCATCCAGTATGTTTAGTCTAAGAAATTCTCCCAGGACACACAGGGAAGGTAGTGAGCTGGTAAAGAAAGGAAATCGTGTAGGCAATGGTCAACCAAGGATAGAAAACATGGATTAGGTTATCCGTAAGCATGTTAAGATGATAAAAAAAAAAAATTCCAGCATCAGAAGGAATAAAACAGTTGAAAGATCATTAACATGAATCAGAGATTAATCGACATAAACTTAAGAAGGCTGAGCCCGGGTTATCTGCTATCAATGGGACTTGTTTTAGCAGGGAATTTCAGAGGATTTATCACCAGATAATATGGATAAAGAGGTGCTCTTGAGTCTTTAAAGAGATATAACCAAAAGAAGTAATCCTGCAAGATGACTTTCCTTTTACAACGACCCATATTCAAGACAAAAAAAAAAAAAAAAATCCATAAGAACATTGTGTCTTTTGCAAACCCATATGCAAAAATGTATCATCTCTATGCTTCATTATTCTCTAACTACAAAGAAAAATCAGTTTGGGCCTCTTTCTTCAAGAGAACCAAATTTGAATTTGAGCGGCACTTCTCGCCAAATGAATTCATCTTTTCAATTATGTTAGAAGTTAGAAGGACACACAGAGAAGAAGAAAAAATTCAAATCATTTTTCTGCTTGTTCCAGTCAATTTAGATCCTTTCCATTTTAAGAGAGCAGTGAAAACTTGGAAATTTAGAAAGTCGACTTTACCAGAAGCTTGAGTTTTTAAATTCACAACAATGATTATAGACAAATGACAGCCTTTATCTTTTTCCATTAATCGAGGAATAGCCAATTTAAACAAAAACAAACCTTCTTATACGGCTTTCTTTTTTCCTTTCTGTGGAATTGATACCATGTTTTTTTGCCTTTAACTCATTTGGTACTTTTATTAGAAGACAGACAATGAACTACGATTAAACTTCTGCCTACTTCTGGCTTCATCTGTTTTTTCTCAAATTCTAATGACATTGTTTGTGCGTTTCTGCTCCACGTCTTTTCTGAGAATGGGCTCTATACACCCGGGCTTTTTCCCTTTCTCTGGTGAACTGTCAGGCCTCTGGCCCCTAAGGCCCTTGTCCACACCCCACAGACACTAGAAAGACAGCTAGGACTGAAGGGTCAGATGGTGTGACAGTCCCATTTGGACCTTCTGGAACCGTCCCACTGCACGGAGAAGGCCAAGTCGGAGACCAGCCAGGATTCTTCATTTCCACGAGCCTGGCCAGGGGCTGGCCAGGTGAGACAGGTCAGGGGCTCTAACTACAGAAAGAAAAGAGCTTTCGTGTAATTGGAGGAACTGCTCTGGCTGGGAGTTCCCCACTGTTTCCTCTGTACCCCAGCAGACTCTGGAGGGGCCTAAAGCGTTGGCAGTTGGGTCGCAGCCCTTGATATCCTCCAGAACTCGGGAGGCAGCCCTGCACAGCTGTAAAGGGCACAGGCTTTGGAATCACCCAGCCATTCCAAAAAGGACTCTTGAAACTCATGGAAGGGACAAGGGTCTTGAGAGTTAAGGCTCCTGATTTCCATGAGTTCGGTGTTTTGGAAAACAAAACACTTCAGGGACGATGCTCTAACAATGTCTGGGAGGGACTTCGCTGGTGATCCAGTGGCCAAGACTCCAAGCCCCCAGGGCGGGGGTCCCGAGAAAGGGAACTAGATCCCATGTGCTGCAACCAAGAATTCACATGCCTCAGCAAAGACCCAATGCAGCCAAATAGGTAAATATTAAAAATCAAAAAGTCCTGGAAAGAAAACCAGTAAAAAGCTCAACTAGCCTGTCTGCAAAGACCAGACAAAGGTGGGCAAAGGTGTGTAGAGAAGCTATCAAGAAAGAAAAGATGGCTTGCAAGTGGCTTTTTCTCTGAGAAGGGGTCCTGTTGCTTGCCTGCTCTGCTGGGGAACAGGTGGGCTAAACACTGGAAATCCCACACACGTGGGAGAGTGACTCACTTCCTGGGGGCCTCCAGGGGTGCTGGGCTGGAAGAGAAGCCCTTGAGGTCAGAACAGGGTGCAGACTTAGGACAGAGCTGACCGCAGGACCAGGTCAGGAAAGGAAAGAGTGGGGGTCTGAGGATGCAGCAGGAAGGGGGCCCGAGCAGGAACGTCCCATTAAGACCCTGGATGGTAGAAGCTGCCTGCGGGAAGTCACAGAAGTATCTGAATTCACTGCCTGAATGTAACTAGAGCAAGTACTTTTCCAATAGACTAAATGGATCTTAAAAGATAATTTAAATTCATTTATAGAAAAATATTCAATTTAGAGCTATTTGTACCCAAGTATGTAGCTTGCAAATTTTGTACCTCATAAAGGACTTAGTATAGTACCTTTTTGAGTGGTGAGCGACTGAGGGTTTTCAAGTACTTGATGGCTGTAACTAAAATTTTGTGGTAGAATGAAAAGGAGAAAGCTTGGGGGTCAGGTGACTAGTTAATGGTGAGGATGATACCAGTGAGGAAAAAAAAAAAAGAGAGATTTTGACTTTAAGACACAACCTAGATATTGAGAATTCAGAAATGAATTCAATACGGAGTGCAAAGTGAAGGGACAGTTCAAGTATTGGGAGAGCTTGAGTACCTGGAACATCAACGTACCGTCAGGAGGTGGAGAAGAGCAAGTGATACTGTGGAGGTGATAAGTTCATCTGTCAAGTAATTTGTTAAGTGTTTTGCATTATGCAAAATAATCCAAATAGCCATGTGGGAAAGCAATAGAATGTTGTAGATGCAGAAATGAGTGTGCAGACTAGTACCTGAACACTCACAGAAGCAGTATATGCATAATGGCCACAAATCTGGAAAAATACTCAAATGTGGTGTGTCCATAGAATGGAATATTATTCAGCCACGAAAAGGAAAGACGTGCTGATACAACAGATTACATCAAGCCAAGTAGAAAAAGTCGGCACAAAAAGCCACATGTTGTATGATTCCATTTATATGAAGTGTCCAGAATAGGGAAATCTATAGAAACAGAAAGTAGTTGCCAAGGGCTGGGGATGGGTGTGTTTGTGTGGAAAGAGCAAGTGAGAGCTAATGTGTACAGAATTTATTTTAGAGAGGACAAAAGTGCCCACAATTAATTGTGGTGATGGGAGCACAACTCGGGGAATATACTAAAAAAACATTGGGCTTATTTAAAGGGGTAAATTGTATGGTATGAAAATCATACCATAATTACCTTAAAAAAAAAAAAAGGATATACAATGGCTTCCCACATGGCTCAGTGGTAAAGAACCCACCAGCCAGTGTAGGAGACAGAGGAGACATGGGTTTGATCTTGGGTCAGGAAGATCTCCTGGAGTAGGAAATGGCAACCCACTCCAGTATTCTTGCCTGGAGAATCCCTCAGACAGAGGTTTCTGGTGGGCTACAGTCTGGGGTTGCAGAGAATTGGACTCAGCTGAGCCCCCATGAACACACAAAGGGCATCAGCAACTTGTCCAGGCTGACCGAGTTAATATAGCAGCAGTGTGTGAGTCCTAGATCTGCCCAGGGCTGGACACAGGCTCAAAAGCATTTTCAGGTCTGCCTCAAATTGTGTTATTTTGAAGACAGATCAGGTAGGCATCTTGAATTGCCTTCCTTTTAATGCAGACTTGGCCAATATTGGTATTCAAATCTAAATTCAAGTCTGCGATTGTAGAGACTTTTCTTGAGAATATAAGAATGTCACAAACTCATCCTCCATGAGCATTATCAGACACTGGGATAGGATGCTTTCCTGGAGTCTATTGAATAGCTAGATTTCTAACGATCAGGGGAAAGTGAAGTTATAACTGTTTGGCTGTCTGCTGAATAGCATGCCGTGGAGAGTAGGATATCGACCTCAGGTTGGATGGTGTGGATGAAGCTCAAAGTCTCTCTTATTGCAAATGATGTGTCTGGCCAAGGATGTGGTTGGGTGACCTGTCCAAATTCACTTGGGCCACTTGAGCTGATGCTAGACGTCAAGACTGAAGACCTTTTTAACGTGATAATGCTTTGATATCATGCTATTTGGGAACTTTTTGAAGTTTTTATGAAATACTGACAACTGGTTTTTAATTTCTCATCAGAAAGCAGTACCCTGATTCAGAAGATGCAAAAACCAAATTCTGAAAACAGCTGTATTCTTTGAAAAGGCAAAGGAAATTCTGGTCCCAGAGACGCTGGATATCATAGATTCCCTATATTCCATCGTTGTTTCTATGTCACTTTACAGTAAAAGCATCTTGAAACTCTAAATCCTAAACATAGCCTGTACATGACAGCAGAGAAACTTTCAGAAAAAGAATAAATTGCTGAGCGCAAGTGTGGACTTAATTTCTTGACGTGAAAGGGAAGCAGATGCGCCCGACTGAACATGTCGTTATTAAATTCGCTTCCAACTGGCGTTTTCTTCTCCTTTGGTGGGAAGGAGGGGTCTTGGCACCAAGTTCTCTTTTCTGTTAATCATGCGGCCCTATTGTGGTGTAGGCCCTGAGGAGTTCCTCTCCGGTCGCGTGTTAATTTTGAATCAAGGTTGAAGCTAGAGCCCTAAGTTCTGGATTTTGTCCCTGCTACACCTGGGCTTCAGAGTAGGCTGCTAAGCTGAGTCGCCCCTTCAAAAGCAGTAGGATGTAATAGCCTGTTGTATCTTTAGCATCCTTTAGCACCGCTTATTAAAGTACAGCATAAACTTGCAAAAGGCAAGTAGCTGACATGTATCCAGTATTTATTACGGGCTGAACACAGGGCTGGGGACATTGGATCCTTCGTGGCTAATCTTCATTAGAGTGAAACAGGACAGGCGTTTTCTCCACTGTGGTGAGGCTGCAGAGGTGCGCTCTGAGGGGCTAAGGAGCTTGCCTGTGTTCACGTTTTGGAAGGAGCCAACTTGGCCTTGCAAAGTTCTGACAATGAAGCCTGAGGCTCTTCACAATGCGTGGGGACATAGAGACCATCTTATACACACCCAGCTTTCCAGTAGAAGGATGGTAGTGAAGGGAGTTAAGAGACCACCAACACCGCACAGCCTGGCCAGGACAGGAGCTGAGGTTGCCTGGGGGTGGAGGTAGGGGTGAGACCCCCATTTGGTCTGACCTGGCCGGTGATGGCCAGAGAAACAAGAACTTAGAAACGGCCCAGAACGTCATTTGTGAGACTAAACGAAGACGCTGGGAGTTCATGCTTATGGATGTATTGTGAGGTCTATTTCTAGGACATGAAGAGAAACTCCCAGGATCCTCCATCATAATCTAAGCTGCCCATGGGGGAGAGAAGCATGGCCCTCAGTAATTGGTGCCAACAGCCAAGGAGCTGTGATGTCCATTCTTACTGGCCTGGGGAAACATTAACTTCTAACCCATGAGTCTTGCCCTTGTCTGCTTACAGGGAACCTCCTGTGGTAGGGGTGAGAATGTTGGACTTGTGTGCAGAATGCCTAGTCTGTGGATTTGGTGTTTGTCTCTTACGGGAGGTGACCTCTCTTCTCTGCAACTCAGTTATTTTGTCTATAAAACAGAGCACTCGCTGTTAGCTCTTAGAGATTTCATGTATATCAGGTCTGACCATAACTCATATTTTTACCATGGAGAACATTTGAACTGTTCCATCCCAGGTCCCTGAAATGCTTTTCCCTCTGATGGTCGTGATTACGAGTGCTTGTGAGGCTGGGAGGATGTCCATGGCTGGAGAACTTTCAGCAAAGCTCCAGTGGAGGTCAACATGCCAGACTGGCTTTTATATGGATCCTTTGAACACCATACTCTAATATTCTGAGCTGCATATTAAATACAGGCCAATGGGACTTGGGCCTAAAAAGGTGATATATGAACACTTAAAAATATACAAGTCATTCAAAGGAATGGTTCAAATGGCTAATAAATTTGGAACGAATACAAAGAAATACTTTTCCATGCAGAGTGTGGTTGACCTGTGGAATTTGCAGCTGCAGGAGGTAATTGAGTCAAATGCCGTGGGTGGATTTCATAAAGAGTTGGTGTGGCAGACAGCTGCCTGAGCAGTGCAAATTGTGCTGTTAAAATTATGCCCTGGTTAGGCATCCACCATTGTCGCAAGGGGACAGAAGTCTCTAGGACTTGAGACTCAAGTGGGGGTTAGCAGCTATTTTTACTAGAGAGCCCTTTATTTTTCCAAAGTACTTTCTCACATCACTTCTCTGAAGTAGGAAAAAAAAAAAAAGGAAGGGGGTATAATGTTAACTTCTCTATTTGAGTGTGTGTCGAAAGAGAGGCACCAGGAATGTTTGTCGTGTTTCATCAAAAAGAAAAAAATGACACGAAGTTTCCTTTTAACTCAGGTTAAGTCAAGTTCTCACGTAACTGCACATTTCCCACTGCGCTTTCCAAAGAAAAATTTCTTCCAGCAACCTAGTTCGTTTTTCTCAGAGAATTCTGTGACAATGGAAGCACAGAGCTCTTTTGCCTTTAAGTAAATTCTAGTGACTCGTTTGACCGTGAAGCTGATGTCTGTAAGGGTCTTCAGAGGATCCTGGTCTTCCAAACCCACCCCAAACCTTCCTGAATCTTCTAGAAGCTCTCTGGGATTGCTCTAACTCTGAAACCATTGTATATTCAGATATAGGAAACAGGAAAGAAGAACAAGGGTCTAGAGATTCTTTAAAAAAACCTTTTCGTTTGGGACTGGATTGGATAGGTGCATCAGAAGGATAGGCCCTGACACTCTGCTTTGTGGATGAAGCCTTAGTGTTCATAAGGTCACAGCCATTCTCCACTCTGTGCATTCTTGGCCTTTATTCCCTTATTCTGAGATCCTGGCATCAGTAGCCCATCAGAGGTGGTGGTGCCCAGGTTGTTGACCCCCTGTCTCTGGCATGTTGTGAGGTGGGGATGGGAGGGAAGTTACTTTGAAAAGTGTTGGGTAAAGGCTTTGAGGTGGCTCCCAGCCTGGGGACTGCAAACACTGGCATCGGGGTCCGGGTTGTTCAGCCCTGTATAAACTTCTATTTTCTAAAAAGACCCCTTATTCTCTTGACTGGTCTAAGGGGAGTCTAAGTTGTCAACCCCCATGAAATAGGGCTCTGTTGCTCAAGGGAGAGAGAGAACTCACAATACGGGGTTTCGGGCTTTCCTCTTTGTGCGGCTACGCCAGGGGAAATCTCTTTGAATGTGAAACCAAAGAAGGCTCGTGAAGGACTACAGACCCTCAAAGACAGATGATGGGCAAACCTGCCATCGCTTGGGGTCTGTCAAAAGCTTCAGCTCATTTGCCTGTTTCTGAGTCAGTGAAACCAAAAACATATTTTTCCAAACACACTTCCACCCTCCCATCATTTAAAAAATCCTGTGTAATTTAAGGGAAATTCAATCCATATGCTTTTGATTTGTTTACACTTGTATCATCAAAATATGTTTTTAAAGAGCTGCGGAGATCCCAAAAGGCTCCTCAGCCTTTTAAATGAGCCTTTTAAAAGCTTTTTTTTTTTCATTTTTAGTAAACAGGAGGTTGCATGTTGCCAAGGGTAAATGAACTTGAAAATGAAGAGGTTTGTGCTGGGCTCAGAATTTTAAATCCACCACTTCTGCTTGGGGTTTGAATTCTAAAATCAGCTCCTGGAGACTTGTCTTGTCTCTGAATTGTTACAGTTCATGAGGCCAATGAGGGATTTGGTCTGTAATAACTGTATCACCAGAGCAAGGGGTCAGGGCCTTCTTCAGAAAACAGTGAAAAGACAAGATTAAGGTAGTCCCACAGCACCCCCCTACTTTTTTTTTTCCACAAGAAAGGAGAGAAAAAGAAAAAAGGAACGAAAGGAAGGAAGAAGGGTAGAAGAAACAGAAAAACCCCAAACATCTCATTCTTCCCAAGTCCCATAAATGACTATAAAGTTATCCCGAGAAAGGAACTGATGTTGACCATATTTGCCTAAACTTTTGGAAACATTAACTGTTCTTCACAAAGTTCTCCGTGTTTTTCCGTGATATTAATTTTTACGTTTTTAGCCCTTGTGGAATTTGTTGTATATCGCCCTTGCTGCTTATGTTCTGGTGATTTGGCCACGAGGCGTGGGAGGGAGGCCCCAGCTCCTCGACCAGGGACTGAACTTGCAGCCCCTCGCCTGGGAAGGTGAAGTCCCAGCCTCTGGACTGTCAGGGAAACCCCCCGAAGTCCTCTGTGTTACATGGTATCATTTCTTACGGTTGAAAGGGTTTCCCCCTTCACAGGGGAGACTGGACCAATTTACGCCCGGGGGAGGGGCGCCCCTGGAATGGAGATGCTCCCGGATTCCTGCGCATTCGACCTTCCTCACCTCGCCGCTCTGCTCTAAGCCCCAGGCCCAGCTGACAAATGAGGAACTGCGAGAGACAGTAGAGTCACACCTCTGCAAGAGCACGGATTACTCTTCATCCTGCCTTCACAGAACCCCCTCATCACCTAGCACTTAGACTCGGGAGGAGTCGGTAATTACCGGTTGGAAGGAGGAACAATTAGAGCCATGTAAACTAGAGGGAGAAGCTCAGCGCTAAACGCATGCGCACACGCACATTCTCAGAGGCCCCAGACATTTAGTTTTGCTCGACTTCCTCGAGTCTCTTGTTTCTCTCCGATTTTCCTGTCCAGCTCACTGCTTGGCTTTGTCAGATATTTCAGACCAAGACACTTCCAGAATGATGTCACCAGCCGGATCTTCTTTCACATCGGATATCAGAGTCTGTAATCCTGCAACTCCAAGAGAGGGAAGGGAAGACAAAACAGAGCTATAGATGATGCCACCATCACTATTAAATGGGTCCTATCTGTCTAGCCCTCTCATGGAGGGGAAGGGTCGGGTGGAGACCGCGGCGAGAACCTCCGTCTGGGGCTTCTCCTTAGGCAACACTCAAGTTAATGTTAATCACAAACCTGTGACCTGGGTGTGTTCACAGATTTGTGATCATGCTGGCGTTTCTGATTTTAATCCAATGATATGTGTGTTTAATTAACTCCTTGTTAGGGGTGTTTGGTTTATAGGAACAGCGTGTTTAAACACTAGCGATTCATCCTGGAAACAAAACGAAAGAAAGTACAATTGTTTTTGCTTTCCTAGTTTCAACAATAATAACGAAATCCCCCCAAACCTATTTTATGGGCTAGGTAAAATTTGGTGGTGATCTGTGTGTTTGTCTCACTATTGAGATACGAATCTATAAATGTATGTTCCTTCCAAATGCTCATATATATCTCAAATTTGCATGGAGAAAAATCCTTCTATGAAAAATATCATTCTATGGTCTGCAGGTAACTGGAAGTATGAATTTTAGGAGTCTTCCACATATATGATTTGGGAGGGGTTTTCCTCAGAGACCAGAAGAAGCTGATCAGATCAGCAGGCAAAGAATAGTGGTCACAGTAAAAGAGTCTGGTAAGAACTTTGCTCGCGTAGAAACAAGAACCTTGAATAAGCTGTTTGTATCGCCACATATTTGATTACTTTATGCTTTCATAGTTGGAGTGTTAGATTAGGGCTCATCTGGCCAGTGTTTCTGCAAGTGTTCTGAACATAAGACCCCACAGAGGTCTGGGACTCCATCCAGACCAACTAAGTCAGCATCTCTAGGAGAAAGGTCTGACTATTAACAGACTTAATAAGCCCTCCAGGTGATCTGTGTCATCAGGGAAGAACTACTGACCCAGTACCTGTGGATATGCACGGCTGGTTAGTGGTGGGACTGGGTGGACGCCTTTCAGTTCAGTTCAGTCCCTCAGTCATGTCCATCTCTTTGTGACCCCATGAACCACAGCACGCCAGGCCTCCTTGTCCATCACCAACTCCCGGAGTTCACTCAAACTCACATCCATCGAGTTGGTGATGCCATCCAACCATCTCATCCCCTGTTGTCCCCTTCTCCTCCTGCCCTCAATCTTTCCCAGCATCAGGGTCTTTTCCAATGAGTCAGCTCTACACATCAGGTGGCCAAAGTACTGGAGTTTCAGCTTCAGCACCAGTCCTTCCAATGAACACCCAGGACTGATCTCCTTTAGGATGGACTGGTTGGATCTCCTTGCAGTCCAAGGGACTCTCAAGAGTCTTCTCCAACACAACAGTTCAAAAGCAGCAATTCTTCTGCACTCAGCTTTCTTTATAGTCCAACTCTCACATCCATACATGACTACTGGAAAAACCATAGCCTTGACTAGACAGACCTTTGTTGACAAAGTATTGTCTCTGCTTTTTAATGCTGAAGGCCCTTCATTCTAATCCATGCCATCTTGACTTTACCCACCTGTGTCTTTGATGAGCAAAATTGGACTTTCTAGAAAGATCCATGAGTGGGATTTAGGAGGCTGAATTTCTGGATCTGTGCGTCTTTACAAAGTGGCTTAAATTCTCCCCATCTTGAATCTCCATTTGTATAATTCAGAGCTAAGATGAGATCTCAGAGGTCTTTTCCAGCTTTCCTCTACTAAGAGACATTTGGAATTGCTGCTGGTCATCCCCCAAAGCCGGGGTGCTTCTTATTCATCTCTGATTCCCTAGCAGCCGGCTCTTAAACTCAGTGAGTGAAGTAGAAGTACAATTGCCTATGAATGTAGCAAATTGAATTGTGTGGTCTTCCATACAAAACTTTTTTCCATGTATTTTTCTTTTCCAGATTTTTATATCTAATAGTTATTTTTAAAATAGTAAACCTGCTGTACCAGAGCAGTGTTGGTGTGAAGGTTCATTGCATACTTGGGCATTTTGTTCCCCTGGCACATCCTCAAAACTCTATCTTTGGAGCTGAGTCACTTAAAAACGAGTAGAGAGCAGACTTGTGGACATAGCTGAGGAAGGAGAGTGTGGGACGAGCTGAGAGACTAGCATTGACGGATATACACTACCGTGTGTCCAATAGCTAGTTAATGGGAAGCTGCTGTGTAGCACAGGGAGCTCAGCTCTGTGATGACCTAGAGGGATGGGATGGGGAGTGGGTCAGAGGGAGGCTCAAGTAGGAGGGAGTATGTGTATACATAGAGCTAATCCACATTGTTGTACAGCAGAAACCAACACATCACTGTAAAGCAATTATTCTCTGATTTTAAGAAAGAAAAAACGTTATAAAAAAGAATTGCTATCTTTAAGAACTCCCAGGAAAGAAGCCTCCTATTTTTCTCCAATATTCAACCTGAAATATGAGACCTTTAACCCACATCTTTTGTTTTCTAAAAGAAGGAAAACAAGACAAAACTGCTGTTTTCCAGTGAGCATTTTCATATATTCTGGAGAGCAGACCATTTCTAGGGAAACATGTTACGATTTAAAGCCTCACAACTTCAAAATTCACTGAAGAAACCCGGGAGGCCAGCCCATCCTCTTCGAGGCTGCTATTAATTTAAAGCTCCTGTGTGGACACCGTGCGGGTGCAAAGTGGTGAAGGGGTCAGGAGACGAGGCGAGAGAGGCACCAGGCCCGGGCCTGGAACGGGACTCCACGACTCCCGAGACGGCCTGGGCAGGAGCGGGCCGGCGGGGAGGCCCACGTGGGTGGGTTCCAGGTATAGCCAGCGAGTAAGTCAGGACTCTTCTTTCCATCTGGTCCACATTGATGGCTTCACAGGATGATGGGGGGCAGGGTGGGCAGCTGGGGAGGATGAGGGAAGGGGGTGAGGAGGAGGAACCAGCCTCTAACCAGCATGGACAGGCTGTGAGGCCCTAATTCCAGCTCTCCACAGGCTTGGTCTTGATCACGTTAAAAGGAGGTGAAACTCCCCAGTGCTGTAGCCTCAGACACATGCTTTGTCCATACTTTGAGAAAGAAAGACATCAGGAAAATAAGGAATGCCAGCGTGTGATATTTTACAGACCTAAGAGAGGGAAGCTTTTTTTTTTTTTAGTATGTGGTTAAGTGCTATGAACATTTGGTCCTTTTTTAAGATTTTAAGTAAACTGAAATGAAATTGTTAGCACCAGGGTTGTGTCAGAAGGCCCCGATGGCACCAGGCTTCTTATGTGGCCCCGTGGGGGCGTTATTTGTGAACTGATACTGTCAAGAACATTCCCAGGAAAGATCAGTACGCACATGAGACTTCCCAGAGTTCATTACAGATCACCTTTCAGAGGCAGCGATGCAGAGAAGATTCGGCTAACTTGGTGACCTGGGTTCCAGAAGGTGCCCGATAGCGGGCCTTTAGAAGAACATCTGAAGGGTACTGCCTGCCCCCTCACCCCACAAGCCGTCTCATCTCCGTTTTCCATTTCTTGCCTGTTTCCTGCACCATGCTGATCTCTGTCCAATCCAGTTCCCATTTTCAAAGACTGGAATTTTTGTCTTGGCCTACATACATTTCCAGTGGTTGCCGCCTATTCTTCAGTTAGAACACACACCCCTGAAAGGAGAGAAGCGCGCCTGTCCTTTTGACCTGTACCCTTTTATTTGGGCCACCTCACAAAATGTCCCACATGAGCTCAAAAACTGTTGCTGACTTGACCGGTAAGATGACCTTTTCTCACTGGGAAGTCAGGCTGATGCGGGCACGCTTTTCAAACTTTGTCACCTCGCCACACATGTGCAGATCCCCGAACGGATTCATGAGTTGAAAATCAGTTGACAAATCTTCCAGAACAAAAGGAAAGAAAAGTTAAAGCTGAGAAGAGAGTTTAGGTTGAAGACCCTCAGCTATCAGGGGCTATTGTAGTTTGTACATTTTTTTCTATAAAAATGAGAGTGAAGATTGTGTCTCTGATCTGTCAGACAATTGGTATAAAACTTCCTGTGAAATGGGCAATAAACTTTCATAGAATAGCATCTGGAAAACACTTGAATTACTTCCATTTCTCTTATAGCCACTGTCTCATTCAGTCTCTCTGGCTGAGAAATCAACTAAGGTTAGATTGAACTTCCACTTGTCCCATTGAAAACCTAAGTCTGAGCCAGGTGGGAAGAACCAAGACCTTGGTGAAGCTGATGCCTGGAAACCTGAGTGTGCTCGCCTAGCCTGCCCAGTTACTTTGTTCATACACATCTTCACTTTTCCTTGGCAGGGGGGATTCTGGTGATAGCAGTCTCCAATAACCCACTTGCATGAATTCACTAACAAGCAGCGGTGAATAAAAATACACAGTGTACTCTCCCCGCCAAATGGACCAGAAGAACAACTGTAGCCAACACAAGAGAATTCATATTCTAGGTCTTCAGACAGCCAGACTCCTAAATCTTTCATAAAAGTCAGAAGGAAGATCTCCAAGAATAGAAAAGAGTGGGGTGAGATGCTCTTCAAGCCAGCTGAGAAAGCCAGCAAGATTTGCCACGGAGCAGACTCACGACTATTTGGGAAGTATCTCTGCCAAAGAAACCACCTGTGCACTGAAATCCTGGTCTTTGTAATAAAAAAGTTTTGCCTTTTGGAAAGATGAATATCATCTGCAGATGAATATGTTCTAGGTCTTCTTTCTAAATGATGTCTTCTGTCTAAATGCTGCACGAGGTTGGAGTCGCGGCCAAAGAATGAAAATGCTGAACCGTGGTTTGTGCCCATGAAAGTTCAGTGGGTTGCTTCTGTTTTCTGGGTCTAGTCTTCTCTTCGGGGGGGGGGGGGGGGGGAGGGG